>NNCF01126387.1:830222-862332 GCA_002313205.1 Laupala kohalensis | reverse complement strand
GGTTGTGTACATTAATTCTGTAGCCCCATCCTGGCCCGGGTTTTTCTCCGTTTTTCCTTCGGGTAGAGGCGGATTTCTTATACAGGTTCTCTAGACTTTGTCTAGGGACGTGTTTATTGTAACAATGAATCGTGAATTTAGTGAGTTCTTTTTCCACTCTCATGATTTTTAAACACTATACTCAGAATAATCTATAGTTCGATAATAACTTGTACATGTAAATTTACAAACATATTTGCGTTAAATTACAAACATATTGACATTATATATGTATTATAACTCGCAGCTAACTTTTTATCTTATCTAGGAACTTTTGCTGAAATTTTTGAATCCGCCTCTGCCTTAGGGCCCTTGATCGGAATTGATGGGATGGTCCCTTGCTTGCTTCCGGAGAGTAAATTAGTTTATTGTCCTCCACGTGGTCATACGCAGTCTGTACTGTTTTTTGACAATAAATTTATTATTATTATTAAACTGTGACGTTCTTCAAATATAGGTCTTTCCTTTTCAAATAGCTTGAACCAACTCATCTCAGTAACACTGGGCGAAAGAAAGCGTGTGCATAAGAAAAATGATCAACTTTCACTGACATAACTCTTGCATTCGTTTTACTCTAAATCGAGTGCATTTAATAGGCATGCTTAAATATAAATATATTACCCACATATCGAAAAAAGGCCAATCATTATAGGTGACGTCATTAGTCTCTTCCCACTGTTTCCATAACTCCCCACATAACCACCCTTGAAGTTGTCAAATGTTTTATTCAGCGATTCTAAATAAATAAGTCTTTCCGAGTGGTAATCGTTAGCAACACTTTTGTCCTGGAGAGGAATCCACAGCATCTTTCTTCAAGAAGACTACTTGGAACTGGTAGAGACGCATCTCTGTAGTATGATACATAGAGGACCTTTAAAAATAATTCCATTTCAATCGATCATATGGTTACTTGTCGTTTCCAGTTTTATTTTTTACTGTACAAGTTCTCGTATTTATGATTGTATGGAGTGACAAACGGGGAGATACGTAGAATTGGTTTAGCAAATGTGGTGACTTATTTTTTAATCAATTAAACTATTTCATCAAACAATCAACCATTTTGAGAAACTGCTTGCAATTGGCTACGTATCGCTTTGAATGTCTTTTAACAACTTCTCTCCCTGCTCAAACACTGGGTTGACTTGCAACACATTTCTCAGTGGTTGCCTATGATCTATAAAATTTGGTCTTACTGTAGCTGAAACGATTGCGAAGTGTTTCGACTTCGTATTTACCGACAAAACTGAGTTTTATATATCACTGGATGAACTGGTATTCTTGAAGGTTTTCACAACCGCCGACATGAAGTTACTGTCTGTCCGGTTGGGTCGGTTGATGAACCCTCGAGTTTTATGGAAAATGTCAGCTTTGAACTTCGACGAAATTGTAATGTAGGTCCTGTTTGATGTCTGAAAATTGTTCAGTTTTCTAATAATCGCGTACATGCATCTGTTCTCCTCAAATATAAAATGGTCTGGTATTTCGATCGATAAGAAAATGAGCTCCCTGTAAATGTTAATTAGGAATTCTAATTCAGACGTCCCAAATTGACGCAAACGCCCTGACGATTCCATCCTAGGAAAGAACTGAAATAAATTTCGCCTGAAATTTTATATTTAAATAAATTACTGATGTGTTCAGTTGGATTAGAAATACGATAATTTTAAAGAAGGGAATCGCAATTCGAAAATGAAGGAGAAATCTTAATTTCTTATTCCGCGAAGTTCTCTTTCGAGCAACTGGTGGAGAGTATATCTTTTGAGCAGAGTGAACATTTTCTCTTACGCGTCAGCTGTGAGTGGGGATATGGTTTATTAGTCCTTATATTGACGGAGCACTAAAAATTCTACCGGAGAGTACTTACAAGGTAATGGAAAATTTTATTGATATATTGTGCAGTAAATAAATCATAAATCAATAATTAATTTTTCTTTATAGCTTTAGTGTTCCACGCGGCCGTTGGATAACGGATAAACAAAGAATGCGTCGGCATGTCCCATGAATATACAGACACTGAATTGCACAATAGACGCGAAGTCTGAATATTTGTGGATAGTGTGTTCAAGGGATTGCGTGATCGTCTTCCCTTCACGTTAATGATTCCCTATGCGGGTGAGGCAGGATATCCCGGGGATATCTTCTCCGGGCGTTTAGTGGGATTGGTCCCATTTTCTACGCTTCGTCAATCAGCGAGACTGCCATCCCAAAGTGGGCACGAAAAAAAATTGACCGTTGACAAAAAGGGTTTAGCGCGCCTCTTAGAAGAGAACCCTCTGAACTGGAATGTTAAGTTTCCCTTAATTAGTAACCGCTACAACTCTCAAAATGATTTTTCAAAATTAATTTTAGAAGGCCCTATTAAGAGTGGAACACACCTCACTCCATTTCTGCACCCTCGTTGAAGGAGGGGCAAGCCAAATGGGGCATATTAGTTGAAAATGCAACACGTTTTGATATTCATTGTTTTACAATTCCACAATGTTTATAACCGCAGGGTTTACTTTTTACTGCCGCCTTTTATAGCCTCGAAGAGCCAATGGAAAGTTCTCGGAATGGTTGAGATGGAGAAAACCTGAAGGAAATAGCTGTTCATCTCAATATAGTTAAAACGTCTTTTTAGGGGGTACGTTAACTGATCGAGAAAGAAATAAAAATATTTTCTGTGAGTCTTTCTTCAATTGTACGAGATATATCTTTTGTGTTCTGCCATTACTATATGCCGAAGCTTTTGGGGGTGTTAAAGTACACGATATACAGTGTTGATAATTTACGTCGCGTCAAACATCTGGATGTAATTAAATTAAGCCATTTTAATTTATTTTCCCTATTTTTCGTACGACCTAATACCCAGCAATGACGTGACTGAAGATATTTTCCAAGGAACAACTTCACGGAAAGCACGGTGTTTTAATTTCAAAAATTACCTTCCGAATATTAGTTTTTAATTGTTAGACATGACACCAGTCGAGCACATTAACTGCAAATTAAAATTGCCATTTACTTTGTTGTCATATATTCTTTAATTAAGTTCTATTCCATAAAAATAAAGTAAAAAAGTTGTAACTAATTTGTAACATTTTAAAATAATATAAGAGAAGAAAATGATGTACAAAGTATCATTGTGTCAAAAGTAACATGATCCATTTTCAGAAATTTTACGCGAAGATAAATAATTACGTCATCCAGGTATTTAAATTTCGGTCAAAGATTATAATGCTTTTGAATAGCATCAATGTCCATGAATGTCTTAACATTGTTTTTATTGTCAAAAACAGTTCTTTTTTGTGTAAGTTTAAAAAAATATTTTGTATCGAACCAGATTTGATATAAACCAGGTGGGGTTTCGTAAAAACTGACTGAAAAATCAGTGGTACCTGTCTAATTTTGTGGTTAGGTTGCATTACCTTTAGAATATATGGATTTTTTTTTCAGAACATTTACTGTATTTAAACTTCATTAGTATTTTTATTGCAATAACATAATAGTAAATTTGCTACTGTTATAAATGAAAATTGTCACGAAAACAAGATTCTTAGGTCCCCATATTCAAGTCAACTTCATGCGAAATTGGCACATTGATCATCTAAATTTCAAATTATGGAAATTGTGTTGTGCATTCCGAATCTTATTTAATGTAGTTAGTTCACATAATTCCCGTTGCGTAAATTTTGCAAATGTCAAAATTGTATCCGGTGATTCACATTAAAAGGTACATTTTTAATCTGTGGACCGTAGATTATCTTCACAACCTGCTATAATATATAAATATTATCAAATTCTAATATGAACTATCACACTCCCGATGCCGTTGTGTAACCGTTCAGACCATACGAGGTGCACGACTCCCCAGTGGAGGGGGTTGGGAAGAGCGTGATTCGAAAAATTAGCGAAAATGGCAGTTATTAAAGTCGAATCCCTAGCTCTCAGTATTATAATAAAGTAGAATAGAGACACTTCCAATGTTATTGTCGTGAAGGTCATGGCAATGGGTTAGGTCAGACCGAGAATTCGTTAAAAATATACATACAATATTTCGTTTCTTAAGAAATTAAATTAGAGCACTAAAAAGATCAATATTGATATCCACCATTTTTTAGTCATTTTTAGTACGGAGACATAGTAGTGAATGTAATTTATACTTTTCACACGTGTTTGTATTTTCTTGTCTATGAAAACAAAATTGTTCACAGAAACGCACGGAGTAAATTTAAGCGCTAAACTTAAATTTAAAACAAAGAAGTGCAAATACTAAACTTAAAAGTTATTTATGAAACATGAAAGATTGTAAATATTAGAGTGATTTGTAAGATGTGTAATATATTTTATTGGTTGCACACAGTTACTAATACTGTTTCAGTGCAGTAATTATTGAACATAATGTTCTGGGTGTAAGAAAGGATGTCAGTTTTGTTACCACGATCCTTACCATACATGTTACAACAAGAGCATATTTTTCATAAATTTCATTTGCAAAGCAATACCTTTTAATGCTTTGAGTTATTTTGATGTTTTAATTTTACACATATTAATTTATATAAATATTCTAATCCCTGAACATACAAATATTAGGAATACTAATTTATTAATATTAGTGTTAGCTAAGTAGAGTAAGAAAACAAACTGTTTCTTTCAGTGAAAAACATTGGGGTTTCTATGTTATACCCCCCAGGGGACATACATCTAGTAAGTACGTGTTTGGCGAACACGAGGCCCCAAGCTGAGTCTGGTATTACTTCCATTTACTTGTGCCAGGGTTCTTACTTTCTCTTTCCTGACCTTCCTTGGTCACCTCTTGTTCTTTTCGATCCCGACGCTATTAGGGCTAGGGTATCTTTCAATTTTCTCCCAGGGGACTTACTTCTAGTAAGTACGTGTTTGGCAAACATAGGACCCCGAGCTGAGTCTGGCATTACTTCCACTTACTTGTGGTATGCTCCATCCTTTCTCTTTCCAGACCTTCCTTGGTCACCTCCTGTTCTTTTCGATCCCGACGCTATGGCATATTTCATTTTCCTCTTTCTTCTTCTTTTTTTTTATAATGATATATGTAATGTTTTGTGATAGGTTGATATTTGAGTTTTGAGTTGTAATTCAGGAGGGTATTTTGTGGGTATGGTTGAGTCATTCGGCGAGTCTCCCTAGTGCGTAACAGCATTTTCCCTACCTGTACAAGATTTTAGGAAACTAATGACCTCGATGTCGACGAGCCGTAAAGCCCCACAAAAAAGAAACCTATGATATGACATCTACGTATGCTGCATCCGTAGGAAATACGTAGCTAGAAATTTATTTTTCGTATTTTGGACTTCTTGCTAAAATTAATTGATTAAATTTAACCTTATGTTATTAATTTGTTCAACTATTTGTTTCACGTCGTTATCTATTTAAACATGGTACATTACAAATATTTTGTTCAGATACGAGTATTTCAGGGAGGAACCGCTAGCTACATGTTTGCTTATCGAGTGACGCTTATCCGACTAGTCTTTTTCTTTGATGGTTGTTTGTAACTTATATACACTATTTAATCACTTTCGAGTGTATCCACATTGCACATTTCTGTTCGTATCCTGTTATCCACATTTCATTCCGGAATAAGAAACTCCACTACGTTGGGAAAATCACTAAACATTCGCCTTTCACTACTGTGCACCGTTTCTATCCAGACGTGATATGAAAATATTTAGATATTCATAAGTTAACTTATGAATGAAGGTACTCAAAGGATATAATATAAATGAGATGTTCTTCACTGAAGAATAAATTAAATTCAGTGTTCTTTTGATTCATATATTCATATAAGATTCCTTAAGTATAGAACGATGTTTTCGATTTTCAATTGGCTTAATTAGCATACATCAACATTTCCAAGTGAAGGTAGAACTGTAGATGCTATATGAAGTTTGTTCCTCCTATTTATTGTACGTTTATGCATCAGGAGAATTGACGCTGACGTCGCCGCTGTTTTCAATTGCCATGCGAGTTTACAAATTATGAAACTGACATTGTTTTATGTATAGCACGGCAGGTGCAGGCAGCTACAATATTTCTCGAGCGTGTATCTTGTGATAATTTTATTCATATCCATAAAACATCAGTTTCAGTTGGGCTGTAGTGAAATATGTAGGTTGAGGAGGTGTGCGCAGCGTCACTCCCCGCTCCCATTTCACTCCAATTTAATGGATTTGAAATCGGAGAGTACACTATGCCTGATGAAATTATCGTCGGTTGCAATGAAAGAAACAGTTCTATTTATTGATTATACTTCATCTGATTTATATCATCCTTCTGGTTCGAGGGAGACGTATTTGTATTTCTGAAAACTGTGACTGAAAGAAGTGGTTCAAGATTAACAAAGAGATTTCAATTGACATTTTATCACTTCTTCGGAATAATAAAGTACATTGTCAGCAAATATGTGACTTGTGATGACATACAAGTCATGTAGATTTCATCAATGATGAGAAATTATAAATAATTCTCATTGACTTCAGCATATCACGTGGGGCGTAACTATCGAAAAACGTCTCTCATGCGAGCGATAACGGAAACGATAATTGTAACTTAAGATATAAACATACCGCAATAACCGGTATCAAGGGTCTAACCGGGTTTTTGAGCGTGGGGAGGGTGAGAGATCGTGACCTATTAGGAGGCAAAGTAGATATATCTTCTCATCTCTGCAATACGTATGCGGAAACTACACATCCCTAAAACGCGATTTTAGAACTCCGGGAGCTCACCAGATATTTCTCAACCTTTATGGATCGCAGAAGATAATTTGATAAGATGAGCATTTTGTTTTCAATTAGGTATTGCAAAATAATAAAATGTTCGATTCACTAGGTGAATTTGTTATTTAGATGCATATTTAACGTTTGGGATATTTGAATGGCATTAATTTCTATTCTTTATCGTTTCTTTTTTTTAAATTACATTGTTTCCTTAGTATTCGATGGAGGACGGCAGGTGCCTCGCCTCTTCCCCCTCTAGGTTACGTCCTTGACCAATATCTTATTGATCATGTAGAGAGGTGCAGTCTGAAAAGATATTGCTCTACGTTAAGTTCGTAATGGGTTTAATGGGTTAACTGGATTAATTCGCCTTCCTCATTTTAGCAATCAACCCAATATCCACTAAATTGCTCATAATTACATCATTTTGGGAACAGGGTGCGATGCATACGTTAGCGTTATGCAAATGGGTTGGCAGTAGTGATACTGATCGGCGATTTCTTTCCAAAACAGCTCCTTGTATTCCGTAAGCATGCATGAAATTTCGATGCTTAACCCATGTACCAATGTTTCCTTGACACCAGGTATAATTAGACAAAAAGTCACTCATTATCTACTCAACAAAATGTAAAATTCGTGGGATTATTGTTATAAAGTACCGTATCCTAAATATAAATGATTTCTTTCAAAGTAATTCAAGACAGTTATATACTGGAATGTGTAGATTATTCAGGTTTTCTTCAAGACTACCTGAGGAATACACAACAAAATATTTTTTATACACGCGTTCTAATTGTTTATTGTTTCTAATTGTTACTTAAGTAATGGCTAGTTTAGTCACTATTGTCAATTTTGTTTGTATAATGTTGTGTACATTAATTTATATTTCCACATACATTTTAATTTTTATTTCTAAAGTTGTAAATCGATTTCTTATTGAAGATTTAAATATACTTTTAGTTTTTTTAAATTAACCGTCTGTACTCCTTTTGTCCTACGTGATTATTTTGTATTTAATATTCTTGGTATATAACATTGTATGTCGACTAATGATTTTGACTGAGTAACCGAAATCATGCTAAGGCAATAAATTATCTCTTACAGCGGTAACATTTGAAAGTATTTGTTATTGATATGGAGACAATTCCAGGCAAGACTTAGTTGTATCGCCACTTTTTTCTTTACATATTGTTTAATCGTCTTCGTATTTTGAATTTAACAGAGTAATAACATGACTGTCAACTAAATATTTTTCTCATTCATAAATCTAGTTGATGTTGTTGTTACGAACGAATAACCATTCGTCGCAAACACAGGAAAGGATATAGGGGGGACTCGTGTGTTTCAACGAGCACGAAGATTAAGGATGAAATATGATTCTTGTTAAACACGCTTCAGATTCACAAATGCACATTTATTACAATTAGACAACATATATACATATGTTTTCCTAAATTTACAAAAGCAGAATTACAAANTATATATATATATATATATATATATATATATATATATATATATATATATATATATATATATATATATATATTCCTAAATTTACAAAAGCAGAATTACAAAAATGATCCTGGATTCGCAAAAATGAAGTTAGTTGTTGTGGGCAACTAACACTCCGTGAATAACAATTTCTACGGAGTTTGAACAAATTAATAATATTAAACATAAACAATCGTTTACGTAAAATCCCCTTAAATACCCCTTTACCCAGTTTATACAGAATTACGATGTGGCATATTAACAAGAGTGAGGTGCGATCGTAGCTGATCTGCACTGAAAACAAAAAGCCCCATGAACTCAAGTTTTTGAGAACATCCCCCCGTCATCTACGAAAGTTCATATAGGAAATCAATTTCCAAAAAGTTCATCACAGACACATGAATACGTTCAATGATGAGTATAGAATATTACACGCAGCGAATTGACTTGATGTCGCACGACAAGGCGACGTGTCCCAGAGTATCATCACGTGGTGATCCCTGAAGTAAGACTGCAGAATGCTGAATCGTGGAGCGATACAACGCGGCGCATGTCAGCCGTGCCGCATGCTAATGTGCGGGTAATGTGGCTTGAACGCTGCTCTTTATATTGCCGGTGCACGGCAGGTACATAGAGAGAGTGCGTTCAATAATTTAATGTCATGGAACTTGCAGTTGACATGGAGATCATAGCTTGCAAGGAACATGCAATTTACATGGAGCTCATAGATCCCAAAGAGCGTCTATAGTCAATGAACGTTTATATGAACATGGAAAAATTATGCATATGGAATAAATATTACGATTCTCAAGGAGCACAAATAAAATAAAGTATGTGATAAATGAGAATCTTAGGAGTAAACACTTTACGAACGTTTGGTTCATAACAGTTGTATGGAAACTAATTCTTGAAAACAAAACAACGGATCAAATTATTCCATGTCAGTATCAGTTGTTGGAGATCGCGGCAAATTCGACAGATCACACTAAATGACAATGCGAAGATAAATAGATTTTTACCCTAGAATTATTTTACTTGAGTGTTTTCTTTTCTAGTAAACTATTTCAGTGAGGAGAAACTAAACAATCTCACTTAAGTTTAGACCTTAAAATAATTTTTGATTTTGAGGAAATTTCATTCAGCTATTCTTTCGGACAAACAAGGGTTCTTGGACTGAATTTTTCATTCACACATTGTCTACCAATGTAACGGGAATCGGATATGCAACTAACAGATTTCGAACATAAATTCCAGAATTAACTTTTTTTCTATTTGAAGACCTTGTTACTTACATCTTTCATACAGTTTAATTAACTACAATTGACATTAAAACTTATTTTGGTGTGATAAGAAACTTTATATATTTTCTCATATGTATATACAAATTTTCCGTGAGTCGCAAACTCATGATCTTCAAAAAATGTTAGAATATTTTATACTAGTAAAAGTACTCATAATTATCGGAAATTAAAAGCAATTATGGAACAAAATAGTGCAATATGCTATTACTTTAAAGAATAATGGTTTAACTTTTGTTCTATTTCTCGAGACACATTCCCGCGTACTAGCGTCAAATATGTTTTCCAAATAACGTAATAGCAAGGGAAAAACAAGTCTTGTTATCACGAGGTTCTGGGTCCGAGGAATTCAGTAAACTGTTTAAGGTTGTTGTGCACTATGTACTCCTGCATGTGTCCATATGTGCACTTATCAGGAATGTTGTCCAAATTGCAAACTAGAACAATTCGTCTCTACGACTTCGGATCATTTAGTGGTTATGGACTTCTAAATTTTGTTTCATTATAAATTTACCCATCTTATTTCCTCGCACCGTTGTCATCTTGACTCTCAAAGCTGCGAGCGAGCATTCGTGGTGATCCACATCAAAATGTCAAATTTGGTGTATTACACCTTGGGAGATCTTTGTGCACAGTTTAATGTCTTCGCTGAATTGACCGTTCATATTAACTATTAGCACATCTTTCACACTCTTTGTATATCTCACCATTTAGAAATTTGCTGCCGCATACTTTGTCATTACTACGATATGTCCATGCACTTCGCTTACGACCATATTTGCCTATTCCTTATCTTACCGCCCCTACCTGGATGTGTAACGGTATATAAGCTGGTCTTCCTCATAGATTGAATTGTTCTTGGAGACGAGTTATTGTTACCCCTTTTTTGCAATATAATCCCTTCGCTCATGCACTCGTGTTCTTTTTCGTTGTACGTTGTGCTGTAAAATCCTAATTTGCGTAATCGGTATTATTTTTTATTGCACGTACTGCTGCCTCATACTCTAGACATATACACGACTTGACACTATGTTCGCAATATATTCCTCTCTTTTTACAGTTTGTGAAGACAACCTTTTTCATTTAGTCGACAAACCTTATACACGTGTCCCTCCTCGCCACAATATCCACAGCATCCTTCTTCTTCGTACAAATCACATATATGTCTAAACAAACTGTAGGAAAAACAATGTCATTTTAATTTTTTTTAATCTCCTCCTTATGCGCCAAGTCTTACTCCAGGCAATAATTTTCAACATATCTTTAATATTTTTTATCCAATTAGTTCCACATTTCTTACTCTCTCCCAGTGATACCTATATTCTACTTATTGTACCGTCCTGGTCACATAAAAGGACTCACAAATATATTTTAAATCCCCCGCGCTTGGAGATTTGAAGCTGTTAGCTTACCAACGTTAGCTTAGCCACGTCTCTGCGACGGGGAAATAGCTCCTCAGTTTCGTTCGACCAATCGTAGGCAAACTTGAAATTACTTCCATGTTTGGCCGACCAATAGAAGGTTAGTACTGGCAAACATACCCCAATTAAATCGTAACGAGAGAAAATGTTTTATTACGCCTCTATTAAAGAAATATTTTGTAATTTTTTATACTCAACTTGGACTTCCAGAACAAAAAATATTCTTTATTTTCTTTACTACAATAAAGTTTATTATTCTCTATATTTAAATGACATCTCAAGTTTCGTTTCGAATATTTTCGTGACCCCTTTTATGTGACCATGGGGAAAACCTGAGTATAGAGAAACTAATTCGAAAATGAACTCATAACATACGTGTACGCAATTCCATATTCAAATAAAACATTCTTGTTTCTAAGGCATATTTTATCCAAATGCAACAAAAAATTTTATATCCTCTCCATATATACTGTAGTCTTTATTCAACAATCATTTCAATATTTAATACATTTTTTCTATTTTAGCACATAGTAAATAATATCTCAGCAACACATATCAGTGCGTACCACTTTAATTTTCTCTTTTCTCAGGTACTCCTGATCAGATGAAACTGAAATATTATTTACTCACTGTTCGAAGAGTCAGCTTTCTTATCATTTCACTTTCAAGCAACTTACGCTAAATAAAAGTGCTCATTGAAGGAAATATATCGGAACTCACTAACTACATTTCTTTTATTCGACCTTAATGGTCTCCTTGTGTACACAGCAATAAGCAAAACAAGGATCTCTTAGATCTTACTCTCTCTTTTGCGTTTTCCATGATTCGCAGCTTAGTCGTTACAGAACGTAACGTTCACCGTTCCCGCCACATGGAGGCGTGTGCTATCATCTCCTAGCATATTCCTGCTATGCACATTGTAAAGTACTCTAGTAGTCGATATTTTGTTTTTGTTGTTATTAATGTCCCCTTCTGTTTGATGTTCAACACATTTTGTCTTTTATAGTCTTTAATGTAATCTGCTCTTTCATGTCCATACTTTGAGCAATCTCATAGCACATGGTCGAGTGTTTCTTGATCTAATCCATAACTATGCTGCTCATGTGTTTCCTTCCCAAATATCTTCAATTATGTTAGGAAATTCCTACGTCTTTTAATGAATTCTTGCATTGGCTTTGGTGGATTGAACCATTTATTTTTTATTTTACTGCATATTATACATGTGGTATAATCGTACGTTACTTTTTCCTTCCTCGTTATTTCCCGTCGTCTTTGCCAAGCTTCAAGTAGTATTTTAGTTAATTTCCCGCTTGACGTTTTATCCTCTTTCCTTAACTCCATCTCATTCACAGTTAATATTTCTACATGTTTTCTTATTTTGCATATAGAGATCGATTGGCATGAAGCCTGTTATCACGTTTAGAGCTTACGTCGAGACCGTCTTGTAGCATCCAGTTATGTGCATTAAACACTGTCTCTTTATTGATCTGTATTTCCTTTCATAGCAGATGCTTGCCATTTTCTCTGCTCACACCACACATCCGTGCGTCATTATTTACTGTAGTGCGCCAGTATATAATATTTTAGGTCTTTCTTAGCTATACCATAATGGTGTATTCCAGCACGGAGCATACTATATAAGGTTTGTTGCACACGCTTCTTTATGTATTCTACGTTTTCATTAAAGCTTAACTTGTCATCCAGTACTACCACAAGGTATCTACAACTTCTCACCACACATACTTTTTCTCCCATAATTTTGACAATTATTTCCCGTCATTTTTCTCGCGTATGCCCAAACGAAATTAATCTTGTTTTTGATGCTGATATGTCTAAGTCATATTTGTCACATGTTTCCGTAATTTTTTTAGTTGCTTTATCTTTAGCTCTAATGCTCGCCTTGTATTTGCTTATGTCAACACAGTTAGATCATCAGCATAGGAAAACATTTGCACCCCTGTTTCTTCCAATTCCCATAAAATATTGTCCATCACTACGTTCCAATACAGTGGACCACTTGATGAACCCTGTGGGCAAACAATTCGGATCTCTTGAATTATTTCTGTATTCCCTATTGCTAACTGTATAGTTCTTTCTTCAAAATAATTCTTAACCTTATTTAATAAGTACCCTGGTAATTTGCTTCTTTTGTAACGTATTTATTATATGTCTCCACCTAACATTGTCAAATGCTCCTTTTATATCAAGGAATATACATCCGCAATATTTATCATCTCTTGTTGTTATATATTTTAATAACTACATGTCTAACTGCTGCCCTAACTACGACAACTGATATTCTGGACATATATGTTAATTTTTGTTCGCTGTTTTCGTCCTCTCCACCATTGCCAACAACGTCATGAGCAAACAGATTAATGGGAGGTCATGCTGCTTCCGAAGGGAGTCAAGTGAGCTCACAGTTCATACTATTTTCTTCACAATAACTATTTTGTTACAAAGTAATTTTCGTCGCTAGTTTCTATTATTCATGAAACTATCACACAAAGTAATTAAAATGTAAACAAAGAAGATACTTAGAATTTTGGATGATTAGACCTGAATTCCCCCGCCCCCCACCAAAAAGAACGGACAGACGCGATTACGCTACCTGCCAAGCACGCAGGCAACTCTCTCAGTCGTATCTTTGCTTCTCTAACCACCTTCACGACTCCGTTGCATTGCTGATGGATTAACCCACGCACCTCAATTCCAAGTCAAACTAAATAGCCCACATATTATTCCTAATATGTTTGGAAACGGCTGAATGAATAAGAAAATGAATGAAGTAATCTCATGAAATGGATTTAATATCTCATTTCATGAAATAGGGACGAGATTCATGACAAGTGATAAAAAAGAATACTTTTCACTTATACTACTGAATTCATTCGTAGTAGGTTGAATACAACTAATAGGAAATAAAAATCCACCTTGAAAATCAGAATCGTAAATCTCACGGCATACCAAGAAATAGATCTTTTAGATGAATTAGATATTTCTGTACAACGATCTATGTATATTTCATGTGATAATTTTCAGATTTTGTGAATGGTGCTGTGTAAACGATCTTCTTTTATCAGACATGTACGAGAAACTGGAATATAAAATGTGAAATTTAAGAAATAGAATGCAAAATATCTAAGAGTTTGTCATGATGACGTATACAAAGAGAAAATCAGTTAAATAAATAATGTTTCAGTTGAGTCGAATAATACTGAATCGATAAAGAATTAACTACTGTGGAGTAAATGAACAGCATATTTTGACAACAATTAAAGTCCTCGTCTGATTTTCGTTGGAACACATGATGAGAGCAAAGAAAGCAAATACATAATTTTGGTGTAAAATATTAGAGGGATTCATAAGATTTATGGAAGTATATAAACAAACAGTTTTTTCAAATTTATCTGTTTTGTTTTGTATTTGTACTACCTAGTTACTACATTTCACAGTAATGTATAACCCTCACCGAACCTCATATATACCTCACCGAACAAAATAAAATAAAGTTAAATTCCCCTGGCGTGAACGCCTTAGCAACCGGTAGGTGGTTCAGCAAACACCCGCGTTTACCTCCAGGCAGTGGGAAACAGTCTGCCACTCAAAGATAGCATAATAGATCTGGCGCTTCCCTACTCTGTCGATATCTGGTTGTAACTTGGACTCGCAACAAACTCGGTGCCGATTCTCAACGAGATACCAGGAGGGTATTGGCTCTTTCCATGTTTTACCATTCGATCCAGTCGTACACGTCTTTCGAAACCCTATGAGTTACCAGGGGATATTACGAGTGGTTGCACGTTGAATGTGCTGGTACAGACAGCACATGGTGACTTCCCATTACCTTACAGCAGGGCAGCATGGCGAAAACAAATTACTCGGGATGTGAAGTTCAAACACAAAACCCTCTTCATCGTCGAAGTTCTCTGTCTCATCCATCTGAACCATGTCTCAAAGGATTCTCACCTAACTAAATTATATTAGTGTTCTACATTTTTGCATAAGAAACTATTTTTGTGTAAGCCCCTAGTCCAATTTCATGAGGTTTGTTTGCTCAAAGAAACTAAAAAATCTTTTCAGTTTGTGGTAGGTTGATCCTACCCTAATGTCCACTCAATTTAACACATGAATGAAGTGAATTTCCGTATTGTCGCGAAATCTTGTCTCCTTCCTTTCCAACATTAAATGAATATGTTTTAGTTAAAAGATTAAGAAACGAATTATTTTTTGTTTATTGGAGTCTCAATTGTTGAAAAGAAGTAAATGTAAACATGGAACTGTGAGATCCACAAAACTCCTAGCACGTAATACTAATGAATTTCTGTTATCTTAATACATAACTGACAAAAATATATTTCAAAAATAATATACAATTACCTACTTTAGAGCAATTAACGCAAAGGAGTAACTTCGATTTTCAATCTTCTGTATAGTTCAATTTTCGTAGGGTTGTATGACACCAATGACTAAGTTCAAAAGCAAGGAATTTTTATATTTCATCTACAGTCACCAACTCCTAGTTTTAACCATCTTCTCGTTTCGCTGACTCCTACAGCAGTACTCAGATCAATTGTTTACACTTTCCCCTTGTTTACAATTACCCCGTCGGACACCATACCTAATTTTTAGAAAAACCTTTGTCTTTCGGCCTGTTTCAGTTCAAAAGTTCAATTAAGAAAAGCAAGAGACTTAATGTATCTTTTGGTCATTGATTTTTTATAATATTATGTCATAGGAAGTCTATAGAAGAAAAATTACGGGTAATTTCAAATTCTACGCGAAATTTTGTGTACGGAAACTGTATTTACTAAGTCATGTCTCGACCATATGCCTGCATTCAAATAAATACACATCTGTAGTCGTCCATGAGGAAATTACGGGAGGTTCGCATGGCTACACCTATGGAGCAAACGTCAATTTATTATTGGGGGCAGTAACTCAAATTTAATTTTGCATGGAGCCATATGCTTGTGAAATAAATGTGTAAATACAGTTTTATTGCACAAAATTGCCCGTAGACTCTGAATCTTTTTATAATGATTTGGTTGCAGACTTCCTAAGGCGGTAAATTACAAAACAACTAATAATTAAGAGAAACAGTTTTCAGTATAGATTCTCCTACGGGATAATTTAATAAAATTTTGCTATCGCGCGTATCTTAGGAATATTTCCCATGAAATCTGGATATTTTTTAATCAAGTTTTCGTTGCATCCTACCCTTGCTCAGATTTTCATTCGTAAAGATTCCCTCTTCATTTCTTTCAGTATATGGATTTCTGTATTGTTTCATTCCAGATTTTCTTTATATACTGTACTACATATCCGTTCATTGCGGAGCGTTGAATGACCAACATTTCGTATAAAAATACTTCACAGTTCTTGAAAATCAAAATATTTAAAGCATCTGGAATGTGTACTTCTAAAATCCCTAATGATTAGTTCATACTATTTCATCTCGCTAGTCGAATTACGAACACACACTTCTGTTACCATGCTCCATTTTCATCGCAATCTGACTTGCATTAAAGGACCCTAAAACTATAGAAGTATTAAATAGAGAATTTTGTAAATAAATACATCAGAAAAAACTCTAAGTGGTTGAGAAATGGAATTTTTTTTCTTGCTTTTCAATTTACACAGTCGCTACATCTAAACATACAAATAATGTTCCGAAGGACAATTGGACATCTTGATATTAACTGGAAGAGGGTATTGTTGTACATATGCAGTCACAAAGAACAATAAAAACATTGACTTTGTATTTTTCGGAACGACCTCTGCATTGTTTACGCCTGTATCTCATAGACAATGTGAAAAATTTTGTAAACAATAATGGGTGATTAAGTTCACATTTCGACACTGTAAAATACTGCAATTTAGCAATACTCTTTCGCACAATTAGACACAT
Source organism: Laupala kohalensis (assembly GCA_002313205.1). NCBI lineage: Eukaryota > Metazoa > Arthropoda > Insecta > Orthoptera > Trigonidiidae > Laupala > Laupala kohalensis. The sequence continues at coordinate 845,435 of NNCF01126387.1, read as the reverse complement.
CTTCACGGTTTTAACTTCGTTGCCATTAACATTAAATGCATATCTCGCGTGTTGAAAGACGACGCATGAATTCTATTGGCCATGATTTGTCTTCAATGAGTAGATGTTTTGCATATTAAGGATGAAACATGGCGAAAATACTCTTGTAAATAATATTAAAGACGGCCTGTTTTTTTCTATTAAAATAATAACAGCAATAATAACATTAGTAATAAAAATAGCAATAAAATACTATCGGTTAAAATTCAACTGTTTAAAAATAATTTCATCACGCATACGAAAACATATTACATTTCAGATTATTTTGTTTTTCTAGAATTTATCATATAATCAGAATTAAAAATTCTTGAAACTTAAAAACTTGTATTTTTGGTAAATTTAAAACGGGAATTAAAACATAAAAATGAGGAGAATTTCTTTGAAAGTTCATGTTTGATATGATGTATGCCCCCTTACATGGCTATGGACCTGGGCATAAAGGAGTGTTGCTGTGCATCAAATTCATGTCCCTGAGCAAGTGGCCATATACCGTGTGATTCTTGGTGTTCGCTCTCATTTGAGGAAAGGGCGAGTCACTTATTGAATAACATGGCATAACAATTGCTAGCCTTGATGATACCATAAAGAGAAAGAGTGTAAAAGATTTAACTACCAATGACTGACCGAATCCACAAGTAAATCATCGTTATTATTTATGGACAAGTATTCGTTGTACTATTTTCTCCTTCATTTCCATTTCGCAGTCATGAGATTTCGAAAACATTGACATTAATAATGCCATTTTTCATTACTCCGCTTTCTTGGTATGGAGATTATTATGAAACAGAGATCGAATCTTGAAAATTTCATTTCACGTATTAAATAATTAAGAATATTTATTCCTTTCCGATTATTCGCGATAATCCGAAAAATCCTTGAACTATGAAAGTAATAGTATTCAATGACCTGAGTTTTTCACAAATAACTGAAGATTTAAAAAAATATTAACATTTCCCGAAAATGTTCACTTTCTCTCGAAACAAGTTTTTATTAACTCATCTGTTATTTTTTTTACAGAAACATTACCACGTTACAGATGAGATACATTATTTCACTAAACTATTTTAGTAACTAACTTTTTTATCTAGGTAATAAAAATAATAATGGATACCGTATAATTTGAAACCAATTAATAATAATTATAAATTTATTGCCAAAAAAAATTACAAAAACGTATATTTTTATGATAATGAAAATATAATTCGGTTGTTGAATGATTTCTACCTTTGATTAATGCTGGCTAGTTGACGCATATGAGCATAGAGATCAAAAATTCAACTCGCGAATGTTCGTTCTCTTTATTCGATACCTCAAAAGAACGATGATTTGTGTGCGTGTTTGGAAAAGGGGGCCACTAAAAGTAGACGCCAGGCGCCCGGCGACCGATCCATCCCCTCACAGCGATTCGGTGATCAGTCGCTTGGGACTCGCCACGCCGCCTGGACGTGAATTTGATTGGAATTTTGAAGAATTTTTCTCTTTTATAAATTTAGCAATTTTTGAGGGTTTTTTAATTGTACCTTTTTTCTGATCCCCGAGCATCCACGTCGTTTAACAATGTTTTAACGTTCTTCTTTCGCTCGTAGTCATGGAAAGAGGATATTCCTTAAGGTTTCTTAATGACTTATGTCTTGCTCACAAATGTTTCGTAGATGATTTGTCGTCGTAAGTTTAAAAAGAAATTACGCTTTCATTGTTCAGAGTTAAAAACTCAAACTGTTTTTCTGTAGTAGGGATAATTCGATGTATTAATTTCCACGAGTCCTTTTTTATTCATTGTGTCTCACTCGCATGTCAAAGACGGTCTGCAGTTTCATCAATGCAGAGGCGTGACGTCTCATTGGCTCCCACGCCTGTGCGGTCGTCCGGCCTTTGATCCTTCTAGGACTCCAGGGAGAACAGAAAGCGCTTCGGACGCGTTTGTGTCGCTATAAATAGAGCCACCGTCGCAGGATGAGCAGTAGGCGACGCGACTTTCTCTCCGTTTGTCTTCGCGGTGACGTAGTCTGTGGAGCGGGGATCCGGTGATGGAGTTGCGAAGGCGGGGACGGACGCCACTTCAGCGCGGCGCGGGCGCCCACGGTGCGCTGTCTCTTCAATAGGACTTGCTTCCCAGAAAGGTGTTGGACTTTCGTAAATGAGTTCCGCTTAGTTTACCTCTCCGAAGGTTTTTGTCAAGAGGATGCTTTTAACTACCTCTGGTCTTGATCAGTTTCAGCACGATTGACCTCATCCAGATCGCATGTGTGACTAACGAAGGTGCTATTGACAGTGCAGTTGCAAATAATATATTTTTGAAAATGAGTGGTTTGGTCAATGACAGCAATTTGCTGACATCAATATCATAAAAATACGAAGAACATGAATATAAAGACATAAAGGATTGCACACAATCTCATGTATTACATAAAATGAGTACAAATTACATTGTGTATAACAACAAAATATACTCGTAGTGTTATTAACATTTGCTATCCTTTTTTACAACTTTTAAACAAAAAATAATAAACATTCAATACATTTCGGATGTTACACTTTCCCTATTCCTTGGTTCCCCTAGACCGAGACTTGTTTGGACTCAGGGGTAGGTATGGCAAAGTGTAATCAAATCAACATCTTTGAAAGAGTTTGGGGGCTAATCTGATGCATGACAAACATGATGCGCAGAGATGATTGTTACAACAAACAACACAAAATGTCTTCGCAGTAACAGCGAAAGAACACTTGATGAGTAGTATGTCACATTAGCGTCAAAACATATATATTGCATAGGTGCTGGCATTAGTTACCACTATTGCTATTCCGACGGCTCGGACAAAAGTTAGTCTGTCCACAATTGTCAATTTGAAGGTATATATGTCATCTTCTAAGATACTATTTGTGATGTTTAGGAATGTTTACTCAAGTTCACGGAGGAATGAATTATAACGAGCTTTAGTTTGACGTATAAAAGGTCCCACGTCTTCCCTTCTCAAGAAATCTATAAACAGAAAAGCATCAAACTTACATGAAATTCAAATAACTTACATGAAATTTCGAGCATATCCTAGTTTAAAGTTGTACTTTTACACCATCCTTTGATCTATACAAGTACATATTCGGCACGAGGTACATAATTCTACGATGTTATGTCTTGTTCTTTCGAATTAAACATTACGATTACATATATAAATTACGACCAGTATTTTATTTCTAACATAAAATTATTGATTAAATGCACTTTTAAAAATTAATTTAATTCAGTGTTACTGCAGTGATGAAAGTAAAACTATTCATCATTTCGCGTAATGGTACTTTTAACTAGTTTTAATTACTGTTATTCACTACACTATGTAACTAAGAGTGATATTGCTTCATCCATTTATTTACTTGCTTCGGTAACAAATGAATATATTCTATCGTCGATCGATTATTCTATTATAATTGTAAAATGAAGTTGCTCAATTAAGTTCTCTTCGTAAATTTCATTTCGGTGTTTATTGCTGAGAGTGAATGGTATCCATGATGTAATAAACATCAATCGGTCATACAATAATAGTGTATATGATACAAGTTGTCATTTAGTTCTCTTCCCCAAAATTAGTACCTTTACGAGAAGTGAAGTGGATTTAGATTCAAAATCAGTTCATTCAGATGTGTGAGTTGAGTGACAGTAAATATCACCAGCTACGCCTTTCAGTAAAGTAATTCCCCGGTGGCAGTGTATTTTATCTATGCCTCATTATAGGACATAAAATACAAACCTGCTACTCTTCAATAATTTTTGAAAAGCATTGGTTTTCTCAATCAGTCTCACGCACTTAAAAATCAGACATTAATTAACACATACAAGGACAAGAGTACGAAGAACACAGGACAGAAGAAATGAAGAACACTCATACGTCTTGAAAATAGCAACTGCTAGCAGACAACAGTCACAGACATAAAACATTTAAAAAGTCAGCCTCAAGGATGCTCTTGGGATAAGGAACTATTTTTTAAACGCAAAATGATAATAATTATAGGATGAATGGAAGTATTGAGTGTTATTAAAAATTTCCAAAATCAATAGGGTTCTCTTACTCTATTAACTCTTAGAAACCCTCACCAGAACCGTTACTTACACAAATAGATAAGAGAAAGCAAAAAAGAAGTCCTCATTTATCAAAAAATTAAGGTTCATATCTTGTGTGGTTTTATTCTTACATGTGCACAAGATATTCTCAGGAGAAAATACCCTACTATTACGTACTTAATTACTTGACGTCGGACTTTGAAAACTTTCATAAAAATGATATGCGAAGTGCCAGTTTGAATTAAAATTTAATATGCATATATTTGCATGTTTTTGGCGTAAGTGAAAATAAATTCATTTTTTTTACATTCAATCATATATTGACATATTTGAGGGAAATTGCTATATAAGATGCAAATTTCTTATGCATGCATATGTTCATTTTCTCGTCCCAAATACTTCACTGGTATGTTAACTAAGGACCAACCCGTATCTTGTTTATCGACTTCATCCTTCCGTACCCTGTATATACGACTAATATTGGTATTTCACGACGTAAATCATCCATGCCTGTGTGCGTCGTGCTTTAATTTTTCTCGAGGGACTCGGGACACAGAGAAAGAGTTGGCATGGTTCAATAGCTAAAAATGGATGCAGTTCTACAATTCCGGCTGACCTACGATTCGGAAAATCACTCTAATCCTGAAAGGAGAGGATTGTTCCGAGAATGTGGATGATCTTGCGGAAGCAATTTGTATCAATTACAGACGTTGAACGATCTCTTTCTCTGTTAAAAACATTCTCTGCCCGCAGGTAAAGAAAAACAATGTTCAAATATAGGAGAAAATGGTATTATTAAAAAATTGTCGTAACTTTAAGAATGACATATGCCATGATTTACACATGAGTGTAACTACCAGTGTAAATATGAATGAGTTTAATAGCTGATTCATAATCAAGATATCTGATTTTGTTCTTGGTTTTATCCAATAAATTTTTCTAAGTTTAGGGGTTTGTACTTGCTCCCTGCGATGAGGTTATCAAATTATTTTGCTGCATATTTGAATCAGTATTTTGAAAATAGGGTATTCTTCGCAGATTTTAGGTGCATATTCGTATCAATATGTTGAGGGAGTTTCCAGGATTTTAATGCATATTTGTATATGTACATTGGTGATAAGTGCATATTTTTATACGACAAATTAATTTTAACAAGGCCAATTTCGGGTGTTTTAAGTGCATATCGCTCTGAACTCTATCGCTTACTGATGTATAACCTATCAGCTCAATGAAAAGTCAATTTCGGAACATTGTTAATTGCCAGGGTGTAAAGAAAAGAAAAAAATATACCACATGACCCAGAATGTCCTGAATGTCCCAGATACAACTTCCAACTTGCGCACTTGATGAAACACGAAATTCTGAAATTTGGTAACTTGTTTGTTCATATCATACGGAATAGAAATTTCACTAATTTACTATTTCGATTTATCTTGGCGAGGTGTACTGAGAAACAACACTCCGAAAGAAGTAAATATGGCCAATTCTTACTTACGATGAAGCATTGTACATTGCAATGTGCTGGAAGAGATGTGCAGCAAGTACGTCGTGAATAACATATTGTATTCTCCTTGATTCATGGTTCATCATAAAACGTATTTTATGTAATATGCTGATAGAGTATTTTAGTTATTACAAATTAAATGTTTCTTATTATGAATACCGCTCCACCAATACACCTGTCTATAAACCGAAAACTTTTAAGAAAACGTAATTTCTATTTATAACAATTTCATGTCATTTATTCCATGAAAAACAATTTTACGTACCGGAAGTGGTGTCCAGCAAATAAAATAATGACGTTATGATTTGCTCGAAAATTAGGTCCTAATACCTATGACTCACCAGTATCATTCCGATTGACAAATTTATATCTTCGTTGTAGTGGAGGAACTCACCTACATACATATCAGACAGGATTTTCACATTTCAATAATAGTCTTTATTTGGAACTAAAGGGGTTATCAGGATAAGATGATAGAAAAGGCATATACTCCATTTTTTTTAAAAACATAACTCATTATATTTATTATAAAAAAAACCCTTGTAACTGAAATTTCAGCTCTGAAGAGCATTTCAAGCGCAGCTACGGCGGAAAGCGTATATTCTTCAATTTCTCAAATTGTGCCTTTTCTCAAATATGTTACATATTTTGGCAGAAAATCTTATTTTTACATCAATTTTAAATTTGACACCTCGGTTCTTTCACATTTCTATGTTGGGTTCTCAAAGGTCTTCTCTTTCATTTTGAAGTAGGCATACTGTTGATACTCTTTCTGACGACAAAAATAAAATATTTTTTTCTCCCGAGGGACTGTATCAAAACTTTGAAAAACCTTATATTGCAATATGCTTTTTCATATTTTTAATTGTGAATTGTTTGTAGCATTTGTGAGGATAGTTCATTAAAAATAGTGGTACGTTAGAGAAGAGTAGGCTATCATTCTAAAACGGTAATTTTTTTCTTGAATTATTCATTCTTGTTGGTCCTATCAGGAATACAACTTTTTATTTTAATTTTTGTGTTTGACCTACACCAGGAAGGTTATAGAGATGTAGTGTGTTGTATTTAGACGTTATGGCCGGTGGTAATTGATGATAGAGTGGTTCCATATGATACAGGTATGTTGTTTTGTATTATAATAAGACATTTTGGGTATGATTTTGTAACAGTTATTTCATAGATAGTGAGTAATCATTGATGTATTGTTTGTGTTAATAAGGTGTTTCAAAGTTGTACTAGAAATAATGTAAATTGCGTATGTTCTTTGTAACCCTGATGAAGGCGAAATAAATTGCCGAAACATTGGCATAGTAAAAAGAATCTTTTATTGATGACCAATCCTCGAATATATTGTTCTGTTATATAATATATATTGGTCAAGATCATCATAATAATACAATTTTTGTGCAATATTTAATGCACTATCTTCATAATTTTAATTCTTGATTGAACTTTTTGAGTCTCAATTTTAGCCAGACGTTATTCGTTATGACGAAATAAATATGCTATGTATCATAAATATCAATTCTAGGTACTTCGCCATCTACCCGTGCTAACCCCTTTGCAAAAGCATGGATGAATCTATAACATCAATTTTTCCATGTTATTTCATTCAATCAGACGTTTGAAGAACGATATCCGTATGACGAGAAACATACCACCTCAAAATCTCCACTTCTTAATTTTTATTAACATTCTTCATTTATTGTTAATATGCAAATGAAAATCTGACTGGAAGTTAGGATAACACGTACTTTGACGAGTTTCACTAAAATTGCGTAATTATCTAAGTACCTGACAGGGGACCGTTCAGTGCCCTTCGCATACGTAACAGTATTTAATAAAATAGATCGATGAGAAGCACTTTCACCAGCTCCACAGACTGTCATTTCCATTTGATGAAGATACACACCTGTTGTAATGCGCATATGAGCAATGTATGTGAAATAAGATAATGACACATGATATACTCGTATTTGTGAAAATTCATTTTTGTTTGTTTGTCACCACGTCCAATTGAAAATTTTTTTTTTTTTCTGAAAATGATTGAGAAAAACTATTCCTCATACTGGATTTCTTATTTTGGCTACTTTATTTTGCCATTAACCTTTCACTGACGTTAAAATGTCATGTTGTATGATTGAAATTTTATACTGTTTTATGCAAAAATATATTAAGGAACTTCAATCAATCATAATAACAATTTCACTGATCTATTACTAATACAAAAAAATCTAATATGAAGAAATAAATATTCTAAACCTTCCAAAAAAATTTTGCAAAGATATTAGATTTTACAGTTTTTGTTGGAATGTAAGTATGGAAAGTTTTGCTAAATTGTTTATTTATGTGTTATGAGGAAGTAGTAAATATATCCTTTGATAATCTTAAACTTTCTTCAAGATGCTCCAGATGAGCAGGTGTTTGTGCGAATGCGAATTATTAATCCATATTTGATAAGAAAAATAATGTTAATAGGATATAAACCTTTATTTTGATATTAATTATTTCACATTTTTAGAGTCAAATATTGGAATGCAAATATTTTTTATTTTCAAACGACGGAATACCATGTATTCTCATATATTTAAATATATGAAGTATGAGAAGAACACTACTTATTTCGTGGTGAAATTTATGATAAAATATTTTCATCAGTTAGCACTTCAAAGAAAATTAAATAAGCGGTCACGGTAAACATTTTTGCCCCAATTCCTGATGATAAATTACAGAAATTAAGGAATCCAATATTAGTAGAAGTGTAGCATTTAAATTGGCCCGATGTGCATAGGAGAGAGCAGCCCACAAAAACCCTCATAATCACCCTATTTCACCGCAATTTGACAGCCACATCTTTATTACTCGGCGTTCCTTCGGAGTCCCCTAGGCAGGCGTTCTCAACCCGTCCGAAATGACAACTTCCGTCAAACTATTAAAAAGACAACTTGTCCGAAAGAACGCGCTTAAGTAGGTTCTTTTAGGCACAACCCTTCCTTTCGCAGAGGGCGGTCGCCGCCTCGCATAAAAGCCCAGCCCGGCCCGGCCCGTCCCACCCCCGCCCTCGCTTTGACGGCAACGGCGGCACTGCGCACCGCCACCGCCGCCGCCCCAGATGGTGCGGGCCCTCGTGCCGCGCCTGGGATCGAGCCGGGACGCCCGCCGCCACCGCCACCGCCGTCGTCGCCAACGCGCCTCGCCTCGCCTCGCAGCGCAGCACAGCGGGCGGTCCTACGCGACGTGGGTGGTCCAGCGAGGTAGAGCGTGCGCGAGGTAAGATGCGCCACGCGGCCTCCTCGCGCGTCTCCCCGCCGCGTCCCTCGCGCGCACCCAGCTCTCCGTGGATGCTGCGGACAGCGGGAGCCGCTGCCGGAGCTCCAGGGCCACCCAGGTCGTCGAGCAGCCCATTCATCTGAAGCGGCGGCGGCGGCGGTGGCGGGCGGCGAGCGCAGTGCGATACGGAGGAGGGAGACTCGGCTGTCGCGGCGGCGGGGACCCACGGCGGGGTTTAGCACGTGGACGCGGCGGCGAGTGGTGATCGGCTGCGGGAAGGATTTTGACAAAGCGCCAATCGTAGGGTGTCCATGATGTGATGACGGGTACTACGTAATGTAGGAGGGAACGAATAGGGCGATCAGGTCGCATGGGTGGGGAACGACGGCGCAGGTGAAATAAAGGAACGAATCGTGCAGAGTCACTCGTGTGATATGCGCGACAAATGCTGCGGAGTGTTTTCTTATCAGATGGCAAGGATGGGTGGTAATGGGAAGAGCGCGTTGCGAATATCCCAGTCGGAAGGAGCAAAGGCTTCGCGAATGAACAGTAGTGAGATGGCAAGTTGTCGTCGGAAAAGAACAACCAAACCAAACTGCCCGGGGAAAAGAGTAACGAAAAGCGCCTGATTGCTGGGTAGGAGAGTGGATTACTACTGTTTTCAGGGAATAGTTAGAGGGTACACGGCGATGAGTGGAGACCAAAGACGAAGCGAAGAAATTGACATGCCTCCGGGGATGTCAATGTCCGTAATGAGACAGGAGAGATTAAACAAATCTAATCAGGGTGAGAAAAGGAACGAGAGCTAGAATGTGAATACGACGACCAGGATCAATATTTTCGATTTAAATTCATAAATATCGACGATAATTAACACAACCATTCATAGAGGAAGATTAAAGCATGAAGACTGTGCGTGGATTACCTTACCTCTTCTGTTTTTCATGAGGTTCACTAACATCGTTGATGGTATGTATGTGCTAGATTCTGGCGGCACCGCCCCAGTGGTGATGGCAACCTGATTAATATTACGTAGCTTAATCAAAAATGTTCTAATTTAATTTCTCTGGGCTCTTTGAGCAATGCGATGCCTCCTGGCATAGTTCCAAAGAATGAAGTTGTTCATTGGTTTTCCCAAATTCAATTAACATGATGAGATCTCTTTAAATATTTAATGTCACTTCTATTAAAGCTGATAAGAAGAATAAATGATTCAACTGTAGAAAGACATTCACATTAGCAAATAAACAGAGGTCGTCTGTTCGTGTGAAGAAATACAAGAATTGTACGAACATTACGTATTAAAAATGGGCAAAATTGATGTTAAAAACAAATTTGCGTTATCTATGTTCCCCACCTTATTACTCATCAAATTAAGTGACTTCGAATGTTTCAGCAATGGTATCACATTTTCCTCTCAATTTCTCCCAATTGCGAGAGGACGATCTCGGTAAGGAGTGTCGCGAGTGATCTGATATGAAACCATTTAAAGACTCAGGAACTCTCACAATTTCTTTGAGTATTGAGGATGTCGAAACTTACCTGAATCCCTTTATGGATAAATACCATTATTTTAGTTTGACGTTTCGCTTCACTTATTTAAAACTCTAAAATGGTATGCTCAACCCAGTTTCATAAAAAGTATCACTGAAAATATGAAAAATGATGAGCCAAGAAATCCCCAACGTCATCAAATTCAAACATTTTTTTTACTTTAACCACGAATAACCAAATAGAGGATAACATAATTACAAGTGAGTTTGATAGTACATTATATTTATTAAAGATCACCTAATTGGTTGTTCCTAGGTTGGTAATACGCCTCCAGATACTTTTCTCGAGATAACGAACAGTTACAACTCTAACGTCTAGATGTAAGGACGAACAGCATGGAATNGATGAAAAACTGGTAGATGACAGAACTTTTACGTGATCCTACTTTATTAATAATGTTTTAGAATATGACATGTGATATTTCACAACAATCTTTTACTTGCATACCAACATTTGGTAGGTTTGATATATATCATTGACATGTATGTTTTACTGTATTTATTATACAATTAGTATTTTGTATTTCCCTTTTAATGTTACAAATATAAGTAATAATATAACTTTGTTTATTATAGTGAACCTGAAGAGGAGGCAAAAACCATAGTTTTGAAACGTTGTCCGACAACTAAAGTATGAATGTGCTATTACTTATCATGTGATACCTGAAAATAAACCAGTAATTTTCATGTGGTTTTAATTGTCTTTAATATAATCTACACATCTTAAATTATATAAATTATATAAATTATATTATCATAGAGTGAGAAAACGTATTTTTTCCACTTGTTTGAACTAGGAAGCTTCTCCCTTTATTAAATAACGCTCGAAGCGAAGACAACCAAACCAACGTGGCAATGAATGTACAGTTACAAACGTAAGAAAGTAACAGCGGAGGAGCCGTTCCAATTGCGGTTTAATAGGTGAAAATTGTGTGGGACTGAGATCACGCGACCGTCGGCGCTTTCTGGCAAGGTATTTATTTCATATTTACTGGTGGATGTGCCGCGACTTCGAACTTCTTTTCTCGCACCGAGATCCAGGAAGAGGCTGGACCTGCATGTTGGTGGCTAATGCCTGCAAACTGAAACGCGTGAATGGAATAAAGCAAAAACTAAGGACAGGAGAAGGGATAACACTACATTTTAGAATTGTTTAGAATTCCCGAAGTATATCTATGTAAGTTTTCCCAAGATTTTTTGTATCCCAAGCTAAGATTAAGGAAGAATAGAAATATTCTCCAATATAGACAACCACTTCCCCCCTTTCGAGTTATATTAGCGTCTATTTTTGCATTTGTTTACTGTAAACTATTTTGCTTAGTCAAGATGGATGACGTTTCGGCATATCTCTTCCATCGTTGTAGAATCATTAATCTCGTTAACACTGGTTCTCATAAATCTTATCTTTCGCTCGATCTCAATGCGTCCACTGTGTGTTAGGAATTTTTTATAGAATAGAACGAAATCTTCTAAGTATAATTATTAATCAATTGTAATAGAACATTTAATTGTTACTCTAAGAGTAATTTTTAAGGAGTTATTGCCAAAATACGGTATATTTAAAAATTAAGGTTGATTAATCTAAAAAGAACAGATGTTGCAAAAAATTCTGCGTACATTTTAAGAAAGTATTTCATCGCCAAATCAGATCTGAGAGTGAAATGAGATTTTATAAAATTACCTTACTCTTATTCATTTTGCGGGGTTCGCGAGGAGTGTAATCAGCTGAATTGCTTACCTCTTTTTGTCTATATTTTGAAACAAAATAGGTTTATAGAAAAGAAAAGATATTATATTTAGATAAATGTTTGAGTATTATTATTTTATTTTTTTTGCGCTGTGTGTGATTATATATTTTGTTCCATTTATATTCAATTTCTTTTAGAGGGTGTCAGGTAAATAACTTTTACCCGAAAAAAGTAGTTCTGATCATGTAGACGAAACGTGGTTGACATTTTTGATCACCTTCCTCTTAAAGCGTCCACTGTGCTCTGTTACATCGTCGTTGTCCCTCGGCCGCAGTGCAATGTATGAATGTAATTGAGAATTTGCTCCCTGGGTCGGCAATGACGCTCAACGAGCGAGAAGACTCTGCCTTCCTCTTCACAGAGTACTGACGAGATTTGTGCCCCAATTTCACGCTTCACGCGCTAATATTACATTCATCAGTCCGCGCCAATTAACGAGCCTCGCTGAGCTCCTCCACGCAACCTTACCACAGGTTTCTCACGCACAATACATACGCTAGAATATTGATTATGGGTTCAATACTCAGGAATCTACTATTAATATTAATATTGAGAGCCGCGAAGATATTTCGTTTATTAAAACCCAGTTAGTGACCTACCTCGTTTGGGTAGTATAAACGTATGTTGCTGCTCTGCTTTACTTCTGCCATTATTTTTTACATCACAAAGTTGGATGAGGTATAAAGACATTCGTACACACAGCATGTAGTTCAAGTGTACGAGTACATGTATGTATGCATATTGTACTAATTGGAGGGTACGTATTTCAAAAAGGATGAGGGCAACTTTTTTTTCAAAACAGCCAGAAAAGTACTTTAACGAACCAGTTGACCAAGTACTGGAAAAATGAAAAAATTAAGATCCCATGGCAAACATATGAGACCATATTTATTCCACGTTATCCGACAAATATTCTCGATTGATTTCGATTCCCGAGGAATCTGCCATTTCACCCAAGACCCTTTTGGGAGCGGGGGAGTGGGGGGAGGAACTTCTCGATGTGTCCTCCACCTCGTAGCAGCGCATGGAGGTAGGTGGCTGCGCCCATAGCTGCGCGACCTTCCCTCCTACACATTGTTCTCCAGGGGGAGACTCCAGAATACGAGCGAGCGTAAAAACAAAACGTGCTCAGTCTCAGGCGGAATGCTCGCGCCCCCTTCATAAAGGCACCCGCACCGCCACCAGCAACATCTCTTCCAGTGTTCCTTCTCATCTTGTCTCCCTTTATCCACTCCTTTCTGTCCATGTCAAAAGAAATTCTGTGGAGATGGAAGTAGTTGTATAATGTATCACATGCACATTTGACCTTAGTATAATAACGAGATACGTATGCGAGCTCAATCAAAGCGAAAGTATGGAGAATACCACGATGTAGTGGATTCATGTTTCGAAAAAGGAGCTGTCCCTATCGGTTCTTCAATGATGTCCGAGACTGATAGCCAATTACATATTATCGTATTACATTACGAATATATGTTATGTTAAATTCATTTTTTATCCTACATACTACGATGTACATATGACGTACCTCATTCTTTTCTTAGAGATAAAAATTGAGCCGACTTGCTTCACACTTTACAGAATCACACTCCTGATTTACTATCTCGTCTCTCATTATTTTCCCCTTCATTCTTTCCACTGTCACTGTTTCGTGTCGTCTGACCAATCACGTCTCGTATAACCTGAATCCCATTGTATAAAATAAAAAAGTATTGTTACGAATGCAATTTCAAAAAGTTCTCTACAAGTTCTGAAATAGCGATACATCGATGGGTGGGCAAACGGTAACCATTCGATATTTAATTTCCTGTAAACTGGAGAGTTTCATGAATAAAAACAAATGAAAATTTTACTTTTGTCCACATCCACGAGATTACATCAAACTTGACGGTAGGTTTCCAGACATGGTCATGGTTGAACAGTTTAGGAATACTTATAACAAAGACAATAAGGGAAGCTATTTTAAGTTCAAACAGATTATCCATTGGATCATTTGCTTATTAGCTGCTATGTATTATTTAATTAAAATCAAGTAATTTAACAACTTATAAGGAAGAAACCTGCCAATAACTACATCTACGATAATACGAGAAAGTTAAGATGCACAAAACAACAATAATTCATGTCTCTACAACATTATGTCTTCTAAAAACGAGCTATATACCTCAAAATTTCTCTTGGACTGTTTTACCTGTCCATTACTCAGGCCTTTAAGTCCGCCCATCTCTTCTTCATTCCATCATCCGTTTTCTTCAGATGTGCATTCTTGTCAACTGCCTCTCCCATTACTCTGCGTTCGTCGAGGCTCTTTGTACCACTCGTCATCTGCGCCTGGAAATATTGGAGCATCCACCATTTTGACAGATCCTTATTCCACACCTGCCCCACCATCCTCGTTCTTTTCTTCCACTTGGCCACATCTGCTTATCACAGGAGGAATCAAGCTCCTGGTCTAGAGCAGGGGTCTCCAAATTAATGGAACATGAGGGCCACATTTGAAGTGTTAAGTCTTAATGTGAGTACGATGACATCTTTCATCAGAAATTCAACCAATGTATTGTTTTAAAAGCTATACTGTTTACAACTTAAAGCATTAGTGACTATAGTGTTACGCGTGACATTTAAAACATAGCAATCATGATTACAAATTCCTTATTACTGTGTAAGATTTTTAAAAAGACGCTGGCGCGGACCGGATCAACTCCTAACGGGCAGGATACGGCCCGCGAGTCGAACGTTGGAGACTCTTGGCCTAAAGCATATTCAAATGATTTTCGGTTTTTTCAGCTGCAGAGATAGACACATTTTTATTAATTTTAAAATGTGATTATGTATTATTCAACACTCCTTAAGAAAACAAGAAGATTTTAAGAAAACAAGAAAATGTAAACAGACAGACATTCCTTCAAATTTCATTTCATTTCAAACTTTTATGACAACCGAATTTGAAGCAGAGAAATACCATGATCTTGCCTCGCTCCGTTATAAAATCTTCGGGTGCACCAATAATGCCTCTATTTTCTTTTCTTTTCTTTTTTTTTTTTT
>NNCF01126387.1:817477-830186 GCA_002313205.1 Laupala kohalensis | reverse complement strand
GGGGGGGGGGGACTTTCACAAATGTATATAAATTTTTGCAGACCTGCGAAGCGAATTTTATTTGTTAAATTTAACTTATTTCATTTCTTTGGCTTTATGTATTTTTAAGTATTACTTTAATCTCGTAAAAGTACATATGTCTCTGCTACTTAAATAGCTACAAATCATTTGAATACGTCAAATTGCTATACTCATGACGCAACATGTGAAAATCACACTTCAACCGTTTATAGGAGATACTTCGGTTGAACGTTCCTACTGAATATCTGAGTCACTCTCTTTAATCTGATGTATCCCGACTATTTTATCTGTCCTGAATCAGAAGTTACGTGCTTGTACTATTTTGTGACTTTAATGTTATTCCTCCTAATAACTTGATGCTAATGGAGACAGAATACGGAAAGTGCGAAATTTTTTGCATTAGTTGATGGACATTAAAATGGAGTAGATGACAGATCATCATTAAACTTAACTTAGTTTGTCCGAAAGCAAAATTAAACCTATATTTCCCGTTATGAAATAGGGGAGAGTGGAGACTACTGCAAGGTTATCTCAACCTATACGTCACATGTTTCAAGAAAAGAAGGAAGGATTTGTCATTGAAATATGAAAAACAATTTTAAAACTTTCCAATCAAAAGATAGAAGAACATTCATCTGATCAGAAGTTGTTGTACCCAAATACCAATTAGCAGTAAATGTTATTTCTGGTTTTATCTAGTCTTGATAAAGAGTTTTATACGAAGAGGACGTACTAATTGAAAGTTCTAATCATTCTGTAAAATGAGTACCATTATCTGTTTGATTGAGGACGAATCGATGGAATCCGCTTTTTGTGGTCAAGCTCAGTTTAGAGAGATTTCGACTTAAAAGAAGCCGAATCAATGTGAGTGCGAGGATTGACGGAAAAGCCTGCTTCGACAACGAAACGTTTACATTAATTCACTTAATTCGGAAAGCTTACTGTCGGACGGACTCTTTCTTCTTCCAAAACCCGTGTCGTGTTCCCTCTTGGGTCTCCACCCTGTCCCTGTCGCTGACAGGACTACACCCCCTTCCCATCTTCGATCCGCGACGTTTCTTTCCTCCACTCAGGATTCTATTGAGGTTACTCAATGATCATCAGCCAACACCGCGAGAAGTTATAAAAATAATTATACCCCTAATAATTTGTAAAATTTTGTTTATTTTCAAGAAGTTTGGGCCACAAGTTTTTTACCGTTTTGCTTTTTATTTCCAATTGTTTTGGCTCTCGATACTTAACACAAATAAATACATAAGAATTTTGACCCGAAAGAATAATACTATGGGATATATAACCAATGCTCTAGCAGTGAATTTGGTTCGATATTATTCTCTTCTTCGCAGTTTTTGTTCCCCCTTTCCGATTTTCAGAAGTTTACTCGTAATATATTCGTACTTAGAGTGCCAATTCCACTCGAAGAAATTAAGAGTGAGAAGAGCGTTATTGCGTTAGAGCGTTGTTTATTTATCTTGCTGTGTATTGTTTTGGTTTTCTTTTGTTAATGTTGCTGTAAAGTTATTAGTTTTGCAGGTATGAGTAAGCGCCTCACTGTGGTCACTACAATTTTAATTGTATAAAATAAGAAGAGTCGGCAAAAAAGTAAACTTATTATTTCTTGAATTTGTCGAATAAACTCCTTATATTAACAGTTGGTAGTTATGATTTTTTCTTAGAAAATTCTGCAAAATTTGTTTTTAAGATAAGGATGGAAGTAAAAATTATTTATTATTTTATTGTTCCGAGATCAAAGCGATTTCCGTAGACAAGGTACCTATTTGGACCGATCGACTTCCTCCTACGTGTATCTTCCCTGTGTTTGTCTTCACCCTTCCATTGAACCGCATGCCGACACTCTTACAGCGCGAAGAACCCTAACTCCCTAGAGGCGTAGGAACGAAGGGTTCTGGAGAACTGTCAGTCCTACGTCAGAGCACGTCCTCACACCACGCGTCAACACTCCTCTGTTGACATTGGGCTGCGAAAAGCGCCGGCTGCGACTCATCACGCGGCCGATGAAAATTTCACTTAGCCGCGCGCCGCTCCGCTCCACGCCTCTCCAGAGTGGGAGGAAAACGGGCATTCCTCGCATCACGATGAAGGAACTAGAGACTCAAAAATAAAATCGTGTTAATGTCAGATGACCCCGCTGCCTCGAGCGTAACAGTATTTGAGATTCGCGTGGACATTTACTGATTTAATGAAAGACAAACAGGAATACGAACTGTTTGCAGACAGTGGTAGGTATCAACAAGAGAAAAAATTAATCTGAAGAATTATTCTGATAATTTGTGGGAATGAAGATCCAAGTACCAATTTTAAGATTTAAGTATACATGTTAACCTCCTATTGATAGAGATAATAATATAATAATGTAAATTTAAAGCATTGGATATCATGTTCAATTGTCCTGTTGTTATATTTCTTGTTANTATATATATATATATATATATATATATATATATATATATATATATATAATAAAATATTATTTGTCCATTAAAGGTCATAAGTCTTTATTTATTTAATTAGATTATATAATGGACGTTAATTGTAGTAGAATTAACCTTCTGTACATAGTACAATTCTTTTTATCACCAATAGAAAAATTAACTGTTTATTTTAATTGTTAGAAGTATGACAAGATTGTGTCAAATTATCATTAATGTTTTAAGACTGTATGTTGTAAAACACACTTGAAAGTGGTATAAAAATAAAATGACATTGTCTCATTTCTTTATTTCTTATTTTTCCTCTCCAAAAGTATATTGTTCTTTTTGCACATCAGGTGACTTGCTATGTATTAACATTGCGAGGCACAAACAGCATTACCAAGTGAAACACTTCCTTATACTTGTACGAAAAGGAAAACTCAATATTTTACGATTTACTTTATTCTTGAAGGATACATCAGGAATTTCAGCTGAGTTTTATTTGGCAGAAGACCAGACAATTTCGTGTGTCGAATTGAGACGACTCAATGAACCAGAAGCGATCAAAGAGTTTCGTCTCTTGAATTTATTAAACATTATATTGAAAGTAATTCATTTACTCGTTTGAACATAAGCTTTACAATCATTAATAGGATTCATTTTTCCTGGAATATGGCCACACCGTTTCTTTCCAAACCTGCATTTCACCAACGGAAAGAGATCTCCCATGATGGCTTGATGGATCAATTGGTCTTCTTATTTGTTTTTCCAATACAACCATCCTAATTTAGCGTTGTTTCCCAATAATTCCGTAACAGAGGAATAAGGAGCTTCTCCCGTTCCAGTACATAGTACATACCAATTTCTCTCAACATCTGTGTTATTTGCGCTGTAAGTAAATTAGACTTCCTTTCCAAACACATCAAGTAAAAAATTTCGCGAGAGAATTTGTCATCGCGGTTGGCCTTTCTACGACCATAACAAACAAAAATTTTCACGGACGGCTTCAAATTTCCTAGTTGAACTACATCCATTGGTCACAGTGACTCGGCGGAACTATTGTTCGGTTAATTAGCAATTTGCGACTGAGGCCGAGAGGTAGACTTGATTCCAGAGAAGAGTCCCACTTCGTACTGTGAAATGGATGACTGAATCGATTGAAATGAACCTATGATCCGATGCAGAGATGAATCCATTTAGAAGGAGATTTCAAACTTATACCTACATCCAATTTATCTCCCATTTTGTTTTTTTCGAGGGGAATTCATCGAATGATGAGGTGAGATAATAAGAAGTATTCAAACTACAACGTTAATTAAGAATTACGTATGTTCTTAGTAAGAGAAATTTATGTAACGAATTGAGTGAACCGTTACAAAAGAAAAACTGTTGTGGTAATCATGCAGCTCGTTTTTAATCATCCTAAGAAGTCGACTTTTCCTCGTCACATCATTGCTCATTATAAATAATGAAGTTACTTGAAACATTATCCTTTCAGTAAATTTTTCATACATTTACTTACATTTGTTGTTCGCTGAAACCTTTTTATTGGTTTATCGAGAGTTCATGGTAAATAGCCTCTCCGACTATTACATCATCAATCTGGTGAGACATCATTGCAAAATAGATAGTAACTATAATGAACAAATGTTTGTGTGTAATAACATGGAATGCAGATATTGTGCCATATTACTTCGACGATAAGCGCAACTAGACAGAGAAGTGAACCATAATTAAAACCATGATGTTTTGATAATTGTATTTTTATACATGGTGTTTTACTGATGATGTTTTTGATAACGATGTCCTATTATATGTGTGATATATATTCAATTCATTTTCATAGATGGTGTTTTGTGTGTTATGTTGTAAACTCCACGCCACATTGGCATACGATGTAATTGGTTGATACGTGTAAAAATGTACAACTATTGTCCCTTAGTTGATTATGAGAACATTAAATATAATAAATAAATAAATTAAATTAACGAATAAGTAAATGAATTAAATTAAAAAATAAGCAAATAAATTAAATTAAAAAATAAGTAAATTAATTAAATTAAAAAAATACGTAAATTATTTAAATGTAAAAAATGCGTAAATTAATTAAATGTAAAAAATATGTAAATTAATTAAATTAAAAAATAAGTTAATTAAATAATTAATAATTCAAGAAACAATGGAGATTAGACGATAAGCTAAACTCAAAAAGAAACTGGAATACACTAATGGAAACTTGTATTTCTGCAATCGCATCTTATAATGTTGATTTTACATTTGAAAATACAGTGGAATCCCTCTTAACTGGTCTGGTCGGGATCGAGGCCCTGGCCGGTTACTCTTTTGACCGGTCAATCCGAGATTCCCGTGAAAGATCGATTTACGTTCAGGGAGAGCCTACAATTTCATCAGGTTTTCACGAAGAAACGAGCAAATGAGACGCCATTGCATCTCATTTTATTGTACATTATGTAATATAGACCACACAAACAAACACGGAAAAATTGATTCATGAAAAAAAAAAAAGACTGGGAACAAAGAAGGGATTCAAACTGGCGAACTCCCTACCCCATTCTGCCTGCCACAACACTAAATCCTTGCACACTTAACGTCGCGTCACACCGTTTTAATTTCGAAGATAGGCCGGTCAAACAATCAATGATTGAATTACTACCTGTCAGCTATTACATGAGAAAAAACTGTTCCATAGGATAGTCCGGTTATTCCGAGGATAAGTTGATCCGAGGCCGGTTAAAAGGGGTTCTTCTGTACTTTTTTAAAGTTGAAGGTAGAACCGATCAGGTGTCGTGAGTCTTTCTATGCCCCAAGTATACGCTTGTAACAGCTTTTCTCCCCTCTTTTCGTGTATCTTTTGACATTGAATCTCTGTTATGTTACAAAATTGAAACAACCGGTTAGCATTTACAAGAGAAATGCGACCACGAAATATTTTCAAAACTTATTACATTTTTTATCATTACCATGAACATCAAAACTAACAGAGAAAAAACTCATGAAGAATATTTATTTTATATTTTTGGTAATAGGTGTACATAAATATGAAGACAATTTTACTACGTGTCCCAAATTACGAATAATAGCGAATATTCTAAATCCCTCACGTTAGATTACATTAAAATTAAATCCTTAGAAATGCATTTTAAAATGACATATTCATGAAACATCTCCCATTTCTGGAATTTATCATTTATCTGGTAAAATCCAATTATAAAATTATTTTACCTAAGAACTCGAGAATATGTAATAAATTATGTAAAGTGATTTGTAATGTATGTTTCAACTGCGCAGCAATAGTTTGAAATGAAAATGTTTCGTGAGTAAGCCTTAAATTATTCTCGAGACATATAGAATTAAAGTTTACTTTATATAGTTCTACATTTCATAAAAAATCTAGGAGTTCTAGAAATTATTTATATGATTAAAGTAGATTATTAAATTTGCTTGTTTTCCATGTGCTTGAAAATCTCATGCTCCGTTGTTCCTTGTGATCTCAGTATGACCATCTACTTGCTCGTTTCGCAGAACGTTGGCCTTCGATGTGATGAAACTCGTAAAAAGACCTTCGAGAGACTTGCCATACCAGATAATTGAGCAAACTCGTAACGTGTGGCGGCTACGTTAACTATAAACTCAGCAGGATCGCTAATTCCTGGTAGTTATACGTCACGCAGTAATTAATATTGATGTCGAGAAATCTCTCTAGCATTTCTTTTCGGCAACATTTGATGTTCTGCCATCCTCAAACGCATCGTTAGCTGCGTGCAATCTCCAAATGTATTTTCTCTTCTGCTGTTTTGCTTAGTATATATACCTACTTTAGTTCAGGATTCATTTCGTTTCGTTTATTGAAGGGAGTTCACTGTATAAGTCGGATTCATAATCTGTGTGGTTAAAGTTTTGAACACTAGTGATTTTCTTCTGGTAGTAATTTCTTTTTAGAAATATCTCCCCTATGTTTTATTAGTTCAATAATTCGATTTGTCGGTGGATAAGTAACGTATTTCACGCATTCTCACTTTCGATCTCTCTTCACTAAATACTACACGAAAACGACAAATATTTCTAATCATTCCAACGTACGTAGAAGACTTATGACGAAACATTTCCCGAGCGGAAAACTTATCATTCTGAATAATTTGTTCAATAACATCATTGGATAATGTCACGTTAATTTTTAAAAACTATTTATAATAAAAATATATTAATGCGTGTTTGCTATAATTTCTCAGTATATTTATAGACTATTGATATTTATAGACTCAATCATGACAATGATATGTGAATTATCCTAGGGCCTCCATCCCGACCCGGAATTTCCAATACTTCCCTTTGAACACTTCTATGGGAATTGATAGGATGGTTCCGGAGAGTAAATTAACTTATTGTCCTCCACGTGGTCATACAAAGTCTTTAAGTGCTATTTTAAATTAATTTATTTTATTATCTCTGCGTGTAAGGATGGGCGTGCTCCCGATAACAAGGAACCCATCATCGACTACCTGTTTTAAAATCCCTATGTCCGCCCAACCGCAAAGTTCACCCACGGTCAATCAAACCGGAGGGGGCAGGAGGGATGATGGAGGAGAGCAATGGCACCTCGAAGAATACCAATCTCCGTGCTATCGCGCTTCCCCGTAGGTATTTCCGCTGCCACCATCCCGAATCCCAGGAAAAACAAACAAACAAACGAAATTAAAACATGAACGTTTATTAAAGTAAAAGAAAAGATGTGATTTAGCACATTTACATACGATTACGTTTAAAAAAGTCAATAACCAATAAAACATTGAAATTTAAATTAGTACAACGTTTGTAGTTAAATGTAAATTGCTTCGTACTTTGAAACAACAATCACTGCTTCGTACTTTGAAACAACAATCACAGAGTAAATTAACAGAGACCATATGTTCTTCGTCGGATTTTTTTACATCTGTGAATTTATAAAGCTGTAGTACTGCACAACTTCTCAACCCGTAAGCTCTCGAATTATCGCAGCAATCCTACCACAAGTCCACTATAAGACGTCATCGACACATTTATCTTCGCGTCATCGTCAAATACCACTATATTGCATTTCCGTACTATCGGGTATTGATTCGGACTAACGCCTTGACTAACCTTGAAATAATTTTGGAGGAAATTTAACTTGAACCCAAAAAACTAACAAGAAGAGTATGTTATTCATAGTATTTTTATGGTCTATTTCGATAGAAGTTGTTTACTTTCCCTATTGTACGAATAATTCCTTTCCAGAGCTCGTGTTTAGAGCTACGTTGAAAAATCATGATCGTGGAATTATTACGTAATAGCATACTCCAGTAAAGTATAATTCTTGCCTCGGGTATAATAATCTCGGGGTGCAGTTCTACAAATGTATTTTAATTTTTTTGTAATGTTTGTTCTCCTTTCTTGAAAGGATGCGCAACAATTCAGAATAAGTTGTAAAGTAAAGGATGTTTTGTTTTTATGCACGTGTCTAAAAAATGTGTAGAATGAGCATTTTTCCTCCCAACCTCCACAAAGTCCACCTCCTCTTCTTTTTACTTCTTCGTTGGTGGAGATTCTGACTCCAACGACAGCTGGTCTTTGTACTTAGTGTTGTTCCTGGGATAGAAGGAAGTGACCGTAAAACCTGAGACTCGAGCAAGACCTTTACGATTTTCCGTAAACAAAACCTTACTCCGCTATAAGACTTAAATTTTTAATCTCGATGCACAGCCCCGGAAGTGCACAAAAATGTAGAGTACGTCACCGGACGGACTACATACAGGACTAAAATATATCGCAGCAGACCAGTGATCCTTACTTTCTCTTTTGGATTTTGGAGGAATACATAAAGAAGGTTCTTGTGTTGAGCAGGAAGATAAACCCCATTTTCAAAGGTCAGCTAAAAAGAATCTCTCCCCCCGCCCCCAAAAAAAAGTAGTAGTCATAATCTGAAACCTAACTATGTTGTAAATTTCTAAAGTTTTAAACTTGACTAGCACCCCATACCTGATATAACTCAAAGAATACCAACAATAAAAATAAAATAATAATAATACTAATAATAATAATAATAATAATAATAATAAAATGTATATTGTATTGTTTGAAGCTGTATGACTGCAATGCCGTTGAAAATAATTATGGAAAAAACCTACTTCTTTCGCTAGAAATTTAACAAATAATTGAGAATTATTCCCCAAGAGTTCCGATATGACTCAGTAATCACCTGATGTAGACCAAAATTCTGGTTGAAACTTAATACTCTTAAGTGATTAATTGGTTGTCTCGGAAAATTAAAATCTCGAAAGGTAATAAAGATATTCTTGAATAATTCTACTAGTGTGTAGAAATATTCTTTTCTCTTGGTCACTAATCGAGTAATGAAGGTACCTCAACCTATAATATTCAATAAGTTCATTCCTAGTAAAATTACACATGTTTCTTTAAAGAAAAATGTATTCTTCTCTTTGACTACTGCTGAAAGGAATTAAACTAGAAAATAATGTAAGTATGAGAGTTATCAGCCATAGTGATCATAAAAAAAATGGTTTTCTTGCATGTAGGCCAAATACAACAACACTTATGTTTTCAGTACGCCAAAGTTTCGACTTTTATTGAGGTCATCATCAAGGCTAAATTAATTCCTTAAACCATCACTCCACACTCCTCACTCTCTTTACACTTAACACCATAATACACATGGTTAACGTACTAACCACAATGTACCGTGACGTAATGAAAACGTATGTGTTGTTTTATTTGGCCTATATGCAAGAAAACCATATTTTTAGAAAATAATGCTGTTCTCATTGTTACAATCGATCCGCAGATCTCCTCGAATGTCTTCTTCGTACGTAATTCGTCCCTTTCCTCGTTGACCCAGGGAACCTTCGATGGAAACGAGCGGAACAAGGACCACGATAACTTAGTTCACGCTGTCGCTCTACGGAGCCGCGTCGGTTTGCTCCGACTCGCAGTTCAGAGCACGAGAGCGATGCTCGCAGGAATACCGGTCTTGGATCGCACACGGAGACGAATCCCGTGCATTCGTAGTCGAATTATTGATGGGATTTTGACACACTGTCCCATTAGTTTTATTGAAGTGAACAAAACAAAATTATATTTTAACATAATATTCTCCTAGGGGAAAAAACAACAACTCTAGACTGAATGGAAAGACGAAGCTACATTTACCTGCAGCTGCAAGACAAGGGTGTAAAAAGGAAAAAAATATGTGGACGGAAATGAGTGAAAAAAATTATATACCAATAAGTACCGGAATCCTGAACAATTGAAATAATATTACGATTTCGTTGGAAAATAACATTAAGAAACTAAAATAGAAAGGACATTTTCATTATCAATTACGACTTCTTTATTTAATAGTGGAAATATTAATGTTATGCTTAAATACCGTTTAACCACTCCTGTAATAAAATTCACTGATAAATGTCTTTTTTGCATCGTATAAAATATTTAATAAAAAAATTGTATGTACAGTTAATTAGAAAAAAATGTATCAATGCGCAGCTGCTTAATTCAAGTATTCATAACTAACTTGCTGAATGTCAGGATACGGTACTATCATCATTTTATCTATATTTATCTTCTAATTTTTTTTAAAGTGACAACAGTTCAAAGGCTTCTCGAGGAGAGTACTAGTAATTTAACTATATTTAACTATTTCACTAAATAGGAGTGACGAATTTAAATTACCATTAATTTATTTTATTTATTCATGTATAACTATTAGTTCATTTATTTCATGTAATTCAGTTGAAACTCATAGGAATGACTTTGCTACAAAAATACAAACGCAAGAAATTATGAAAATTGTTATTGTGTTTTTTTGTATTTTATTTTGTGACAAAATCACGCCTGCAAGTTAAAGTTCCTACAATTTCATTGAGATAACCCAACCTATTTGTCATCTTGTCCCTTACCAAGCTACTTTTTCTGTCTATCTTTTTAACTGTTCCATACGTGATAATAAATTCTTTGCAATCCATCAAGAATGTAGGTCGATGTGTCCTTTTCTAAGATAGAGGCACGAGAACATCGAGATCACGCGATTATCTCGCCCAAAATCGACATTGGGTAACGAAGTGTTTTGTTTATACTGAAGTAATTAACATTTAAATGAGAGTGTCTTCTACTTGTTGCTGTTGCTGGACGAGAACGCGGCGACTGAGTATAATTTCAGCGTGTCCAAATTCATGCTAATGGAAAGCATACGTAATCAGCATCCCTCAAGAAGATTAGTTCCGCTTATCTGCGAATCCGTAACTAGTGTTTCTTCCACTAGATGCATATTTTCCAAAATAATTTATTTCTAAGTAGGATAGTCATTGTGTTACACATACAAGTAACAAAATAGCAGTAAAACGTGATTGTGTTTATTCCTTATTACCATTAGGCGTTGTTACAATATTTAAAGAAGCACCGATAAATAGTGACAAATGAAGTTGATGATTTCTCTCATGATTTCTTTAAACATGACATTGACATGATGCCGTGAGAAATAAAACTTCGCTTCTGCTTGTGAAAGGTTGTGGAACCAAATATACTTTGTTACGATATCATTTTAGACATGCAGAACAAACGTTGTTTACCCTACCAAAACAGTATGGAAATAGAATTAGATAAGTTATTATCATATAAATATGATAACACAAATTGTATTAAAGTACATTACGCACTTCTTAGGAATGAATTTATGCAAAAAATGTAAATCTGTTTGTCATCCAATTGCAAAGCAAATAACAATCTAATTAATGTTCGCTTTGGTAATTCAATTGTCAAAATTTTTCTCATTAAAGATAATCTTTGTTTTAAATTTTGCATGCATTTTGAATTTGCTCACACTTCTTCTTCAAGCAATGGAGTACTCCACTTAATGTCAATATCTCGGTAAGTAAGTTAAACAAGGACTTATGATATTGTGATTCTATGTATACGCCAACTGAGATACGGCTATTTAATTTTTTCAGTTTTTTAGATTTTTGCTATTGACTAAAATAGGTTGGTGAAAAAGTAGCTCGAACATCAGATTCGTGTTCAGTCCGTCAGAATACATGAGGGATATATTTTTTGTGTGTCTGTTATTTTCCATTAGCTTAATTATTTAAAAAATACATAGCAGAAATACCCACAAAATGTCATCTTGGCTTACAGATTGGTAAAAAGCGAAGACGTCGAATAAACGACTCTGTCCCGACGTTGTATTTCCCGGAATTTGAAGTCGAGACAACATTGTTATGCGACGTCGAGACGACGAAACTAAACTTCATGGTTTCAACGTCAAGATCGAATCGAAGGTCGACGTTGAGATGACTCCGTTATACAACTTTGAGACGACTGAGTTATAATAAATTATTATTATTATTATTATTTCTTTCTTTTTCTTTTTCTCAGCCTCTTGTGGCCGGAACTTACCTGCTTCCGGGTGGATTACCAAGAGAGCTTCTTCTTCTTCTTCTTCTTCTTCTTATTATTATTATTATTATAGCACATGGGTCTCCGCTCCTGTTATTTGTGGCCCATTTCTCTTTGAATGGTCGAAACCACATTCTCAATTTCGTTGCTCCGTCTTTGACTGCCGTCTGGTAGTGGAAGTTGGAATTCCACTTGGGTGCCTTTTTCGCCAAGAATTAATTTTGCCGAAAACATCCTATCTTTTACTTGTTTACGGAGATTACTATTTTATGTGTTTACTATTCGTGGTACCAATAGTAAGACAGAGCAATACAAGAGGATAAAAACTGACTTAATTCCCATGTTGCAGTAGCTCAGTGCTAGTGTGCTCGTCATAAAAAGAACCCAGGTTCGAACCTCGCCGAAGTCGGACTTGTAAAATAACGTTCTTATAGGAAGGTGTGTTACAAGTCTTAGTATACGATTTTACATGGTAAGGTGATGGGTAATATCCATAAAAGTTTTCATAAAAATGATAATTCATTATTTTCAAGCAAGTCGTGTGACGACGTTGATTTGGCGTCGTTACCCGGCGTCGAATAACCGTTTTTTACGACGTCGTGAATATGCGTTGTGAAATCGACGTTACATGCGGACGCGTGGGCAACGTCTTCATGACGTTGTTTTTCGACGTCTCCACGACTTTGACGACGTTGTAACGACTCAAAATTTCTACGTGGGAAGTTATGACTCACGCGGGTGGTGTTGCAGCGGTAATAGCCGCAGCATAAATTTTGTTATCTACCCCCCACCATTCCCCCGTTACTATTGTT
>NNCF01126387.1:763031-817438 GCA_002313205.1 Laupala kohalensis | reverse complement strand
ACACACACATAATTCCCAATTACTGCGAATGAAGAGATTCACCACACTGACGCCTCATGAAGAGGAGGAGGATAGGATGAGACAAAAAAGAGAGAAAAATTTGATTACTTTTGACCCACTCAAATGAGTCGGGATTTACCATGAGCAGCAGTTAGACCGTGTTATTTTCTTGTGTGAATTAGATCAATGATTTTCCAGTTCCGTTCACATAATCAATACCTTCATTTTACAATAGTCCCTCTTACTTACCTGCTATCTTCTTTGGAGAGTAGAGGTTCTGAAATTTGTAGAAATTACGGTTAAACTAAATTATTACTGGAAAGGATGTTAAGAATGGAAAATACCTGGCTTGATCCAAAATCAGTTAAACGTTGAGCCCTTTCTTTAGTCTTTGAATTGGCTTTCTTTTTTTTCTGCCTACATCTCAATATCGAGGTTTGCATATTAAAAATATTATTTGCTGTAAAACAAAATAGCTACTACTTTTTCATTATTATATGGCTATATAGGACATTATTGAAGTCCTAGTTTATTTAGATATGCATATTTACTTTTCGTCCACACACAGTCCCACCACAGTATATTATTATTCATTTCCAATTTTCAATTGAAGTCGATCCTAAACAAATACGTTGATTATTTTCCAAATAAGAAAAAAAAGTTCTTTTTATGCAGAGGATGAAACTTTCCTGCTATATGTTTATTTCTTGCATGATGTACAGGAAATCTTCGTAAATATAATACGAAACCATTCTTTAACCGCAGTTCGCTAAAACTTAGAACTAATCTGAAGAAAAATCTAAAATATTTCTCATAATTTCATAGTTACTAAAATGAATGTGATAACAAGACTAATTAGTAATTTTACGACGCTCAAATTAGAAAATATTCTTTGAAGTAATGTCACGTTTCATTTTCGTACATAGTTATTCATTTTACAGAGAAGGATGTTTTACAGCATGAGAATCTGGATGTGCCAACGTGTTTTGTTTCTTAAAAATCAGAGAACTGTTTTAAACTTGAACCTACTTTCAAGGCAACTAAATAATGTTATCCTTGCCAATAGACCAAGAAGACGGTAAACCAGGTCAGCGAAATGAAAATAAACATATTGTATTCTTTAGAACACTGCAACGCATTAAACATACGTTAGATATACTGATTCATTTATAATTTGTGTTTTTCTTTCGTTTCCACAAGAAATTTAGAGAAAGGAAAAGGAACTTTTCTACCAAATCAAAGCTTTTTATTGAGACAGGGAATGTCTGTGATTTTTTAGACGTGGAATATTGTTCACACAACTAGGACAATAAAAACAAATACAGAACATCATGTTTGAATAGTCTTTATTCGTTTACTACATTGCCATATGGTCTCTGTGTATATATTTATATTATTTATATGTATACATAAGTTAAGTAATACTCGTACATATGTGAACTATATACAGAAGCGGTGGTGGATGTACCCCACCTTGTACTTATTTTTTACAGTTGCTCTGTACAACTAGCTAAAACACAATTTGGCAACTCCAACGGCCACATTTATCCTTTTTAGCTCCAAGCCTGTTAAAGAAGTTTTTACAATTGTTATTGTGTGAGTTACTGAAACAGAAGTAAAAAGGAAGTCACAAGAAAAATATACATTACTCATTTAAAAACGGTAATGAATTAAAGTAGGTCACGTGAATGCGTTTCGCGTTCGTGAAAACTAACTATCCACAAATCAAAGATACATATTTGTCAGGTGGTCTAATATATTTTGAAAGTCCTCAAAAAGACGTATCAAAGGAAAAGTTCCAGTAATTCAAGTTTTATAATGACACAATTACATTTCGATAAAGTTTTCAATTCTGGGGAGAAGAAACATGAAAATAAAAATATTGTTACTGACATTCATCTATTAAGTTGAATGAAATCATTTAATTAATCATTATTGACATTTTTAATTCAACTATATTAAAGAATTTGTACAATCTCCTATAATGTTTTCTTTGAAAATAAAAGTAAATAAATCGATCCAATTCATTCAACAGGCACTGTATTAGAAAAACAGAAATTTCATAACGTTCGCACCTCTGTTGCGGTGTATTCATTATTAATTTTATGTAACATCTGATGATGATCTGCAACTGAGGTGGAAACTTTATGTAATTTATGTTTGTTTTTTTTAATACAGCGTCTGTTGAATTAATTGGGTCGATTTAATTACCATTATTAACTCATTTCAACAGATGTCATCGATGCCTGGAAGCTTTTACCAGAATCATACGGACTCCACAAATATCAGTGAGCCACTTAGATCTGCACAAAATAAGTCCATAGTTGTATGAACTACACACATTCTTCTTTACCCTATGAATAAAGAATTCATAGTCAGAAGAAATAAATGAAACCTTGGAGTTGCCGCTTGTGCAAGTGTTCCGTCCTCAACGCAACAGAATACAAGTGGCGCACACTATAATGGCAGATGAATGGTTCTCGCGAATCAAGCAACTGCCAAACTTCTTGTCAGTATTTTATCTTCCGTGTTTCACATTGGTTCTCAAAATGAGATGCTCACATACCCTGGAGAAACACGACCTTCAACAAACTCATGACTAGTCGAATAGAGAGAGAGAGAGATTTCATCTCAGCAAGTCAATATTTTTATTTGATAAATACCCGGAATGCAAACACAAAATATTGAAGCTTTCTTTATATTCCATAATTAAGAATGTTCTTTCTCAATGATTCATTTCTTTTTTCTGCGAATAAGAGAACAAAGTTGTGTTATTGTTCCTCGCCAGGGAAAGGAGCAGTTCAAAAATGAGAATCACGTTATTCCAGGATGATCAAATCGTCCATGTAGAGATACTTTCCCCCAGAAATTTAATGCATGGCTAAAATAAGATACGTTTTCTAAGGCGGTAGTTTATTCAATATCATCAATGTTCACACATACTGTTTGATATCAGACTACATAGAATGAAAAAAAGTTACGAAAGTTTTTGAATATTGATTTGAGAGACCTTTCATATTAAAAGAACAAGCCTATAATTTGTCGTCGTAGTTGACTTTTGCTATCATTGTTGCTCTTCGACTAAATCGCCTTCCTCGTTTGTTTGATGATATTTGACTATGACATGCGAAATAGCTTTGGTTCTACAGTATATAGACTGCAACACAGTTGTCTTTTAATATGTTTAAGAGATTCCAGAAGCTTCTTTCTCTCGCGTATGCGCAATTGCGTGTGTCCGCCAAAGCAGTCACAGAGCGTTGATGTTCGGGCGGTTTGGGCAGGGAGTGTGCTGAAGCAATGAACGAACTGAATATTTAATGGACTAAAACTGGTCAGGAAAAGAAATCACCGGTGCTTATTATTTCTTTTATTTCATTAATGTGAACCTAAAATATAGTTACTTTGTCATACTGCCTTAAATTTTGTTTCTTCTTGCAAATAGCAATGCAAAAGATTTTGATTCGATTGACTTTTTCTGTAGTGCAACAGTAATATTTTACAAGTTCCTGTGTTGCAGCAGTAATTAACAGATCTTCAATGATTTTAAAAACAAGTTAAAGAAATCATTGGATCATATTTCGTGTTAAAAACATTTAGGTATACATTCACATAGCTTCAATATTGTTATTCTCGTGTACATACAAGCAATGAAGTAATCCTAAAATCTAATTTACTTCGAACAATAATATCTGAAAACGAAGAATATCATTGCAAAAACAGTATTAAAGAAATTATTTCTTCCGCAAGCCCAACAATTTGGTTCACTGTGCGCCACACCAGCCACATTTGCAACGTTCTTGCGCTATTTACGACGTGGACACGAGCAGAGAAAAGAAGTGAACTACGTACAAAAATCGATGCTTGGACACCACGTCCTAGCTAAGGATATCGCATGTGGTGCGCTGTACGCCAACTCTCATCTATCAGCGGTCGAGTGAAGAAGGCCGTTCACTTGAAAATGATGAAAAGAGCTACATGAGAGCGAAATGTCTCGTTTGCCACGAATACCGCATCACACATGGACTTCCGAAAGACATGTCATCTTAGACACCGCTATCGTAGTATTGTTTTGGCAGGTGCACTCTCGGAATGATGAGGTGTCTTGGCGATATAGGTTCACGAGCAATAAATTTAGAAGAAACTTAAACGTCTCATGGTTGATTTTTTTTATTTTTCGGAGAGATTTGTTTTTTTTTAATTATTACACTGATTTCGAATGGTTTCATTTCTTCGAAAAATTTTCTCCTAATCTATAAAGCTATTGTAGTAATGTAAACAAAAGTCTACTTGTTACGACTACTATCAGAAAGAATTACTCATCTCGTGGAGAACAAGCATTAGTTGGAAAGGATTGCGAGTAGTTTATGCACTTTAGGAAAAGTTTCCATATTACAATAACAATTTTTTCTGCCTCTATATAATTTAAACATTTGTGTAACACAGTGTCTAAAATTGACTCATACGAAACTAATCATTTTAAACCATAGAAATGCGATACAATTATCATATCCATACATGGAATTGTTTAGTACCCGGCAACTCATTATTTAAGAAGAATTTTTTGCGAAATTTCAGTCGCACTTTCAACAACATTCAGTTAATTTGAAACGTGGAAAGGAGAGAAGCACCATGAAACAAATCAAAGACCTTTTTCGTCAAACATTTTGATTGGTATATGTATATCATTAATAACGAGAACATGTGGCATTGTATACTCCTAAAACGCGAGCAGTTCTTGACTGGAATTCTGAGACCTCTTAGATGGATTGTGACAGGAGTAACCTCCAAAGAGGTTCTGCAGGAAAGCAATCATTCGTTTCTGTACGTCATCCCTTACGACTGTTTGCATTTAATTGAAGGAAGAAGCAAGGAACCACGGAAGAAACTCAAAGAAACCACCATCGCAATGACGCAGCCGAAGCTCGTTTTCCGAAACATTCTGACTGAGTCTCTGAGTGAGTTATGAGGAACGGGTCCCATCGGAGAGCCTCGTTTAACTTACGAAAGGAGCCATTTTTCTTCTGGTTCTACGCGTCCAAACCCAAATACTACAACGTCAGGTAGCTGCCGTTGTTTCGTGTTGGATCGATTTTTGTTCCATTACTTTCTTATGAACAGCCACTTATTCACGAGCAATCCTGTGACAGAGAACTGTCTCGGACATATAATATGAGATGTTCAATATTTTTTCATTCAATAAATTGATTCCAATAATGCATCATAGCAATGACATTAGGTTTTGTAATATAATGATACTGTTCAAGATCTAAATTTGTTAAGAGAGGGAGATGAAAACAATGTTATATTAAATAAAAGTTTCTAGTGTTGTTTCAATTTTTACTATGAATTCGTCTTACTTACTAGCTCTATAAAAACAAACACTTGACGAAAGTAACCCATTCTGAAGTTCAATCCTAAGTTTTGGAACTACGTGTTATAAATATTTTTATTTTACTTGCGCCTCGTGTTCATCTCCCACCCCTAGCAACACAATATATGAACAATACCACTGCACGAGAAGCTAAGTTTTTAACATTATGGCAGAAAAATATTCATTAAGCACCAACCAAATGAAGTACTGGTCTACGAGCATATTTTACCAGTGGCTTGAGACATTTCATTTTCATTATAATTAATTCATCAGTTACGTTCTCTTCCATAATAATATCGAAGACATAATCATGTTGACAGTACACCACATTTCCTTTAAGAACCATCCTGTTTCACCACAGTTGTAAGAACATTTACATTCACTGCGAGTACTTAATGTCAGAGAAAAGATGGCAAGTGACACATGGGAAGCAAAACTCGGGAGAGTTACTGAGTGTATTGTGACTGGATGGTAGTCGAAGAAATTTCACAATTTCAGATGTTTGATAAGGCAGCGGCACACATACACGCACTACCTCGGGCTTCACACAAGTTATTTATCAATGAATTGCTTCCACATCCTGGAGTTCAACACGTCGGAATGTTGAAGTGAAGGTGTACCATACGAGAGATCTTTGTGCATGAGAACGTCGAGATCTAAGGTGCGCCTAAGAAGAAGACCAAACGCAAAGTCTTTTAACTCTCCTCATCAATCGCGATGGAAAGTGTTCGTCGCGTCACACCTCCGCTCACCTTTGTACCATAAAATAACAGTCTTCATCACACTGTTCGATATTCAATATCTCGAAGAAGTTAAGTGGAACATGTTACGAATGGATCCAGTTTTAACTACGCTCTCTTTGAGAGTCCATTTCAGTATGAATAAAAAAGTGAATAATTAAATAATCGTCTTTTTTTCAGCCGACACGCCTGGAAACTGGTCACTAAGGAGAATAAATCTTGACCACATGCTGCAGCAGACCACAACCAGAAGAGCAGCCGCAGACCGTCTTCTTTCTAACAATTTAAGAAACCATTCTGATGGGAATCGATCCCAGGAGTCGCCGAAAAGAATCGGAGAGATCCTTACAAGCATTCCGTGGATGGGGTGATTTGATGGTTATGAGCTAGGAGAGGAACCCCGAATCGCTCGCCTCATTTGGCGGCAGGATCTTGAGNCGCCAGAACAGGGCCTCCGGCGCCTCCGCTTTGAGCCGCCCGTGCAGCGGCCGCCTTGGCCGCAGCCGCCGCTGCCGCCGCTTCTTCGTCTTCGTCCAGCGGCACCGTCGAATGGTTGTAGAGCCCTTGCGCCATGAGCTGCAGCGCCAACGGGTTGCGCCTCCCGGACGCCTTCTTCATCTTGGCGCGCTTGTTCTGGAACCAGATCTTGATCTGCGCCTCGTTCAGTCCAAGCTCGCGAGCCAACGACTGTCGCCGGCGCTCCGTCAGGTAGCGGTTCTCCGCGAATTCCAGCTTCAGGCGCGCCAGTTGCTCGCCCGAGAAAGCTGTACGCGGCCGCTTCTCCTCTGGACGTCGTTCGCGGCGCTTCAAGCGGCGGGAGCGGGGACCTACAAACAGAAATAGCGTGGTTCAGATACGGTTCATTAACTCAGGAGAGAGCAGTTCAATATGAGGGTTCAGAACATTTGGGAATAACAGTGCATCTGAAGGGTTCGGACACTTGAGGAGGACCCAGGTCGTTGGTGGGGCGTAAGGGTAATTGTGGAGTTCTCAAGGGTTGGAAGCACCGATGTGGGTTGAGGATAGTTCAACAACCATCTTTCGTCAGAAAAAAGGAATCAGATTCTGAAGTGATTAGGACACCAAGTGCACGATAAGATAATAAATCACGAATGACACTGCAACTTTCTTGTAGATATGATTGTAGCAGGGGTTAAAACATGCCATATAATATAAAACACATTTTCCATGAGCATTTGATCGTTACACTTAACCGGGTTCTCCCTTTTCTCAAGATTACACTTATCCCAGAGCTTGCGTACTACGTGATTTTTCGTGAAATCTTCAGATATATAATCAACTTTTTTCGACCACAAAATTACTGAATTGCTGTTACACTAGATTAAACTATAAAATCTGTTTAACTGAATATTTATTTTCGCTCAATTGTTACCGCAAAGTTTCCTTTCATACAATTATGCAACATAGAAATCTTAAGAAGATATCATAGACTGAATGTTTGACACGGAAACTGTAACTTCCGTTGAACCACACACTTACTTTTATACTCCAAATTGGAAATGCATACTAAGAAAACATATTTACATGACTAATAAATTAAAGTATGAAATCTAGGAGAGACGTCTTAAATTTGATGTATTTAAGTTCATTTGTTCAGTGAACGCTTCGTATTTCTTGTTAATACTTAATTTACCACCCTGAATTATCATTTATGTTCAACTTCAATTATTATTAAAGGCGTGTAGCAATAAGCTCTTATACGCGAGTGGTGCGCTGAGACAAATGAGGTGCTTGAAGATACACGACACTCGACGCTTGTTTTGCCCGCAGAGTTTCACACATGGGTGTAATCTACATCTTTTGATGGGCCACGTCTCGTCGCATAAATTCATGAGCCTTATTAAGCCTAGTCCTCTTGGTTAAGTGTGGTGGTGGCAGCCAACGAGTGAACCGCCGTCGTTGGCACGAAGTTGCGTGTTACTCCACAGAATTGAAAGACTCCTTAAGGGTTTGCTCCACCTCTAACATTGACAACCCCGCTCTCCCCTCAACTATACCGATGGTCCCCACAGTCACCTCTTCCAGCCTGTGTCACGTAGTTCGTGTCAACCTACCTCTATGCTTGAGAACTTTCGTATGGACTGGCAGATACTGCGTCCATGGGGCTGTGCCCAAGATGATCTAAGAAGCCGTGACTTCTTAGCGGCCGTCTTGTCGACAGCAGCGGGAGAAGAGAGTGTCCTTGAGGGGCAACGAGTGAAATACGACCTACAGACTACGAGGGTTGTAAAGGGTTAAAGGGTGCAGTAATTGTTAAAGGGGGTTTAAGTCGGAATGAACCCTCGCGAAGGCTCTCGTGCAAACGAGCGATCCTGCTGCGTTTCCACCCCTCCAGTACCACTGTCCAGCTTTCGAAGCAAAGAAGTACGAAGAGGACTCGGCGAAGGGGTGTGTTTATTGTTAGGCTCCCGGCCACTTGGGTGAGTTACAGCTTTCCTCGTCAAGAGCGAAGATGCGAAGATGTTAACATCACTTTGCTCTTATGCGCTCGCCCAAGAGCTATTTATTGCATCCGAGTAAGAAAAGATATTGACCTTCACACAAACGTTTCACTCAAGAAATGAAATTAACAACCAACCACTAATGTAATAATTAATTCTTGAAGTACCGCAAACGAAACAATTTACGACTATTCATATTTTTATTTTTTCCCGTAAAGTGGTTTTAGTTATTATATATTCGTTTTTTAACATTTCTAGCACAAGAAAACCCACGCAGAAATATACCAAATAAACGATACTTCTTTTGTCGTTCCTGCAATAATTTTGTCACAAACGTTTTTTTAATATTTCATTCGGAATATCCATTGCAGATTCCCCACTATATCTGCATTTCACATAGCAAATTAACCTGAACAAAATTATTTATTGTATTTGATGTATTTTGCTCGGATATGCGCTTGATACAATGCATGCAACAAAGTAAACATTTGTCAGTCTTCCACTAGTTGATGCAATTTTAAGAGTACTAATAAGTTTCACATTTATCTGATCCTCATAACTTCAAATAATGTATTTTGTAGTTTGTTGAAGCATTTTCCAATGTTAAGGATACTCGACATCTATTTCTTACACTATAAAGAACACATGTCGTACCCCACAAAAATATTTTAATTGTGACCCATATGCCTTGTTAGCGAAATTTTCTTAAAGACTTTTCAGAGCAATCGATCAGTACTTAAGAAGATGCGGAGTGCATGCTCCATGTTAAACTAATCCCGCAAAATATGGGCTAAACTGCATTTTTCATATGGAATCGGGTAAAAAACGATGACGCATGGCACACATGTGTGCGGCGTCGTTCCTCAAACACGCCTCATGAGGTATTTAAATATGGACCCCTTTTCACCGGCTCGTTTGAAGAATCTCCCTAATAAGCTGGCAGCGTTTATTAGTTTGTGGGGGAGCGTTTAGGGCCGTGCGACCGCCGCAGCGGTGGGGGCGGTTGCGAAGGGCCGAAGGGAGGACTTGGCGTGTTGGCCTGCCTTTCCAGGAGAAGGGCAGGAGACGGACGGAGAGAAGAAGCAGGAGAAGGCGTCGCGTGCCACGTCTCTTCTTCTTCAGCTCCGCGTTCGCCGCCGCCCTCGTCGCCACTTAGCTCGTGCTAAGGAGGTTTCATCCGCCGCTCGTCGCAAACAACCTCGGGTGGCGCGGCCGCCCTCCAACACTCCAGAGCCCTCCAACACCCCAGCACCCTCCCACGAGACGTCTCCGGCTTCGTCAAGAGCAACCGACACAATATTTAGACGCCTCTAATGAAGGATACGGCTGGGCTGCGAGCTACAGAAGGCAGTTGTTTCAACAGCGAATTTTGACCTATTTTGACTTCCCACTCAATTACTTACAGTTTGGGATATTAATTATATTCATCCTGGTAGCAGCCAAAGTTTTGTGATTTATCTTCCCTTGAAAGTGTTCATTTTAAGTATCATTCTGTACTGTTCTTTCAGAAAATGATTTTTCAATGATGGTATTATAATGACAAGAATGTAGTCCACGAATATATAATTCCAATTGATTTATTTAATTGTTTTTTTACTTTCTCATATACGTAGTATATAGATAGTATGGTAATCGTGAAAAAAATTCGAAAACGAGATTTTTGCGGAAAATTCGTTTTGGAGACCCCTGTTCCGAAAAAATGGTTTTTGGCATAACGTCCGTCCGTCTGTCTGTCCGTCTGTGCGCAGCGATTCTGAGTATGGATGAATCAATTTAATTCACATTTCGTATTAACGATAGATTTTACTTGTTGTCGATGCACGTGCTCTGATTTCGTTTTTGTTTTAAAACATAGGGTAATCATGAAGGTCAAAGTACTCTTTTCAATGCTTCTCAAAAACTGCTCCAACGATTTTGCTTAAATTTTCTGTACGTAAAGTACAATTAGTAAGTATTACATCCGCATTAACGGTATTTCGCTTGAAAGTTAGATATTGCCGAAGTAAAATAATTTCAGTAATTTGTTGGCTTTGAGCCCGACTAAAATGTAAGTTATAGTTCATTACACCATCATATACATTTTTAATTAATGTTTATGGCGCGAAGTTTTAAGTTTGCCAATGGTGTGAATCCAAGGAGTATATGTTTGTAGATCTGTCATTTTAATATGTTACTTTTAAATGAGAACAGAGGAATATCTGCATCTTATGTTTTTCTTTGTTATCTTCGCTAACCTTCCACCCACACCCGACCTCGACGCACCAGTCGTAACCTCTTATCCGGTGATGCTGCTTCTTTTGGCTGTGGAAACCTACGTATCAGATGTGTTCACTGCTCTTTTGCCGGACGTTCTTGCTAACTTATTCATGCTGAGTGTTATATTTAATGTTCGTACATATTATTTGATGCGTGAGGATGTTATTTTATATTATTACTTATCGTTTGAAGAATTAACTTGGTTACGTGTTTCTTTTTGTCTTGAATGTAATATGTGATGAATCTTTTTGTTTATTTTTCATTATTTTTTAAATTCAATTGCTTTATATCAGTTTCAATCGTTAAAAATAGTATCATTGTAAACAATACATTTTAACACTTAGAGAATTCTTTGTCGAGATAGATAAGGGGCGTTTCGAAATAACAAGAAGTAAATAAAACAAACAGTATCACCTGTTTAACCGAAGTTAATCATATATAATATTAATGTTTATTAATATAATTTTGCAATTTCAAATTGCAAAAAATTAACTTTAGTTTTAATTAAATTATATAAGAATATTGATGGTCTTCTGGCTTTATCTTAGGGTAAATAATATTCTAATTATCTTTATATTTATTAATAAATATATCTATTGAAATAGAATGTAAATCTTTATCTTATCTCTCCCAAAAACGAAAGAACAGAATT
This sequence comes from Laupala kohalensis, assembly GCA_002313205.1. Classification (NCBI taxonomy): domain Eukaryota; kingdom Metazoa; phylum Arthropoda; class Insecta; order Orthoptera; family Trigonidiidae; genus Laupala; species Laupala kohalensis. The sequence goes on along the minus strand of NNCF01126387.1, from coordinate 805,957 downwards.
TGTATATTATAGATTCTTTTATATAAATGCTAGTAAATGTATGTCTTTAATAAACATTTTAAATTGGGTAAAATGAGGACGATCAAAATATACAGTAACATGTTAAAATCGACCCTCTCCTAATAGAATGCTTTAATGTCTCTCTCTGGTACAGACTGAGAAACTTATATACGAAAGTATGTGCAATAGTTTTGCACCACTAGTTATTTATTTATTTATTTGGCGTTCGACATTTCTCAAACATCTTCGTGATTCACAATCATAACGCACAGTAGTAATGTACCACACTCAATTAAAATACAGATCTATAGAATGAAAATTCTGTTTTGTATTTTTCCTCCACTTAGGGCAATGCTCACAAATACGAAAAATGTTATAGTCTTAATTAATTTGTCCAAATTACTAATACTGTGTCGTGGTTACTAGTTTGATTCTACTCCTAGCACAAAGAGTAGCATATATAAACTCTGAGCTTAAAGAACTGGAGAAAGCGCTACACCTACACTTGCACTTTAAATGGTTAAATCACTCGTGGTCCTAGGATGCTGCTAAAGAGCGATACCATTGGCATTCCGGACGCATCCGATTTTCCAGAACTCCATTTATGAACATAAGTATGACATGAACATAGAAAAGTTTCTAGTCCGGTAAGTCAAATGACCCCAGAGTCCCTGAGAGTGTTAGCTTAATAATATCATCCCGATATTTTATACGAACGAAATACTGAAAAGATTCTAGAGCGTTTTCTGTTATTCCGAGAAATTCTTATTAGTTCAGTATTCTATTTGATTAATCAATGAACTGAACATATTTGATTTCATTTAGCAAAATGAATAGTTTCAAAACTGGCACGTGTGTTATAAAGACATGTAGGTTGTTTATACTTTTCTAAATTGTGTCCTTTAGATAGTAAACATCATTTTCACGTGTCCCGCTTCTTTTATTATTCGACCTTAATAGCAATATCTTAAATAGCAGTCACCCTACTTCGTTTAATAATTACGATGAAGTGTTCCTCTAGTAGCTTTCATGTTTGCATTTACAAGGATATATTTGAAGTCAATAAAATAATAATTTAAAGCTTAAATTTAATAACATAAACTTTCGAGACTCGATGTAAATGGAACTCCGAGCGCTCTAAACGGGAATATACTTGTCTGTCCGAAACACCACGTCCCGGTAGGTGAAACAACCAATATTCCGGTCATCCAGTAAAATACGACGAGTGAGGTAGGTATGAGAACCACCACAGCAGGTTGACCAAAACGTATAAAGAGTAGTATTAACTGTACGTGTGTATTCTAGTAAATATACATTTTTCAGTAAGTTAATTATCCAATATAGTTTTCTGTCGGAATAACCAAGATTCTGATTATTGAATGTCTTCAATTCTATAGCATTGTTGGGGAGAGCTCGTATCCTGTTAGTTGCTCGCTCCGACACCCTGCTACCGTGTTCCGCGCGCGCGTGCGCTGGCATCACATCGCTGCGGGGAACACCCACACCGCTTCGCAGCGCTGTCGGTGGCCGAGCGCTGAACCATAGGCCGCGCTCCCGTAATGAGCCGGAACGCGCAAAGACGCACTTCCGGTTTTGCTGCGCTGCCGGCCGTAATAGTGCTTCATTTCCGGACGTTGTTAATGACGTGTTGCGCATCGCTTCCTCGCTCGTTTGCGTATTTCATTTTACCGTATTTACCCACGCCGCGAGGGAACATGGCCACCGTGTTACTCCGTTGTGGCGCCGCGCACTGGGCGGATCTGCGCCCACGCAGATGGATCACTCTAATTTCCCGGAAAATGAAATACCGCGGATTTTTAAAGCACCTCCTCCCTCCATTTTAGTGAGAGATTTTAACAGTGCGAGTACGTTGGTGCCACTTCTACCGTGACTGACAGCTTACACAATGAGTGTTTCTTTATGAATCACATCGGATTGTAGTCTTATTAACGAAATTTCCTTACATAATTATGCCTTGTACGATTACTTAACGAATTAAAATTAGTATGGAGTTCATACACGAAAGAGATTAATCTGAATGAGGATTGTACTGAACGGCAATGTGATAGATAAGATTGTTTATAGCGACTTAAATTGATGAGACACGGAACTCGGAGAAAATTTTAAAGTTTAATTCAGTTAGCAATGTAAGGAAACGAAAATTGAAAAAGAAAATGAAAGCTTGCATGAAAGGACCCAAAATGTACCTATTCACGTCTCATGGCGAGGTTCAGGTCATGAAGCCTGCTCTTCTACCTAACCGTGATTTGGGAGGATGAATTAGGAAGAACAAATGTTGGGTTGGCAGGGAATTTATTGTACTGAACCAACATTTGTCTGGAGTAGAAGGAGGTGACTCTAGCTGAAAATCTCACCTGGTTCGTGCGAGCAGGGTTTGAAAACACACTCTTCCGATTTGTGGTAGAGTGGAAGCAAAGGCGTTAGATCTAGACTATATCGCTGTTGGTCGATTGGGAGGGCGACTGCTTGATCCATGTAAAATTCGCGGTTGTGGACGAAGCGGGATTTTGGCAGGTTTTCACGGAGTACTCCCGTTTCTCCCGACTATCATTGCACCACAGTCCGCTCATTATCATTATCATCATTCCATCTCGGTATAGACTCAGTCTCGCTATAGGATATAATTAATAATAAGTGAAGATAAATTAGTACGGCAATCGTTTCTTATGTTCGCAGCTGAAATGTCCTCTAAGAAGGGGAGATCGTGACTTGGGAATTTGACTTCAGACTGAGAATTCGTAAGACCCCCTATTGTTCATCAATTGTCAAAGTGAGAAAGCGCAATAGCCAGTTCCGAGAAAAAGCTCTCAAAATATTCTTCTCAATTTTGATTTTAAATATTAAACCTCCGTAACAGCGCGGTATTGTACTTACCCACCACGCCAAGAGCTGGGGTTCTGACATCCGGAAAGTTAGTATTTTGTAATATTTTTAATAAGGATATTAATATAAATAAAAATATTACATAATTTTAACAAAACTTCAAATTAATTTTTAATTTTTTATATAACTTTACATTTATTTTACATTACAACAGTAACTTGTAAGAGGAAACCATACAATCATTAAAAATCTATTTTTCTTAGCTCTTTGAAGCAAAATCTGTTTAGAAATGACCTTCAAGTTAGAGATACTATAATAATCTCCTTTTGTCATACGTAAAACCTTAAAACAACATATCAATTTATTCTTCAATTTTGTAGTGATCGCAGCGTTTTGTATAATTTTCTTTAAACTTCAAAGTAATAGTTAAATATTGTCGTGTCGTCTGCAGAAACAGAAACTGCAACTCTTTGATGAGATGAAGAAGAAATTACTGAATACTTTGTGATTTCTCAAAGTTCAGGTTGAAAGTTGCAGTAGTTAGTTAGCAAATATTACAAGAACATAATTTGATCGCATCAGAATCTCCTGATTCAATCGCAAGAAGCAATGCAGATGGGAGAAGACCTATACCAAAATGCAATAGAAATTCGGAAGTGAAGAACTCATACATGGTTTATAATTATGCTAATATTTTTATTTATTATATTGTAAAATAATTATTCTTTATGAAATTATTAATATTATTAAAAATACTTTTACAAGAATCACTCTAAAGGGAAACAAATCCACAGTTCTTTGGATGGAGGGCAAGCACGCTACCGATTACGCTACTGCGACGTTGAAGATAAAAATTAAGTGTTTAACAAATACATGGAGATGAAAACTTTGAGAGCTCCTTTCTTGGTACTGACTGGCAATTGCGCTTTCTTACTTTGACAATTGTGCTATAATCCTATGAAGTCTCACCAAAAAGTCAATTTCCAAAGTCACGACCTCTCCTTGCAAGTAAAATGCGATACAAATTTCAAAAACACTTATTTTGACAGCTATATAAAATCTGGTAACCATAAATATGTTTCTGATACGATTTATATTTTTTTAGAGTTTATACACGACGTGTAATAAATGAATTATATCATCAACAATTAAATACACGCATCTATGAAGAAAATTCTATTTGATCTGCTCGAGAATATCTTGGTTTCCTTATGGCCATAAAAAGATGAAAGAACAGTTTTATTATTGAGAATGTTAAAGACTTTCTCTAATTCCAGGAACCTCTTTACTCTAAAATGAGTTCCTAAAATAATGCTGGAAATCAGCCATGATATAATCACTCACGAGATCAAAGAAGCTATTTCTAGACTTTGTAGTGGATGAATATTTGGCCAAATATATTGCTCACGAGAATTCTGCTCTGATAAATGACAAGGAGAGCTAAATGAGGGTTCTGGACCATTGCGAAATCCCCCACTTTGACGACGGAGCAGAAAATACTCGTAATTTACACTTGAAAGATTCCACGAAGCAAAAAATTCGTAATACGAACTTGGAGAATTTTGAATGATGGGTTCCTCGCTGAAGGATAAGAATACAGCATTTCGATCGAGTTATTGTCACCTTTATTGCCAGCACGTTTCATCAATACAAGAAAAAAAACTGATTTTTTTTCCAAATGTTCTTATCTCATATGTTGTTGCAATTTTAAAGTCCTGTACGTTGAAACATCCATGAAGTAAATATCAGCACAAACCTCATAACTAGAGAATAATGAATATTTAATCAAATGTACACAAATATGTTAATAAATGATGATGCACGCCAGAAATGAATGAAATATATCATACACTTTTTTAAATTATGGCGCTAATAAATATTTTTTAGAATCTCTGTTTCATGATTGATTTTCGTATGATTTGAAGAATATAGCTTATAGTTTTTAAATAGAAAAAAATATATGCTTAACACGGATCAAAATATCACTCAGACTTTACACAAGAAACGTGAAGGCTTGGCAAAATTAAGAACGACAAACTACGGAATCGTCATCAGTGGTAATTAAAAATGTGTAAATATGGGAATTCGATTTTTATTGACGTCAAACTGAAACAAATTTTCCCTTGACAAAAAATTTTCTCACTGCCCAGATACCTGATTTGACTCCAATAATAACAAACTTGCTTATGAGAAAAAGCAACTGATTTTGATTCTAAAAAAATGATATACGGAATGTTCTCTTTGCCAATATTGAATAACAATTTTTTCGTGGTTTATTCCCTTTAGAAATATAGTTTCAAAGACGATAACATATTGTGAAGTTGAATGATTTTAAACTCATTTTTTGTATCACCGTCAAAATACATAGAATATTTCTGTTAGAATAATCACATTTTGCGTACTTCAATTGAAAAAATATCGTATCGAATATATCGTCGAACAGACGTAAGTCAATTGCAATCATTGTGTTTTCAGTAACCAAAGACTATTTCTGACATCACAGAAAGAAGGATTTGATATCACGTGTCGCGAAATGGTCACAAACTGAAGCATTTTCCATCGTGCGTTACCGGTTCGCTCTCGCATCTCCAGATTTCTTCGGAGAGATCGCAATCAAGATTTCTCCAAGGAGCGCGATCCCCCGCCCTTAGGGAGCGATGGTTCGGGGCAGGATGTCACGACGACATGCTCAGACAGGGGAGGACGGGGATGGAAGAGGAGGGCTAGGAGTTCCGCCTGAGGCGGGCAGCAAAGCCTGAATTGCTCTAATTGTCGTGTTCTAATAAAACTGCGTCCCGTGCATCCTCCTTCCGCTGAAGGGCCCTTTACGACTCAGACCTCCGTCGTCGAGCTACCAATCCCTCTCCCCCCTTAATCTCTCCCCACGATTTGCCTCGCAGCTTTAATTAACAAGTTTATGGATTGTAGTTTTTTTCACGGCCATCAGCGAGTATATTGTCTCTAGGAGGCGTCACCATTTGCGGGAAGTTGTTGGATTCGAAGGGTGTTTCCTGCCCTCCATCCCTTCGAGTCAAATGGGTTCAGAAAGTCAGCGTTTCTACGGCAGATGCTCATTTGATATACGCATCTTATAGCAATGTTACATTGTTAGTCGAAATGCAAAACGTTAATATTGCTTTCTCTTAATTAAAATGTTCTTTCACGTTGTAAACAGGGAAGATATACAGACAAAAGGGGGAACATAATCTACATTTGTGGGGAAACGAAACTCAATAAGTATTCCCGTTAAAACCTTTCTCCGTTGTGATATTTTCCTCTACTATCTGGAAGAGGAACTAAAAAGGTAACCAACATAAATAAATTAAGTGCGAATAATACCACATTCGGTTATATAATGACCTTTTATTTTGAGTACAATACGTAAAATCATAAACAAATTTCTGGCATTACTTAGCATACAGAAAACAAAATAGAAATAGTGTATCTCGTAATAATTGAAAGCAAACATAGTACTGACATTCTTCCATACAACACGCTCCAAAGATTACTACAACTGCATACAATGTGTTCAAATCGAAGAACCTCGTGCATTCGCGAATCGACTACAAATGTTCGTTTGGAAAGTTGTCTGTCGCAACGTCGAAAGGACAGCCGACGGAATTCCACAGTAACGGACGATTTTCCTCTCCGCTGTCAAGCAACTGCTCATGTTGAGAGCGACCTATTAATCGTGTGGAGGGAGCTGCAAGAAGGAGTCCCACTGGAAACCAAGCGTTGTCCCTCTCCCGGGACAAGCGTCCTCAATCTTGTCTAGCCTTGAGCTTTAGCAACTCTGCAAGTCCACTGCTCAGCAATCAGCATTGATTGCAGATTGCCAGCATCGACCTTATCTGACAAGTGAAGTGACTTTTTTCCGCGCCATTTTTGGTTCATTAATGATGATTATTAAATATGAGGACGGAAAGGAAAACATGTAGTTGATCAAGACAATAATGAGACCATATAACATAGTAACCTTCGAATCCCTGCCTGTTTCGAATTGAGGAAATGTCATGCTCAGGATACTTGTGCATCTGTGCACGTCATTAAGAACTTGTGACTGATTTTTTCAAATTCCACTTTTCATTTATTTATGTTTTCTTAGCAATAACTTTCCATTCGAAATAATTTTCCCTTCTAGTTCTTACCAAAAAAACAATTCATTTAACGATTTGTTTCCGATAATTTTCTATTATGTTATGTATTTCTCAAATCATCCTTCCAAAATGTATACACTAAGTGACTTAATTATATAGTCACTTCAGGGAGACTTTTTAACTACAGTTTGGAATATAAACCAATTCATTTTACTATAGAGAATCTCCGAAGCAAAAGAAGGCATTTTTACTCATTTAAAAATAATGTTTAGAAGAAAGCTTTCATAGCACCTTTACAAATTTATACAGCATATATAAAAAAAGCAAACAACGGAATAGATTTTCATTGTATGAAGATAACTAGCAAAAGTTGAAGTTCCTTATTCGAATCGCTAAATCATTGTAATAAATTTGAACTACAAAAATACTTTCGTGTAACATGTAAAGCGCGATACGAATCCTACCAAATATTTATCAAGAATATATGTTTATACCGTGATAGTAGGAGGGAGATCTACCCGAGTCGAAGTGTTGCATCATTTGTGATCAGAGAATCTGCGATGAAGACAGCGATACGGGACACAGTGCCATCGCCGGCGAGACTACATCATCAACTCGAGTATTCTATGAGCGTCTTCACAAGTATATTTCTTCTTTTTTCCTTGAAAGCCGTGAGATGCAGAAGTGAGACGAGCCTGCGCGGCGGCCCTGACGACTGTACTTCACTCTCACGCAGACGGAGCTCCGCACAGTAGATAATCGGAGACGCTGTCACCATACGAATGAAGATGTGAAGCGTCTTTGCCCATTATGGCCGCGCTGTTGCGGGGAATGAAGCGGGGGAGGAGGAGTATCGGTGCCGAATGGGCGACGGCTGATGCGCGGCGCCAGCGGAAAGTGCGGTGGTAAACTTCAATACGGCTATCAAGCAAGGTAACAACGTGCTGCCAACTGCAACGGAATATTCATTCTGACTCATCTCGACTTGGGTAAAATCTTATTTTATCGAACCAGAGCTAAGAAATCATATTGTTTATCACGTGATGACTACTCGATTTTCCTGCGAAATTGTATGCAGCCTATGCTTTTAATATTGATAATGATTTGACTAAAATTGTAAATTGTTGAACGTTTAAGTTGAAAAGACATAATATGTGTAATATTTCTTGATGTAGATGGGACACATATATTCAATCTACATGACATGAAGATACACGCAATGATCTTCCCAAAAATAAAATTTTATTTAATTATGTTCTATGGAATTAAAATGAGACGATACCGGTATTCGAACCCAGTACCTAAAAGTAACGTGCTGACGCGCTACTTGCTATGTCATTCTGTTTGCTTCTAAGTTCAGTCTACCTTTTTCATTCAACTAGAGAAGACCTACGGACCTCTAGTTCCCGGGTTCGAATCCCGCTCCGTCACCCATTTTCATTCAGTATAACATAATTAATGGTACCTGGCGATGTGGTTAACCACAATTGAAGAGATGTATGTATAATATTGTATTTGTTAATTTACACCCAATCTTTTGCGAGGGGAACAATGCATCACAACAGGGGATCAGATGCTTAGATTGGCAACGCTTGAGGACGTACATCTTGATTAAGATGGAGATTAACAAATACAATCTTCAAGAAAAACGCCATGATCTTGTTCTAAAAAATGAGAATTGTATTTGTTTATTTGTACCGAAACGCGCTGTACACCCATTTGGCAAAGGGAACAGGGGCATCGCGACTGTTCCTAGGGATACCACGGCGCGTATATGTGGACCATCAGGGCAGAGATGATAATTCCCTTTCATTGGTTGCTGGTACACGACTCGGAGTGCTGTTGATAACGCATACACGCCTTCAATCACGTAAGTCTTTCTGTAAACTTTTTATGTCAAGTTTATATAATTTCAGTCATTTATTCAATTATGATAACTTTAATGAGGAACAACCTAAGTATTAGACAATGAAATGAGTTGTTGTGTACACTCACGAAACTGTTATTATTCTGAAGGAGATTATTTCTTTTTAAGAACTATTCCAGGTTTCTTCATTATTTCGTAGTTATTGGTAATCATACTTGATAATTATTGTACTGTTTCGTGGAACAAGTGAGGATGTTTTTCGTTTACTTCTGGGAAGTTAAGTTGCTGAAGTTCTCTTCACTGCTTTGCACTCTATTCGTATTTCTTGTAATTCAATAATTATTACTTAGTGACATGTGTGTTGAAAGAGTCCGCCTCCTCCACCTTCTTCCTGTACTTCTTCAACTTCAGGAAATCTTCGAATTTCAGTTCTTAAAGTGACGTACACACGACCCCGGGTGATGATCGAAACGTTTTTGGTTGGGGGTCATCACATTGGAAGACCATACTAATTGTAAAAGCCAATGGTTTTTAAGCATTTTATAAAGACCCTTTATTAATGTAGTATTCATGGGAACGTGTAACTTTTTACATAAGTAAGATACAAAGTTAATTTTTGGACATTATTCTTTTCAGTACCAAACAAAGGAAAGGCAGAGAAAGAAAGAAAGATGTACAATACAAAATCCAGTGAAATAATTTAAATCTTAAAAATAGTTCGAAAAAATTGAATAAATTGTAAGTAGTAGCGCAGTCGTTATTTTGGCAAAATTAAAATTTTATCATTCGTGAAAAACATTTCAGCTCCATTTTATTGAACATTTTACCAGCACATATTAACGTAATTTGAGGGTGAGAGACATAAAATATAAACTTTGCCAACAGCGATAAAAAGTTAGATGTATCTCAAATAAGAAGTAAAAGACGATCATTAATAAACTATCTGCGAAAATATGAATTATTGAGTACATAGTTTCCTCGACTATAAAGATTCCTCAATATTGATAAAATTTAGAATTAAGGAAAATAATAAAGTGATATATGCCTTTCCCCTTCGCTCCGCTGACTCCGTCTTCTAACACGTTCCGACATTTCTCGGAGCATGTTATCCGAAGTGACCTTGTAAGACTATGGATCTAAAAACAGTCGGTCAATAAAATCGTAAATTACTATCTCCCTGAACGGAGGAGGTTTTGCCCATAACTGGAAATAGCGACGCAGGCTATGTGTCACCTTACGGACAACATTTCGAAGCGAACTTGCTCATGTTTGCGATAGTGTGATGTGAGATGGTTCTAGTCAAGGAACTGCTTCGGCTGATTAGATTCCATCAGTGATATCATTATTCGTCTTCTTCTTCATCATCTTCTCCTTCTTCTTCTACTTTTGAAAAAGTATTTGTGAGCATGATATATATAATTATCGGAATTTTTTTAATTTGACGGAACAAATTATTTATATCGTCAATAAGTCCTAGACTATTATTTTCAATTAGTTTGAGTTCGTACAGATCGAAAGACATAAGAATCTTATGTCTTTCGAACTGTACGAACTCAAAATGTTTATTTCTAGAATAACTCTGCACGACGAAGTATAAAACAATAATATTGACCCATCCAGTGACGTGACAAGTTCTAACGTGATTTTTGTTTACCCGATTATTTTTTAATTTGTACTATACACTTTGGTTTCGTAATTATTGCCTGTGATTTGTGTTAAAAATTATTTAATTAATTTCGTTAGTGGGAACGTCCAATGCCTTGCGAGTTTTCCATTACATTTCCATTCATTACTAAAAAGACTGGCCCACTACAGGCCCCGAAGGTGCCTAAGGGGTTCAGGGAGGGTAGAGCTCCGCAGTTACTTGGCCTCGGCGCTAGGAGTAGGAGAGGTAAGCATCTCACCGGTTTTGACCCCAGGATAGACCCCGTATTCATTTTACAGCAGGCTGAGTTGACCTTGGAGTCAGTGTAGATGTTTTGGTGTGATGAAAAATACACACTAGGGCTTGAACCCCGGTCATCCAGCCATCAACTCTGCGCTCTACACATTGAGCAACGCTAACGCCCATTTTTATTAATAAAATAACATTATATGGACGTGTACTATATTTTATATTTTCCATTTAAATTATGGAACATAATATTTGATAGTTTTTAGTGTGTCATTAGTTTTTAATAACTATGTTTCACCCTCACATTTCTATTTTACTTCCCGTTTCATTGCGGCACTTGCACTATTCGAGTTAAATGTGCCATACGGAACAATAATGAGTCTCAAATTCGCAGCGCATTGTATTTTTTCGACTGGAAGACACACTTTGAATCATTACTCCACTTCTTAGGGATGTGTATTATTGTATTATCGTTTAAATAAACTGAAATATCAAACCAAAGGTTTTGTCTAATAATGCAACGGTACTCGTACGTCGAGTCATGTGTGTCGTTGATACCATTTTTTCTCCAAGAATTTTCCAACGGATCCTCTTAAAGGAACGTAAATATTGGTGGACTCCCTCGCTCCCCTTGTGCATCTCTTGGATGGTGACAGGGCCACTTTTTGAAGCGCGGGGGCGGAGACGAGTATGTTGAAGAACCGACGACAGAGTGAATCTGAAGGAGAAACAAACTCTTCGAGACTGCTTCTTCTCGAGAGGCCTTGCCGACTGAGGCAAACAGACGACGGACGAGGAAACGACAGGCGGGTATTTTAATGAAGAAAGGAATGGAAAACGAAGAGAATAGTTTCATACACGTTCATTGTTGAACTCTTGACAGTTAAGGACAGTTGAGGTTTCTGGAATATTTTTTCCCGGAGTTGCTGGGATAGCCAAATGGTTCGGACTATCATGGATAACGCGAGAGTACTTATAGAAATGTATTAGTCTAGATTTCATCTCACGGTTTAAAATTTCATTTGCGTTACCCGATGTCAAGCTAAATGGTTAGAAGTTAGAAAGTGTGATATTTCCCTGCAGAAATCACATCGGGGAGGGGAGTGATAAACTCAGTTAGTAGGGTAGAGCAAGACAATGAAATCATCAGTAGTACCTCGCATTCGTATTTATGTGACAGCACTGTTCGATTTTTCTTCCCTTCAAAGGCAATTTGAATTGTTTCCGATCTGATGATGTAGATGCGAGAGCTCTTACGTGAAATATTTTTTCGGGGTTGAATGAAAGTTCGTAAATTTTTTATATACATCTAACTATCTATTCTGCTATTAACATCATCATTCTCATGCTCATCAAGTGAGTCATGTCAAGATTTTAGAACGTATGTCACTGTAGCATTAATCGTAGCGGACTATATGTAGACTTTAGAAAAATAGAAAAGGGAATAAATACAAAGAAGGTTCAGTAGAAGTTGAATGGTCTCTATGGTTTATAAACTGAATTATTTTCCCCTTTTTCACATTTGTTTCAGTGAGGTATTGGAAAGGCACTTTTAAGTTTTTTCACAACGAAAATGAAAGTGATTTTATAATTTCTTACTCGACAGAGCGCGGAACTTTGCGAACTTACGACTTCACGCATTTGTGAACTTAAGACACTTCGAATTTAATTTGGAAAAAATAATGCATTGTTCAAACGTAAGATTATAATTATGATTTTCTGTCCACAAAATGACTTTTATGATGATACCTCTTTTTGGCAATTGCTTGGGTATGACTGGAGAAAAAAGGAATCTAAAAAATTAAATTATAGATATAATATTGGCCTATAGCGTTATATCATTTTGTTGCTCATTTAGCATTTAATGTAGAAAAGTAAATTAATTCGTTAGTTGATGGGTTTCATTTCGCTCTCCTGATTTGGCATGAACGTTCACCGCTGCTCTCACTTTCAATACTTGTCGTCCCTCAACCCCAACAATCATTGCGATAATGCGTTGGGCGTCTCTCACGGGCGTTTTTGCCTCGGACTTCGCTCTCAACAGTACTTCTCGGAAGAGGGGTGGTTAATTCCTACAAATCCTTATTGATCCCTTGAGAACGTCCCCTCGCAAAGGGCTTTCCTGTGGAGGGCGGAGAAAGCCGCCACTTCCCAAGGGAGGAACACCCTTATTCGAGCGAGGGTAGCAGTAGATTAAACGGTCATCACGATGACATTCATTTAAATTACACGGTGTGTAATAGCTACTCGTAGACAAATGAAATAACGAAGGATTACCGTAAGCCCGGGGGCGGACCAGGCACAGGAGTTAGTCTGCGGGGAAAAGGGAGGGGGGAGGTGAGAAAGAGCAGTAAGGGTGAAGATGTTGCTGGGAGAGAGGGAATACCATCAACGAAAGAAATGTTGTAATTCCATGCGTTACTTGTTTAAAATAGCCTTCAATGCATTAAGGAGGGAAACATTGAATCATTGTCATAAAAACTTGAGATTATCCTTGGCTTGGACTAGAAGTCTCAGGGTAGTATCGCAAATTTGATATGGGAAAACGAAAAGAACGGCTGAATGCAGGGACTAAAACTGTTTCGTAAATGTAATTTCTTATACACATTTATCGCGTGATGACTGCATAAGAAGTATTAATTCGATAAATGCTTGAGAAATTAATTTTATTTTAGGTTCATTCCTCTTTCAGGTAATTTATGGAGGAGTAACAAGAGAGTTTATTCACGCGAGTTTGAAGCAAGTAAATGGACTCAAGATTTCCTTTCAAAGCATTAATGCATCTCATACATTACGTACGAACTCACCTTCTCTTTCTTTTTCGATATATTTTCTTTTATCGTACTTCATTTCTTATACATTAAAATTACATGCCTTATAAATACGGAAATAGAAATTATTTCGCGATTAGAATCTCAAAATCTACTTTTCATGTATCTACCTGACTGACATTTTCTTTCTTTTCGATAACATATTGTGTTAGGAAGTTTTCAAAATTAGAAAAAAAAGAGTCTCCTTGTAAGCTTTCGACTTCAACTCAAATTAGATTCATAGTTTTTCGTCACTGGCTTATGAATAAGTAACCGAATGTGTTCCCTCGTTAACTTTATAATTCCTTCCGAATTATTCCCGAGCACCACATGACGTCATCATTTATTTCCAGAACGCCACCGGTTACTGAAATGTATTTGTCCAAAAAAATCGGAATACCTGTTTATACGTTTTCATTGGAAGTATTGAGAGTTAAGTCGAAACGAACGGAATTCTCAGTACTGCCATGATATTCGGGGAGTTCAGTACGCGCAGTAAATCAATCTGATTGTCATAGATCTCGGAAAATAAGAATTCTTTCAAGTGTACCAAGAGCTTTACTGATCCAGTGGTGACTCAGTTTCTGAGAGTTTTCTTCCAATTTATTAAGTTAATCAGGATTGAGAACACCAATACACATTACTCAATAAACCAAAGATTTTCTGGAGCGTGTCCAGAAATAGTGAAAATATTAAGTGAAGCGCAATATAAAAGTCAATGAGACATTCCCTTCGCGAGACGTGAAAGGACGTTGGTCTGAGTGAGTGGATGGTCATGGGATGGTCTTGATGTTGACGAATAAACGCTTCAACTGAATGGTGTTGTCTTCTCCTCAATACTCAACCAAGAACGGGAAAGAGGGATTATAATTATTGTTTTCCATGACCATAATTGGAGTGTGCTCGAAATTTATAAGACTTAGTACTGGTTCCATCAATGATATTTCCAATTGTATTGCTTACACTGAAATGTTGACCACATTATCCAACAATAACGAGTAGATTAGACTGCAGAGTCATTTGGAGGCTTCGTGGAGGCTTCATTGTGACAGTAAAGCAAAGTAGAGACGTAAGTGCATATCTGAAAACAACTGTTGTCGACAGCGGTTCCATGAACGATTTCTCCGACTAGGGGGAGTTATATCTCCGCACTCGGAATGAATAGAATAATTTGTCTGACTACAGTTACGACCAAGAAGTATCTACTAATTATTTCTTATGTCTCCATCATTTCGATTTTAATTTTTACGGACGACCCAATGTTACAATCGGCGACTCAATTGCCTCATGATGTGAAAACAAAATACGTAACAACTCACAAAAATCAGCCAAAACCCACTTGTGTAAATCTTTACCATAATTTACTCATCTTACTTGCCATGAATTAACTATTTGTTGACAAACTAATGTCTTCACGTTTCTGTCATAATTTATCTCCTTCGTAGGGAAAAAAACGAAGTCTACAACCCTTTATTTTTTCATTCTTCAGAAATCAGAAGAACAAGCAAACGTACAATGATGTTTATTTTATAATTTGT
Organism: Laupala kohalensis; assembly: GCA_002313205.1. Taxonomy (NCBI): domain Eukaryota; kingdom Metazoa; phylum Arthropoda; class Insecta; order Orthoptera; family Trigonidiidae; genus Laupala; species Laupala kohalensis. Next base: position 790,907 of record NNCF01126387.1, on the reverse strand, counting down.
TTCGATACATTTTTCCTTTTCCAAAATTATTTTGTATTTCTAATCCACCCGATATTACGCGATGGGCAAACTTCACTTTGTTCTTCAGTTCTTCAAATCTACACCAGGATTCAGAAATTTGCAGTTTCCGCGAACCTCAAAGAAGAGATTTCATCAGTTTCTTTCCTACGAGAGCATCGAGCAGACTTTTATTTAGCCTTCAGTCCGCAAAAGGTAAAGCAAAGGTTGAAAACACGCTCGATATACGCGTGACAACGTAGTGAGCAACACATGGGTTACACACATGGAGTCGTGTAGGCATTGAGAAACTGACAGGTTTCCGCACAGAAGAACATGTCGCCTTCCTTCAATAAAATATTGATTTACGTAGGAATACTTCATTTCTCATTCACCACATGAATCCGTAAAACTACTGAAGCTTATTTTAATGTTTTACTCTCCTTAGAATAATTCAACATCTTTAATTGATTCATTGAAGTTTTGTTTGGAAGAACATCCAAAAAAGGAAGCTGGTCAAAATCTTCAATCTTTTTTTCCTAATTAGAAATTGTATGAAATTTACCGGATAATAATTATAAACAGTATACCTTTTAAAGTAAGTTAAAATTTACACCCAATGTGTGTTAAGAGAAAGGCGAGAAAATGATCTTGCCGCATGCTCCTCGTTACGTGAAGAAACTGTAATTTGAAAGTACTTTATCCCGACGTCACTTGATTCATCCTGCAATCACATTGCTTTAATAATAACAGGCTCGTCGAGGATAATCGTTAGCCCCGCTAGCAGCAGCAGAACCGCCAAAAGCGAAATGAAAAACCCTCCAACAGCATTAGACAAGGATGCCCATGTTCGTCAGTGTTTCTGCCGGCACTCGCGGCGGCTAAGAATAGAAAATCCCGTTTCCCAAACCGAGGCACATCCATACGTCGGAGTGGCGGGGTCAGTGTTCGACGCCCGAGGCGGAAGGAGTCTCATCGATGGTGGAATGAGCGAGGCAGTGGGAGGGGGGGGGACGATGGTAAGGAAGCGGCGGCCTTGCGTCTTGCTATATAAAGCGACGCGACCGCAGCCGCACATTCCTCCGCCATCTTGACTGCAAGCTGCGCGGTGCGGAGATCGTGCACCGCCTGCGTCGCCGCCCGACGGACAGGTCGCTCGCTCGGCCGATGAGGAGGGAGAAAGTGCAAGTGGGAGGCGAGTGGTGGCACAGTTGAAAGAGGTGGAGGATGTGGAGGACAGGGAATGAAGGATTGATGACGAAAGAATTAGCCTGACTATTTCGAGAAACGCGGGGGAATCGCTCTAGTTAGTGAGCAGAGACTCGGGGAGAGAAAAGTGTGATTCGTTTGTGCAAGCACCTCTATTATAATACTGCGGTTTCTAATTATTTCATTAAGTGGACTGTTTGATGTGCCCATCTTATATCGCGAGCTCCCAGGCAGATGAAGATTTGGAGAAATTAATGGCCCGAATCGGCTCTCGGAGAATTATACTGCGGATCGTAAACTGCGGAAGATACGTTCGAATAAAATAGATGTGTGGTAATATGGTTTTAAGAGGACAAAGATTTCATCGGTTAAAACCATCGAAGAAGTTGCTACCAACAAAGCGTTCTGTGAAACTTCACACTCGTCTGACAACTTGTCTTGGGAAACGGAAATAAAACAAGTTCGTGTTCTCCTCAGTCACCGTGTCTGATTCTGTACGTTTGTCAGCTATGAGAAACGATATACATTCTGGAAAATTATTTGAAGATTGTAATACTCGAATTAGATTCCAATGAGTATCTAAAACTACATCCAGTTTTAAAACACGAGGGCGAAGCATGATTTTTTAACCCCGAGTAATTTGTTGGTGTAAGAAGTCTAGAAAATTGATTCCTTATCTTTTGGGGAATTCGTCTGATGTTGACAGATTGATGTTCATTACAAGTAGTAAAAGGTTTTGTCATTCTGTACTTATTTATTAATGCAAATGGTCTTTTCGGTCGCATGGCGGTCATCTTCGGAGCTACAAAATGTTTTTTACAAAATATAAATTACAAAATAAATATAATCATTCTAAAAACAATCTACCCACTTCTTCTTTTCTTCTTCTTCTTCGTCTTCGAAAAATTAATAATTTTTTAATGTAAAACCTATCAAACTACCGGTGTCATAACCATTGTTAAATGCAATTTGTTTTATTGTACAAATTTCTTATGTGGGACAAACTGGACGCAATTTTGATAAAAGACTACATGAACACATTCACGCATTCAAACACCTCACCGGACATTCGCATTTTGCCACACATCTTATAGAAAACAATCTCACATTCCACACAGTCAATGATTTCCAAATTTTAGAAATAGAAAATAGTTACTGGAAAAGACTTAAATTAGAAAACATTCACATTCACAATTCACAATTCACTTAATTCGAACATTTTCTCACTCAATCATCAAATCCCAGATATTTCCTCTCCCTTGCTAAAATTGGCATAAAACAACTGAAGCCACGGAAAATCTGTGACGTCAATGGAAATACCTGAGACTTCCATACATAACCCGACCCTTCATGAGACAACGGTGTTTTTAGCCACCGCTGCTATACAAAATTATATTGTGGCAATGCCACTTTCAAATGTTGAAGAGCTGTAAGTTAGGGATAAGGATGTAAATGAACATTTGCTTTATGCATTAGACAAGTAGCAGTAAGAGTAATTCGTTCTGAAAAACTGGGGTTATTCATCATAAATTTGAAAAAGGTACACTCCCTCTTCTTAAACGTCTCGTTGCAGTGTCTGTAATTGATAGCCATTACACAGGCGCGCAGCTTCCTTTCCTTACATGAATTCGTGTAATAATTCACAGTGCGGATATGTAATTTGAGTCGGTAGTGTTAAACTTGTTGTTGCCACAGATATAGAACAAATGTGTGCTTTTTCAAAGGAGAATGTTTTAAGTTGGGTTCTATTACCGCGTAGAATGTCATGGTGTATTTAAATAATTTTCTCAAATAAACCTTTTGCTCCTTTTTGTTCATTTCATTCGTAGAAGCCTTTGTTACTTCTGACAGTTACTTTATAGAGCAAAAAATTACCCTGATCACCGCTCAAGCAGCAAAACTAAGAGGGATTGTTGAACATTAATATTACTCAATTCCTTTTTATCCATTTTTTATTATTATCAGTGCATGAAATAAATATTTTACCCTTTAATACATTTCAAATTTATTAAATGTAGATTAAGAAGTATGTGAATGAACATTGTAACTAACAAAATAAAAGCATGGGTCGAACTTACATACGGACTACATCATCCAATGTGGGCTGTCCATTATATTTGGTGAATGATTCAACAAAATTGTATTGAAAGTGCAAGAAGTGACCCGCAACATACCCGTCGTGCCTCATACAGGTATTGGACGGAAAAAGAAGCAGTGTTACTGTGTATGAACGTATGTCGTGAAAAAGTAGGAAAAAATGAAGTGAGATACGATTAAAATATCGACGCATTTAATATTTACCTTCACGCGTCAGATAAGTTCTCACTCCATGATCACATGTTCCCGAAAAACTGCTTCTTAGCCGAAATGTAAGGAAATCGCAGTTCTGTACTGAACACTGCGAACGGATAGTTGGGAGGGAGCAGCCTACGGATTACGCGGAATTCAAGGAGTCCTTTTGTGGACTAAACTCATAAATAACCTTTCGCTGTGTTTAGCCGAATCTTGGGTATTTTTATGATTATATATGATACATTTCTACGAAATAAATAACGATATTTAGCCATTAGTGATGGAAGTAAATAGAAATAGGCATGTTAAGCAAATGCTTTTCGTATGAAGATTGCAGTCCTGAGTTGTCATTCCGAGTCGAAGAACTCTTCATTGCCCCTCCCCCTTCACCAGCTCTTAGTCCTCTCTGAGCGTGCAATTTCCTTCCTCGTCAGCGGTTGCGCCGAGGTGTACTCGCGCCGAGGGTTTCGTGGCGAAGGCCCTACAAACTCTGAGGTAATGAGAGGTGTCAAGAGCGCGAGGCCGCGCCGACACCTTAGTTCCCTCGCCTTCTCATTCGGCGCCTGCCTCGTTCCAGAAAGAAAGGCACAGTGGGACGCAACAATGATATTGAGCGCAAAAGGATCGCGACCCGGACGAATGCGTCTGAATGAATGAATGAAATCACCAGTGATTCACTTGATTCTCGACTTTTTACCCTTTATTCTCGTTAACTTCTTAGAAGTGTGAAAATCCCTAAAAATGAGACCATTTGAGAATGTTAAATCAAAAGGAAAAACAAAATTGAAAATTAATACTTGTTATAAGAATCATTGAAATTTGTATCTTTGTATAAAAAGGAAGTATGGATAATTACGTCATGTCTCAATCAATGGTTTCAGTATATTAGTATAGAATTTTAATGGTTTTTGTTCTTAGTGCTTCATACATTCTATCCTGCTCCATAATATAAAATAAAAATTCCATTAAGAATGGCAAAAATATCTTAACTACTAGAATTTCTTCAAAATTCCATTCTAAGAGAAATGAAGAGGGAATCTTCAAAGAGAAAGCTCAGTCACGAAATCATGGTAAAATGCCCAGATTTTATAAGAAATATTTCCTGGATAACAAAAAAAAATGGTCTGCTGCGTTGACGAAAAAAAATTCGTAGAACTCGATCCATGAATCTGTTGGTCACGACGCCGGTGCGCAAACCCCTTCGTGCCCAGGTCATCTTATCGAGAGAGTGAATATTTTTTCTCTAACTAACAATCTAAAACATTCAGCGCACAATTCTAAGCTGAAATTACTTTTTCTCAGTGTGTAGTATAGAAATTTCTTAATGATTGCAAAAAACTGAAGCTAGAAAACTTGTGATAAGAATTCGTATGTTCTATCAGAAAAACTCAACAGGAATATTAATGTCCAAGATATTGTATTGCCCCATGTTAGGTAAGTACTAAATAAGCGGTAGAAGCAGAAATCTTTGGACTGGATCCATGCGTGGCATGGGACCATTGACTCTGAAACTGGTCCTAGTGCCAAGAGACCAAGAAGGGAACGTAAGCCATTGATGCCTAAGACCTTAATGAAGGGGAATCTTTATATGTCCATACATTCTTGACATGAGTCATTCTCATTGCATTTTGAATTACACGCTACACTCATTCTCTCTAAAATTCATTTTTTTTCATTCATTTTATTATTATTCTTACCCAGTGCCGCGACCGTAGGCCATTACCTGGGTTTCTGGTTTGCTATTTTTATCTCGCCATTTTCCTTCTTTTAATTTGCTCCTTTGTTTCTCTATTTTTTCTCTATTTCTTCTTTCTCTCCACCAAGCTGTTAGTCCATATGTTGTCTCAAAAATGTGTTTTAGGTATGTATTTTGAAATTTGTAGATCGAATTAATTGGATTTAAATTGATTCATGGGGAAATAATTTCCTCAGTCGTGGCCGGTTTCGGATTTCACCGATTGTTTGCGAACGGATTATCGACGAAATCCGAGGTATCACTGTACATATGTACTAATAAATGCTAGTCCTGAAATAGGTACAAATAATATCGAAAATTAGCAAGAATGTAAGTAACATATACGCAAGAACCTTAATTCAATATAATTATTTATTTGAGGTAATAATTTCATGGCATTCCTACCTAGTGAATATAAATGATATGTGAATTGAGTGTAGTTTTGTCCTGATCCACTAAATAAGTATGTCCTTTAAATGAACGTAATTTTTCATAATAGTTCCAGCCATGTGTAAAATTTCACGTCAACAACAACCCTAGCTCAGCGAACTAAACACGACGGTAATGAAATATGTACCATCCCATACAGGTGAGACTCGTGATGTATACTATTAACCCATATTTGCAATTTTACATAAGATTTGTGTAATGTAAATTACTTTCATAATACGTAAACTTAATTGGTCACTTACGAAAAACGTGATTGGGAATCCAGTTATAGTTAATTTTATCGTACTTATTTTATTATACACTTTGTCAGACCATTCCGGCGTAAAAAATAGAAAAATCGTTCCCCAAAAAAGTTTGTTAGGACCTTACGAAACAATTTTTTTCATTTTCTGTGATGAACGGCAAATTTTCTTTTCACATACCTCTACGTGACGGGATCTGCAATTTCCGCGTACGACCGTCCCCAAAATGTGTTCCGGGCGCTTGAACAAGAGTGCCAATGGGAGAGCGCCAGTGTTGAAGTGGTGCTGCCCCCTACACCTAACTCGTCAATCATCGTTCCCATGGCGCGTTTCGTGCGACGCGGCGCAGGAAAGAAGCAGGAACAATGGTCGAAACGACACGTTCCCCAAGCGAGGTGGGAAAAGGGACGGAAGGGAGCTGGTAATGAAGGTTTGGCCGAGCTGGTGGGGATAATGTAAGAGAGGGTGGAGGGAGGGGAGAGAACGCGGCGTGTTAGCATCTCAACCTGGGACTGATCATATCGCCTGCAGCACGATTGTTGCGTTCTCTCTCTGTGCCCGCTTTGACCACCACTGCGGGAGGACGAGGCCGACGTTAACGAGTTTTTCTCCAAATGAAGGGTTATTTATTTGTCGTATTCACCGCGAGGCTCGTGATACGCGGTTGGCGCGATTAGCGTGGCGTATACTTGACGTGCGCGCGTTTTTCTTACGAGCCGCAGACTTCGCAAAACAGTCGAAACAAAACAAGGTGGGAATAACTGACAGATTTGATACCCATGTTCTGGTTTTGAAGACAGGGATAAAATTCATCTTGAAAATACCTCAGCGAGGAAAATTTAGTGGTAAACCTTCATAAGATTTGTTGTAATTTGAGGACGAAGTTGTCAGAATTTAATGAGAAGATACTACATTAATATTGATAACACATTCTGGGACAAGAATGTCCAGGGAAAGTGATAATAAGCAGGAGTGATCAAGATGTGCTTGGGAATGGCCAAGTTGCAAAATTCCAGTTTATATTAGTTTTTATATTAGTTCGTAGACCTACCATTTTTCCATCATGCATTTATTACAATCATTATAAAATTTGTTATAGATTTCCATCCTACACACTGAGAATATTTTATATCAACTTAGAATATTACACCGAGTTACTCTTTAGAAAATAACTGAAGTAATTCCGTCAGTTCTATTATTGCCCGGTATTTTCAAGGCCTTGGAAAAGCACGATGATTTTCCCGGTTATCTTGGGAATATTCCCTATGAAATCTTATAATATTTTTTCGAGATTACGTATCGTTCCAACGTTGCTCAGATTCATTGGTCACGATTATGACCAAATTTTATATAAAAATACTGAATCTCCTTTGTTTACTCAGAAGGATATTAAGGCACAATGCTCCAAAAGTCCGGGTTCTCCCGGTTTCCCATCAAAACTTTCAAGAACGACTTTATTTTAGAAATGTGAAAGCCCCATAAAGAACTTTTCAGTATTTATATGGGCTTTGTTTCTTGTTGGGATTTTTTCATGCCATTGCATTAACAAAAGGACTCCCCAAAATTCCTGAAATATTTCTACAGCTTTTCTGTACATTTCGGATTATTTAAAGTCAACATCAAAGGAGTTGTGACATCTTGAAATAATTATTTGACTTCTGAAGTGTTAGTGGTACAAGCTTTTAATATCAAAATTAAATGAGCTCTAGGATAATTTTGGACATTTTGACAACTTGGACATTTCATTTATAACATAAGTATTCTTGTTCTTCGACCACAAATAAAGCTATTTGCTAATTATTACGATTAGAAACACGAACTGGTGTCGCAAATCAAGCCATGATTCAAAATAGTGTTTCGATCTGTTTTCTTTTCTGTACTTGGAATTATAATTTACGACACTGTAATGAGAAAAATGACGACTTTTCATATAATCAATGACGTGATTTTGTAGACGGGGGATATTTTACTGGGATAAGATAGGAACTAATTACTGGACCTACCATGTCATAAACGTTATTAATGCTTCATCTTGTTAACTTCAATCACAGTCAGACATGCCAGTGATTGGTGGGAAGACTGCAAAAACAACTGTACGGGTTATCTCCAATGTCAAGAGCAAAGAAAGAATTGTCGATTATTGACCATGTTAATTGTACTAGTATGGACAGGGAACAATATGTTCCTTTAAGATCAGCGAGGTCGAAGTTACTAGTGATAACTGAGATGTAGAATATTATTTATGCGAACATATATTGCTAATCATGAGAGGAATGTTGTGGTTTCGAATCGTAATGGCTCAATTCAACAGAAAACTATCCTACAAGACACAAATAACGTATAAATCAGAATGAAGTTTATCGTATTGTTTTAGATGCTTGTACCGCAGTGAAGTAGAACCTTTACGCTATAAATCATTCTTGAAGAAAGACAATAGCTGACGGATTTGGCAACAGCCTCCAGAAAGGTGAGACTCTATGGATCTGACAATCCTTTTGTGCATGACGTTTGTCAGTCCGACCCACTGCAGCGGCAGAGGAAAACGAGCGGATAGCATGTGCCTCGTTTCTTCAGTCTTCCTTCCAAATAAGATGTCCTGTCCACTTGTCAAACTCCCGAACTTTCTTTGCGTCACGAAGAAAGAATCGTGATTGTGCGGCCGGTGACGAGAATGCGATGGCGCTGCCGCGGGAGTCTTTGGTTCGATCCCGGACACCAACGAAATGCTGGAGATTAACAAGGGATGATGAAAATGTGAGTGGAATGGAAAGGTTTGGTGACGAGAGAGCTGTTGCGGTGGAATAGCGAGTCTCTAGGAATGGGGTAAAGAAAGATGCGAGTAGCTAGGATGAAGGGAGCGTGAAAGTCAGATGCAAAAGATAATGATCCTGAGAAAGGGAAAAAGGGTGGAAACAATAGAAATGAAGGAATTTCCAGGAGATAAAGAGGTGTCAGGACAGAGGATTCGGTGACACGAGGGACTGATCGGATAGGTTAATCGGAAAATAAAATGAAGTATAGTAGGTTCGTAGACATAAAAAAGCGAGGATTCTTCAACACGTAAAACGAGTGAAGAATTCGACATAGTGGAAACGAATGAGAACATGGAAGAAGCTGAAGAGGTGGAAACACTGAGAACAATGATGCGATATGAAAACACGGCTGAGGTAAAGTAAAGGGTGAAGTTGCATGAGCAGGGGAGGCAGCGGAAGCGGGTGCTGTGGCGAGGAGTGGCAGGGTGCAGCGGGGAAGTGGGTGGGCGGCGTCGCGTGGGGCGAGATGTTCGTGACAGATAGAGGGGCTTCCGCGTCCGCTCGCCCGCCAGCCGCTCTCCCCACCCCTCCCCGCGCTCGGATCAAGTCGAGAGTCGTTGCGAGATTGAAGGCACAATAATAACTTCATCAGAGGCCTCGACTCCGTTGTCGCTACAGTTGAAGGAGGGGGACGGGATGGGAAGGATTCGATCGCTGCCACCGTGCTTCTTTATGTAGTGCGGGCGTCTCGAGGAATCGGGATTCATGCACGTGATGCGTTTACAATCATTGTATTTCGGTTTTATATTTAAGAGTATAATCACGATTCGCCACAAGTGAGTCAATTAAGAGAGAATGTAATGGCAATTCCCTACTTCTCGAGCTTCTATTACAAGGGCAACGTACAGCATGACGTAAACAGGAAATCGAACAAACAATTGCATAGTGAAGTATACTGCCTAGTAATGACAAAATTCATTCTTTCTTAAATAAGAGACCTTTGGCATGAGAATAAAAGATCGTGTGAGTGTTATAATTACACATCGGAGGGTTCTCTCTTGGTACCTTGTCGTACATGAACCGAACACAAGCGTAGTCTTCGGTGTCACAAAAGCCTTACTCTCACCTCTCCAGAATCCTTTTCACATGCTGCCACCGCTGTGTAAGAAATAACTTTGTAATTGAAGAGCTTTTCTACGCGTCACTATCAGAAATAAGTGCTCCATGAAAACCTTGACCCTCTGTCACTACTTCCCCCCTCTTTGCCTACCTCGTCCTTCTCCTAGAGATAAGTCGACGAAAGATTAACCACTACTGTACATACCATATGTAAAAGTAAAGTTTTCAGTCTCGAGAAACTACACCGTACAGAGGTTTTTGACCATTGGGGAGATTAAAAAATATTTAATTAAGTTACGAAGTACAATGAAGGTAAAAATATGAAAATATTATTTAGTAGGCCTACGTCTATAATTCTAAATAATCATGGAGTTGAGTCATTTTACGTGCTACGCTAAAATGCACTTCACCTATCAAAAAGAAAAATGTATTAAAAACTTGTGGACGCTCGACGTAGGAAAATGCATGGAGGGCAGTAAATGATAAAAGGAAATTAATAAACTTCTGTCTACATATTACACGCATCTACGGAACGAATTCTAATAAGAATATAATTCTCTTACAATTTTGTGTGTGCCCTATGTTGCCTAAATATTTTCAGGGAGCAGCGTTTTTATGGCATGTTTTCCCTGCATTTCTGAATAATATAAGAAGCTATCTGTTCAAAAGGATCAAACAAGGATCTATTTCAGAAAAAAAATATTTATGCACGTTAATAATGTATATTTTCGTTCTTGGTAAAATTAAGAAAAAGGAAAATGTATGGGATTAATTTATTGATGCTTTGGGAGTAAAATTTAATACTAGGTTATAAGTTTCTTTCACAATCCATCATGTTTTGTTTGTAGATTTTTAGGGTTTAATACAGCTAAAGTCACCACTCCTGTAAAGGTAAAACCAATGTTCATCACTTCATTGTGATAGTAGTTTGTAAAACTTCCCGCAGAGTGCAGTGGCGTGCTTTAGATTGCATTTCTCTGATTGCGTGCTACAGGCCCCTTATGTTGAGTCGGAAGGAATTGAAGTCATTTTGAAGCAAAGCCGAGAAACACTAAGAATATGAGCTGGAAGCATGAAAGCAGTATATCTTCAGAAACAACTACAAATGGATTATCTCAGATGAGAAGTGAGAAAACATTCGAACCATTGCAAAATAAATTTATCTTTTTCTTTCACATTATAGAGTGATTTTGTATTTCCACTGTACGTAAATTTTTGTAAGGTACGTATTCGAAACTAAATCTGTGTATTGAGAAAAAATCATATTTAATTCTGGAATACAGAATAATAGAATATTGGTCAAGAGTAATCGATTTTCCGTAGAAAGTCATAAGCAACCGCTATAGCTGTCGTATCCGGAAGAACGGGTTATTGAAAGATCTTGTATTGCTAATACATAGTATCTATTGTCATTTATTCGTGATGGTAATCGTCTAAAAAATCTTACGAAATATCTCTTCTTGACCTGGCTAGCTAACAAAACTACATCACGTTTTCTACCTCTATTTTATACATAAGGTAATGTTTTGCTTTTAGACCAGATAACATTCAATTTTTATGTGCCAACGTTTCGACATTATTCTTAACTGTTTCAGGATTAACAGTTCATATAGCTGAATACATTATTCGTATATTCACTCATCAAATTATTCACCATGAGCACCTACAACTTTTCATATGCCAACCTCAATTTTTACACCTTATCTTCACATTTCTTCTTAGTTGCATTCAATCAATGCAAACAATCAGCAAATCAATGCAATTGAATCAAGTTGCTTATTTCAAGTTATTAACAAAAAGGTAAAGGATCAAAGTAAATCGTAGAAAAGCATCCACGAAATTCGTTAAGATTGTATGAAATTAATCCAGAGTTGCGAGACATATTTGAGTGTAGCAAAATACACAGATTTACGAGCGTGTCTCGTTTCGGGACATTATTCTAAAACACCCGTCTCTCATCGTGGGATTCGTACATCATCGTATTGTATCGACCGTCCCCTTTTCCTTGCATTATTGAAAGATCACCCGCTATGAGACACGCGGCGGACTCGCTCGTATATCGAACGTCAGGCGAGGGATTACTGATTTAATAGCGCTGTCTGCGCGGGGAATCGCAGCCTTCTTGTTTGCTCCGCCCCCATCTCCTTGACGTCGCCGTTTCTCTTCCCCTGCGGTTTAGGATCGCATTACAAGTGCTGTGGGATTACCCAAATCTGTCGCTGCGGTCTCCTAAGCAGGGGTGGATATTCATTCTCTCTGGTGAAGACCCTCATAGGCTTGTATGGGTATGACTACGTCCACGGCGGTACGATGTTGCAACAGTGTAGTAATTTGCGTAACATGAAAAAAATTAATATTTTCATTTCTTCAATTGTTGTACCAATTCTGGTGACTGAGTTTTAATCGTTTTTTACCGTGTAGAATATTTTTCTACAGGCGAGCTTTAACGAAGGAAAAATTTTATTAATTTTATGATTATTCGAAATGAAAATATTTTGTTTTTTTGTTTTTGAAGATGAACTAAAAATTCTGGGACGCGACGAAAATACATTCCAGAATTGATTTGAGACGGTACCAATGGGCACTCAAACAACTTTCTACGACGCCGGCAAGAGCCTAACAATTTATGCCAGTGTATGTCGGTGAGAGTCATGTTCAACATTGTAATCTAATAAAGTATATAATACAGTGGAATTAGAGGAAACGCAAAAGGATGCTTGATGGTGAATCAAGAAAATTGAACTAAGAAAAGGTTTGTGTTTAGCTACCATTTCCGAATTTGCGTTGATCTTCATTTTCCTCAAAATAAGTGCTAATTAACACATCCCGTATTGTGCTATTTATTACATCCTACTTCCCTTCTACTGATCAATTTAACTTCATAATGACAGAAAACAATAAACATGTATTTATAGAATTATAAATAAGATAAATTGAACACTTCGCCATTTCTGATGAGACGTCAACGGAGGATGTATACAAAAGAAAACGATGTTGATGTATCGTCTCTGTTTATATTATTTAGAATGAACGAGAGCTCTTTCAATTAAATATCGATCTTCTAATTTTTATTTCAATACTTGTGGTAACTGTCCTGTGGTAGCTTATTTACTCTCTTAGGTTTCCATACCTTTCTTTGCTTTATGCCATCGCATTTTAAAGTCACAACGACCCACAAAAGTACAGAATATTTATCGATTTTGGCCAAAGTTATTTTTCGTTACTTAGTTTAATTGACAATGTCGCAAGCAGCGACTGCGTCAGATTCATTTGAAGTTTCTAAGTTCATCAAATGCTCACATTCTTCTTCACTAATGAGACATCGTTCCCCTTCCTAATGAGGTGAAATACTCTCGTTTGAAGATAAGAACCGACAATTAAGTATAGTTTTGTAATTATACTCTTCCATGTTTCATGAAAATGGCGAGAAAAACCATTTTCTTTTTCTTCCAAGTAGCTCCTCCATGTCCGTCTCTTTCTCCCGTCACGTCGGCACCCACCCACTCCGTAGGTCAAGAAAAGCTGTAATTAACAATAAGTGCCCCGTTTCCGGAGAGTAACTCGCCTGCCTCTTTTTTTTACCTCGCGATGTTAAATAATTTGAGATAACTTAATTAGCAACTTCGAAGTGTGGGACACAACAAGAGTTCTCTCATGTAGTATGTGATGAAGAAGATTGATAGCTGCAGATCACAAGCTGTTCAGTTTTCGGTGATTCCGGGTAATCACACTCTAACACAATTGGGACTCTTTCATTTTGATTATTAATTTTATTTTGGAGAAGGGAGAGGGAGGAGATTCTGGTTTTCCTCACGAAATGGAGCAGCATTGCGGAGACGCCACTCTCGTTTGCAAGGAGATGTGTAACAAGCAGAGGCGGATCTTGAGCGTAATCAAGGGGGGTACTAACCGGAGAAGCATTTTTGTTTAAAAATTATGATTTTACAACCGAAATTTTATAAATATTACCTTTAAATAAAATGCATGAAGTAAAGTAACAATCTGGTATTATTAATACCAATAACAAATACTTATTATTGTTATCAATCTGGTATTATTAATTTTATTAGTCTCGTATTATTAATAACAATTATATTATTAATTACAATAACAATTATTATTCTGGTAACACTTTTTCAAAGTATACAATTTATCAAGTTCAATTTTATATGGTTGAGGTCCAATAGGGGGGGGGGAAGCTGTAGCTCCCTTAACCCCTGTCCCATGGATCCACCACTGGTAATAAGGAACGTATGAATTGAGCCATACACTTTGACATTCACATCTTTTAAAATTTCTAAAATGAATCTCTTCAAATTTACAGTAAAAAGTTTCCTACTGCATCATGATTAATAGAATGTGAAGGAATTTATGGGTTTTAGTAAGAGAACTTAACATCAATTCTAAATTCCCCACGAAATTTATGTTCAGTTAATTTTTAACATTTCTGTTTTCCTTTGGGAACATTGACAGGAATTGATAGGTTGGTTTCTTGCTTACTTCCATAGGTTTAAATGACTTTTTTGTCTTCCTCGTGATATTCGCAGTGTTTAACTACTTTTTGACAATAAATTGTAATGAAAAGTGAACAGCCTAAAACAAGAATCTATTAGAATCAAAATTAAGAACATTAATAATCAGATTCTTTAACGGCGATATTTTTACGTTATGAGGAATATTTTGCTAACTAATTGTTATGGTAGCAAAAATAAAGGTGTGCAAATTTTCTTCTAGGGTTAATACACTGCTTTATATTAGTAAAACTACAGAATAAATACAGGAAAAAAATATATTATCATATTAAACCGTATGTTACAGTACCCATACTTCTTGCGCTGTTTGCATGTAACTGAAAAGTAGTTGAAAACTTTTTAATGTACCGTGAGATATTGCTTTCAAGGAAGTAAATAGTTTCGTTAAGACATTAGCTGTGTATAATAATATTTAACAAAAAATGAAAATTTGTGCTCAACTGGCGATTTTTTTATATCGTAATATTTGAAAACACGTAATACTAGACTATTTTTATTACAACACAACGTTTCGACATCCAATATCTGTCACAATCAGGAGAATGACAATATTCTCATCTACTGTCATATTATAAGGGTAATTTTTGAAACGTTATATCTGTACAAAGAATTTTCTTCTCAATCAGGAGAATGACAATATTCTCGTCTACTTTCATATTAAAAGAGTAATTTTTGAAACGTTATATCTGTGCAAAGAATTTTCTTCTCAACTATTTTTTTTCTTTCATCCTCTTATACCCATTCTGTATTTGCGTCATTAATTACGATGGATTTGAATGAAAACTCAAGGAAATTAGTTTCTTCTGTAAATTGTCGCTTCTAAATGACTTTTACTAGATATCATCCACTAATAAAAATAAAATTATTCATCATTTTTCACATCCCGAACTCCAGTACAATAAAAAATAGCTTAACAGTTGATTATAAGATTCAGTGAATAATGAGTAATTGAGACTGGTAACAATTTGTCTTTGTTGTGCTCCACACTTCTTTGTTTCTTGAAACGGAATGTTTGACTCGTCTTGATCTTGACATCTTGCATTCATTCCAACTGTTGCAAGGTAATTGGGCTACTGCACTTATGCTTTTGTGTTTCGAGAAGTCGGATTATTTTTCCCATCCGATTTACTGCGTATGGTCGAATGTGTGCTAGAACAAGAGGACGTACATGCTCGGGGACACGTTAAGGCGTTGAATTTCAAAGGGCAAACCCAGTCGTTAATCACTGCTCATTCTTGCTACACTTCATTGCTATTGTTCTACGAAATGTAAGAACTTGCAGCGTGTGTGTTCTCAAAAGATCTCCGCGAAGCACTCAACCACAGACTGACGTGGTCGAGAGAACCTTTTCCATTTCAGCGCATAAAGCTCTGTCTCTAGGAAATAATGGACACAAAAGAGCTTCAGGTGTCACAGAAATGCAGGAACTCATTAGTAATAGTACTTTTCGTAACCGTCGTTAGACTCCTTTTTATACATGAATCTTTAACTTATACAACTGACTCGTGAGCTGAGCCATAGAAACCGAACTATAAAATGATTGTTGTTTATATATTGATTAAAAGATCGTTATTTATGAATTGTAGTCAAATATGTGTATTGAAACTGTTTCTTACTTTACATATGACTAGTACACCGGCTCTATCGGTCCGAATCTATATCTGAACTGAATGAACTCGAAATCATGTAGTTGTAGAGGTCAGGTTACATCAATTCAAAAGCCATTCGCTACTAGCCATGCAATATGAAAAGTATCCAACAATTCCAAATTTTCTTTGGACTTCCTTATGTTAGTTTAGAAGAGTTCATTAAAATCTTACCACCTCATCAATATTCATTATCTAATTTCTCTGTCTTTCGAACCCATTGGTATCGTTTATTTACATTTTTGTATCAGAATAATCTATAGTTCGATAATAACTTACATGTAATTTTTTGCTTAAAATTACAAACATATTGACATTCTATTAGTATTATAACTCGCAGCTAACTTTTTATCTTATCTAGGAATTTTTGCTGAATTTTTTGAATCCGCCTCTGCCTTAGGGCCCTTGATCGGAATTGATGGGATGGTCCCTTGCTTGCTTCCGGAGAGTAAATTAGTTTTTTTCCCTCCACGTGGTCATACGCAGTTTGTACTGTTTTTTGACAATAAATTTATTATTATTGTTTCTGACCGTTACAAATAATACTGATACACGATACTAGGAAGATGTCCCCTTAGTATCATGTTTCTGAGAATGGTTTTGTTACCCTTGCAGAAATATCAAGTGTTATATAAATCCCAGAATCAAATCACAAACTTTTGGTATTATATGAAAATATTTCACATGAGCCGGTCGTATATCTTTATTAAGACTAAATATTATTTATTATTATATTCTCTTTCTATATTAATTAATTTGTTAATTTTTAAAAAGCTATGGTGAACTCAATTTTACATGAATGTTATCTTTATTTCAGAGAATCTGAAGTACTGTAAAATGAGTATTTTTCTGAATTATTCTGGTTCAATCTTTCCAAAACTGCTTAGCAGCAACATTTATACTGATTGGAAAGTACACCAGTCTCACAAAGTATTGTGAGTAAACCATCCTCACAACTGATTTTCAAGATCGAGACAGTGTGAAGAGAACAAGCAAGGACCATTAAACTATGGATGATCTCATAAACTTCCCATTATGTACACTATTTCCAAAAGGTATAGTTATAATTGTATTCATGCTTTTACTGCTTCTTTCTCAACAAGAAATATTATTTTATCGAAATTAACTTTAACTAGCAAAACAAACTTTTATACAACTTGAAGATGATTTGAACTCAACGTTAACTTACCAGCACTGAACTCAGCGTGGTCTTGGAATCTCCTTTTTCCAGAGTTGGTCTTTCCATCTGATATGATTTTGAAATTCACTCATAAATTAAAAAAAAAAATTATTGTCAAAAAACAGTACAAACTGCGTATGACCACATGGAGGACAATAAACTAATTTACTCTACGGAAGCAAGCAAGGGACCATCCCATCAATTCCGATCAAGGGCCCTAAGACAGAGGCGGATTCAAAAATTTCAGCAAAAGTTCCTAGATAATATAGATGTTAAGATACCACGGTGTATTCTTTTGATAAATACATATTTTGAGAAAGTCTTGACTCGTGCAAGGTTCAACCATAAACTATTTCATGATGTCAAAATCTATTTAAAATATATTTTTACAAGTAACAGAACATCGAAAACTAATATTTATGTAATGTGAAAGTTCTTGATCTCTGCTAAATTAAATTTCTGACATTCTTTGGCTGAAAGCCTAAAAATATAAATCTTATTTAACACCAACATTGCGATATTCATATTATCATGTTCAGGACTCTTAACATATTGATGTGCACTACCTCCAAATGAAGTTTTATTCTTTTTGTAGAAACCTAAGATGTTCTCTTTCAAATGACCCGTTTCCCAAATTTACTGTATAATACATAAGAATATTGTATTCTTATCTTTACACCTAAACCCATAACAATTTTAGAAACACGTTTATGTAATGTCTATATTTGTTCAATTTACATTACCCCTAACGGTGCGTCACATAATTTTTGAGACAATTTTTAATTTACATGTAAAATAAAGTATAATCATATCGTCTTGCTTTTATTTTGTAGCTTTATAATTCGTGGCAATAAAAAGTTATATAACAAAATTCTTTACTCTATTTTACAACAATATATTCATAAGTAATATCTCTTCAATTGGTTCATCCTTATTGCGATTACTTTTGTGCTGTGGGGACGTGTCGCAAAGACATTTGAAAAAAG
Organism: Laupala kohalensis; assembly: GCA_002313205.1. Taxonomy (NCBI): domain Eukaryota; kingdom Metazoa; phylum Arthropoda; class Insecta; order Orthoptera; family Trigonidiidae; genus Laupala; species Laupala kohalensis. Next base: position 772,766 of record NNCF01126387.1, on the reverse strand, counting down.
TTATTAACAATATATTTTTATTTTTGCACTTTCATGTGTTTCAATAAATTTTATATCGTCTAGGTAATTGACTCATTTATATCTGTATGTTCACCTGATTACCACGAAAATTGCCTGAATAAAAGTTGTGTTGGAATAAAAATAGTCTACTAAGAAGGTTGTTTCTTATATTACTTATTGTTGTTTCAACAATTTACATTGACATTGTTTCAAACTTGAGAACTAAACTAGCTTTATGACATTAAGGATGAAATTTGGTTACTTAAAATTTGGTATGTCTTTTGTTTCATAATATAATTCCCTTTAATCACCAAGACAAACATTAATGTCACCTTAAGTCACTTTAGATACTATGAAAACGTTTAGTAAATTCTAAAAATTAAGTCCCATTTTTTCCTTATTTCAATATATGTCTACTGAGGGGGGGGGGATACAATGTCGGCACCTAAAGTTCGGATTTATCCTGAGACCGTTTAGAAAGGTCACCCACAACTTTGGATCTCACACCCGAAATCTTCGCCTAAACGGTTTTGGAGCAGACTCCTCTAGCGTTTTAAGGGACGCCCAATGCCGCTCTCTGATACGAAACAACTGTATTTTGTTGTTTCTGTCAGTACTTTTTTTGGGGGGGGGGTGAGATAATGTTCAAGTTGTTGATATCTCCTTTCCGATTCTGTATTCTTGAAGAACATCAAATGAATGGTCGAAACATTTTAAGACTATGTATTAATTTTGTTTAGCCAACACTCATGAATTTACATGGTAATTTCTTCAAACAAAATGCATACGTCGACCTCCCGTATCATGAAGTCATTCGCGAGAGGACTGCGGCCCCATTTGATCGGAGCTGAATATTTCCTTCGGCATGTCTTCGAGACCTTTGCCGAATGTGAGCGATTCCTTTGCAACCAAGTACTTCCAGCAAAGAATGGCTTTCAGATGCCACTCAGGATCTTGACAGCGCTCGACGGGACACTGGAAGCCAAAACACCTGTCCACAAGTCAGTGGTGCGGAAGGAAAGAGCGGGGGTAGCGGAAGGTGAGGAAGTGAAGTGTTGGAGGATGCTCCGCCTTCGTCACAACAAGAATGGGAGGGAAAACGAGAAGCCTCCGTCAATGAAAAATTCTGGGGAGTATCCACTCGAATTTCCTCTCAAGAAATTTCGCGAGGAAGTACCATAGAAACCTCATTTTGCTGAAAGAGGTCTTCTATATGAGATGGAATACGGAGCTACACATCGAGAAAACTGTCAGATTGTCGTGAAGTTTGGATTTTGCTACTTTCTTTCTTAATAGAAAAATATAATGAATGGGGCGAGACAATAAATCCGATGACCCTCACAAAATAAACGTTTTTCAACCCGAGCAAATCTGTCGAGGGGAACGGGAGCAAAGCTGAGAAGAACTGAGGTCAATGGAGCTGGGTGGGAGGAGCGGGAACGACCGCAATTGGGATGGAAGGGCGATCCGGGGTGTGCGGCGCTAGAGCGAAAAAACGATTATTCGTTGCCAGAGGTTAAAAAAGTCGATTGTCGTCGATGCAGACGCCAGACTCTGCTGTCTCTCGCGCACTTCCGCAAAAATGTAAAATATAACTTTGTTTAGATATCGTTCCTTATAACTGTTCTTCCTCTACTCCACCACAAATTAAAAATTAGTCATTAAAGATTTTATACAAGTTATGTTGAGTAACAGAATACCCATGTAACTCAATATTTTCTTTCAGCAGTCACCGAGAAAAACGGGCAAAATCCTGGCTAAAGTGACGTTCCAAATGAAAAATATTGACTATTAACAAAAAAAATCACGGTAAATAGATAAAGAAACCGTGGGCGCATTGTTTTACCGTTCTCTCTCTGAAGAAATCCTAGCAACTTAATATTACATTTAATAAGATTTGGCACGAAAACAAAAATTTACTGCAAATCCCTTTCCAGCCATTAAACTAGAAACAATTTGATCAGCTGCATTGTATTGTATCAATTTATCTATCAAATTGAATGTAATTTCGTGTCTAATAATTTGTTTCAGAATGAGGTTTCCTTTAATAAATAGAGTGGATTGAAGATGAAAGAAGAAATTTTCAATTTCTCCTTCCAAGGAGTCTTATAATTAGAAAATATAAAATGTTGGATTTCAAATAAGAATGAGAAGAAAGTGACATTGGATGACCTTTATAATTGTGGTACTTTCACGAAAAATTATGGTTATCTCTGGTGCCTTGGTACAGAAACACTAAGGAATTTGAACAGTATATATTAAAGAACATGAAATGAGGAATATTAAAATGTTAGAAAGAAAAGTTTGAAAGAAATTTACCTTGAATAAAAATGGTGTTACCAGTTACATACATTATATGCATTTTCTAAACTTAAACGTAATTAATTACCGTATTACATTTTTATTTTGCCTTTACTATTAGACTGCTTTATAATTTTATAGTATCACGATTAACCGACACCAACGACGTCGTCCTGCATAAGAAAATCTTTAAAATTCAACGTTTTATTAAAACAATTTAATAGAAACTACCTATCAACGTACCTTTTTCACACCAACAGTCAACACTGCATTGGTGTCAGTAAAAGACGACAGGAACATACTTATCTTAATAGAAACATTCACATTCACTCCTTTCAATTCTATAGATTTTTCGTGTGTTCATCAATTCAGTCCCATCTACCGACACCGTATTAGCGTGTCGCTTTTTTAAAATGTATTTACTTTTCGTTCGGCATAGACCTTTCGAGGGTGTGAAATTATACAATACACTTCCATGTACGCTACGGACAATCCTAGTTAGGTGTGTATAAACACTAATTGTGAAATAGACCTTTGTGTAAAGAATTGTTGCGTGACATTTATCATATCATCTGTTGGTTAAATAGGAGTGGCAGTATGAAGGTAAATTTTGATCACTTATAGAGGTCCCAACAGAGCTTTGGGGACCTAGTCCTTGGTGGGTACCTAACCTTCTTTCCCAGTTGGAATATTTCTGTGCTAGGGCAATTATGGAGGTTGTTAAAAATTGAGGTTGACTGTTTGTGGATATAGTGGGATATGGATGGTATATTTAATGCTTTGTGAAGTTGTATGATGGGTATGAACTGAAGTTCCTTAGCGCGCCCCGAAACTATTTTCTAGCGACGGACCCTCTTCGGAGACTTCTGGTGGGGGGAGGGGGCACGACTGGAGTCGGATTGCAGCCTGTCTGTGGCACGCGCTACCTCACTCCCCGAGGGAGTCCGTCCTCTACGTGTTCCGAGTTTTCGTCTTTCCGAGTAGAAAATCTAGCATGGAATATCGAAGCTGTCAAAACAAGGAGAACGCTTTTCTGTAACGTCCTCCTTAATTGAGGCGACTATGATTCGTTTACGAGAGTCACATAACTTAGCGTAAGAATTAAACGGTTGGAGTCAGTGGCGGATCTAAGGGTGGCGGGGGTTAAGAGAGCTATAGCCCCCCCCCCCCATTGGACCTGATTTCTCAACAGATAAAGACATACTTTGACACATTAGACAATTAATAAATTTGGTTGCTATTTAATATAGTTAATTATTGATCATCTATTTGATGAGTTGATATATTTTATAAAAAAGATAATATTTGTACAATTTGTATTGTAAAACCATGATTTTCAATCAGACATGCACTCCCAGATCCCTCCCCGGTTACCCCCACCCCACTACAAGATGTTTCTTTTACTATGTACCCGTTACAAGATATTTACTTTTCCTTCCCTCGTGTTGGGTAACATGTCCATTCTCGAGAAAATGATAGCAACTATCATTACAATGGAATGTGTTTCTGGTTTCCTCTTGAAGGAATCCCCAAGATATTGGGTCTGGAAGTCCACTCGTTAGAGTGATTCGCGTTCATGAGAATTCAGTGATCATAATTCACGGGTTATTAGCAAAAGAAAGAAGTGAAGCGGTAGGAGGGTTTCGTAATCAGTTTTTCGTTCATTTTCGTGGCTTACCCATTCATGTCAGGCAATCAACTATGTGGGTGTTCAGCGAGATTTCGTTGACTGACTCACTGAATGATACAGTGTGAGTTCAAGTCCACAACAAGACTGGAATCATCTCTTGGAGTATCCATTCAAGGATTCCTCCCCCTCTCCCCCACCCATTGCGATCGACCGTGATAATAAGAGTTGCGTGATGAAACGTCGAGTCCTGCTATTTTTTTTAAAGTTTTCCCAGTAAAATGATGTTGAAAGGTAAGGTAAGAAAAATACTCCATCACGATTACTGAATAACATACATTGTTGTGGGAGAAGCGGTCATGTAAAACAAAGAAAATTATTTTAAATAATCTTAGTTTAATTATTCAATGAATAACACAAGAATAGTTCCAGGAAATGTATCTGAAACTGAAAAGTATGAGTCATTCCGCAAATAAAATGAAACAAAAGTAAAGAAATGATAAATGACATGTTATGGTAGCGTTAAAAGAAATACGATCTATGAAAGAAATCAGAATTGGTGTGATTTGACAAATTAAGCAATAGTCTGTCTGTGCTTAGATACGAAAATGTCTCTTAGAAGTTATAAGCCTGGAAGTATCACCATACCCTTATATTTTTATGTTATTCATGCTTAGATATTGCATACTTAAAGCAGGTTAATAAATACCCTATGCATTGTGATATGGCCGGTGGTACCCAGGTGAGGCGATTGCACAATCCCTCACAATTTCAAGTTTTTCATACAGTAATTCGCACAAGTTCTAAATTTTTAACAATGTTTGAATTAGAATAAGAAGGTCGATTGTTACGTTCAAACGAAGAAATGCTTGAAATATCAGATGTGACATTGTGGCTGTTTGTGACCAGAGCTGTTAGAGATGTGTCAAATTCTGGTATGCACGATTTCTGAAAAAAAAATACAAATATGATAACGTATAATGTCAGAATAGTAATAAGTATATTCTTGTCCTTGATTTACTTATATATTTTCTATTAATAAGATCTGTAGGTATCTTTTTTCATAATAATTCTATTAATGTCGCATTCGGAGAAAACCGATTATTGTCTTCGTTGAACGATTTGAATTGTCATTAATTTTAGTTGCATGTGGAAATGGGTCGCAAAACTCCCATAAAAACCACCTTTTAACCTCACTCATTACTTCTCATTAATTAAGTTGAGACCCCCTATTTTGATACCTTTCCAGTCGCTACTGACAGCAATCGGTGAAGATATCGTGTACTTACCTGGAAGTCATGCATCCTTTCATGTAATTCATGCTTAGTTAGCAAATTAAAAAACCGTATCGATGGTTTTGCATACCATTCCTGTATCCTACCTCATATATTTTCTTTATGTATAAATGGTTCTAAAATATTGCCTGACGAGTTCTTGTGAGAATAGTGTGACCCAGAAGCATGTTATTTCAGTATGTCTTATAGACCACACTTTATATGCGAGTGTATTCGTAGGAAGCTGGAAGCATTCAAATTTGTATAGACATTTCTTTATAATTACTTCAAAATTATAATTTATATGTCACTGGGGAAATTTGAAAGTACATCATTTATTTGTATCGTAGCAGTCTTTGCAAATGACATTGCCCTTAGAGTTGCAATCCTGTCACAATTTCTTAGAATCAATAAAATAATTACTCCGGATGTCAGCCAACACATTCCACATGAAGTGTAAATTATTGTGGAGACTACAACCATTTAGTCATTAGTTAAAATGGAAATTCTTGACTCATATCGCACGGTGTTCGTCGAGTACCTTGATGGCTCGTTTTGGAAAGCGATCCCATTCATCTGTTTTGGGGCGGTCCCGAAGAATCGGGAGCTGTCATTCAACTCGAGGACTCCGCCGAGCTTCCCGTGCCCTGTGAGGGGGGCAGCGATGTCACAGCGCTTCGCGCCCTGGCTCCCTCGCCCTGTCTCTCTTTCTCGAGCGCTGGTGCAGTGAGCGACTGAGGCGCCGGGTCAGAAGGGGGGAGGGGCGGGAAGCGACAAGGCCGGCGTGCAGACCACCCACGTGGCTGCTGCCGCTGCCGCCGCCACCGCCGCCGCCGCCGAGCGAGTGAGCGAGCGGGTCCCGCTCCGTCGGACGAGGGCATGGGGAGCGGCGCGGGACGAGGAGCGCGGGCGCTGTGCCCGGTGCTCGTTCCGCTCGCGCTACACTCGTCTCTTCAGCGTCAAACCGACCACGAAGGGTTAAACGCGCTGATATTGCCCCTATTGATGATCCCACAGGCATCATTAGTGGACTTGAAAGGATTCATCGAGACAAGTGCCCACACATTTTTACTCCCTCTTCTACAGAAAGTATTTTAATGGGTTTAAGTTATCGATTGTGACAATACGAGAATAATATTTTGTAAAATAACATAGAATTTATAGAAAATGAAAAATATAGGTTTATGTCGCTCCAATGGTTTTAGTGCAATTTAGTTCACGCAGTATAATACTATAACAACATCATCCCCGAAAGTAAGTTAGAACTATGCAGCAACGCTGCATAAATTATTATCGCGGGGTCATATTTTCAAAAGATAACTGTTTGTCCCGTCATTCTCAGCCAAATATGTCAGAAATGAGGCAAAAATAAGATTACATTCTAAGGAGGGACGGGACCATAATCATAAATGTTCTGTCAACTTACCTCTGGAAATCTCAAATCGTTGACTTCTTTCTATATTTTCACTTTTTTTTACAATTTGATTTGAAGAACAAATAAAATTTGAATTGTAATGAATACACAACTACCTAACAGTACGATGCTGCTAATAGCTGGAGTTCCAGGAAGTTGTAATTAATTATGAAGATGATTACGTTTAGTTACATGAAGAATTAATTCTTCATAATCATATGTATNGGCATCGAAGGAATCTTCGGACAGCTCTTTTCCCAGGCATTTCTGATAATGATTTCCTCTGATGAGCCCATTTCATAAGAAGAAACTTTAAGAGTACTTCATTCAATACTACATAATTTAGTATAGAAATCCCATTTATCCACTATATACCAGGACTAAATTTCGCATTACCTTCAATTTACTAAATAAAGCATTCACTGCTAAGGGATACTTGTGGATCCATGCGAAAATGTTGTAGTCAACATGAGAGTACCAATCGTAGACCCCCAGAATCTGGAAAGACATTTGACTACAACATTTTCGCATGGATCCACAAGTATCCCTTAGCAGTGAATGCTTTATTTAGTAAATTGAAGGTAATGCGAAATTTAGTCCTGGTATATAGTGGATAAATGGGATTTCTATACTAAATTATGTAGTATTGAATGAAGTACTCTTAAAGTTTCTTCTTATGAAATGGGCTCATCAGAGGAAATCATTATCAGAAATGCCTGGGAAAAGAGCTGTCCGAAGATTCCTTCGATGCCCCGCCAATGTGTGTCCTTTTCCTACGACAATATAATCCCTCGGCCTTGGTCGTGACCACAAGCGGTTGGAGCTTCAAATGACCTCTCATCTATCACATGACATCTTGTCTTCTTAGTTGGATTGAACAGTGGGACACTGTTATTCGAGAAGATGAATCAAACCAACAGTGATCTGTTTACGTAAGTACCCCCACGTGCCGAAAGCTTTTCCATTTGGGAGTAGGTCCTGCAAAAATATCCCCTCACACCTGAATATTCTGCTTCTCATTAGAAATTCTCACTCAACTCAGATACTGCAAAAATGCTACAACAACGTTCCTATGTTTGTTATAAAAACGAGTAAAATTGCTCTTCTGTTTAAGCTCTGATTTTCGTTCGTATATTTACGTATAACAGAACACATCACTCTGTGAAGTGCGGGGATAAGTCTCCACACTGAGTGACATACAGTTTTAGCTCATGTTAAAGTGGGCTTACTTTACTAGCTGTGATAAAATGTTGCGGGAATGTTATCGTGTGTTAGATTATTCATCCAGCAAGACTGGTTCCATTTCTGATCAGGAGACAGTAGATATGTGAAAACGTAATGGTTTCTCACGAAAATTCATTGTCTATTTGCGCTCTACTATCATTTGTCTTTCTTCTACGAACACCTACAAACGTTTGCTATTCTATTATATTTGATATTGCAATTTGTGGGGTTACAATGCCCGGAGGTCGAGAGGTATTTTTTTAAATTATTTCTGAAAACTTCTCGAAGACGCAGAATAAAGTGAAAAAATCGTATATATCGAGGCAAATGCAAGAATTTATGATTCTACCCCAATATGAGACGTATTATTACGAAAGCTGTTGGGTCTGAAATACCTAGAAGTTTATTTCTATATATGTGCTGTAGCTGTAAAACTGTGCAAAAGCAAATAACGTGCCATTCCGTCAAAACTTAAAATGAGAGACATGTGTTTCCATAAACTAAGAGTCGGGAAGAGAAAACCCATAGAACAATAGTTGATATTGTTGCATTGACGTTAACATTACACGTAATAACTTCCTTAATTCAAACGGTAAGTATCATCTCATCGCGTCGTCGTTTGTACGTATGTTAACGCAATCCGCCGTCTCTTCCAACTCCCGGCCTCCCCGGGGAGTGATAGCTTTGGTGTGGGCCGCGTCGGGGATTTTTGGGATTCGTAACGGTCCAGGACGAGCATTCCGTCGCTTATGACATCCGAAATTGCTGGAGGGCCTCGAGTAAAAAAAAATTACTCGAGTTCCCCCGAATAATTACGCCTCGTAAACTACCATTAGACGTCCCCCTGACGGAAAGCGAGAGTCGAGCACATTTGGGGCGGGCCTCCTGCGGCGCCGCGTCCAGCGAGTCGCCGCCGTGGAGGAAGACCCGGAGCACTATTCTCGAGGTGCCCGGAGGTATGGCGATATTATGCCCGAGTACTCTCAACCAGCGGATCATGTCCCTCATGTCATGAGGTAGACGCCCCAATACATTTTCCTCGCCAAATTTCCCAGGCCCGCGGCGTTTCCCTCGCCACATTTCGGACATATGACGTAGCCAAAGTAACGCATCCAGGATTTGTCTACGGAAAGGGTCATGAAGGTGATTAAGGTGCGTTCGGGGTGGGTGTGTATACTCTTAAAATATTATAATGTAAATTGAAACAATCAAATTCTAAATTAAACACTTCAATATGGTACATTTATAGTTATACTGTTTGTATAATTTTATATATAGATAATATTTCTTATAATTATACGTTACTGTTAGATGATATGTTTTTTAAACTTATCTCTCAGGGGTGTCCGGACCCGTTCATCTAACCCTGTCGGTGCGTCTCTGTACAGTCATAACGGAATGGATACTTTTATGGTAATTTGGCCTCGTAATTTCGAAAATAACAATTCAGGAGAAAGAGTTACCGAAAGTTGTCAATTTATATGAAGTTAAATGAGTCTTACCCATCACGTACTCTTATCTGAAGTTCCGTGGTCAGTCGGGATCAGGGGCCGTCCATAAATTACGTATCACAAGAGTTACGAACTTTTAACACCCCCTTCTCTGTATAACGCACCTGTAATGATACCTCTACTTTCCCCGTCGCCAATATTTGTTATAGTGACACTATTACAGTTATAGTACATATAAATACAGTGACAAACATCCAGGCTAAAAGCACTCTATAAAAGTGGTGTTATATAACACAAGGCTAACACCTCCCTACTCTGCCGTTACGCAGTATGCAGGTATCAAAATACCCCAGGGTGCGTTAATTTGTTTGGAGTATGTACGTGTGTAAGTATTATTATTATTATTATTATTATTATTATTATTATTATTATTATTATTATTAT
>NNCF01126387.1:751447-762987 GCA_002313205.1 Laupala kohalensis | reverse complement strand
GTGTATAAGAGACAGCACTAGTTCTGCGTTCGTGAGCAAATTTTTGAAGCATCTTTATAAACAGATAATTATTGAGCACGTTTCAGCTAAAACACAGGTAACCCTGATTCAAATTTGAATTAGAATAGTTCATTTTTACGAATCAAATTTTTTAACACGTCTTCATTTCTGAATAATTCAGTAAGCAAGGTTCTATATTTAGAGTGCGAATAATTCATTTTATTTTCTGCAATATCGTAATATTTTTTCACTTTATGTTAGCTCTAGAATATATATTCTCCATTTCGAGAATGATTTCCTTTTGTTTGTAACTTATTTCGAAGGATATATTTATTTTACGGATTGATACCTCTCAGAGGTCCCATATGAAAGCGAAGTTCATAATACAAAGTGAAGAATAAATCTGAAAATGAGAAGAAAACAACTATCAATATTTTTTAATATGAAGAGATTGTTCGTGACACGACTCAAAATTACAGGAAAAATATTTCCACCTGTGTTTGTCAGGAAACCAATATGAAACCCGAAACTCTATTTATGGGCTAAGGCGTCATTTGTGATGACTGGTCGGACGACTTCTAAAAACGATGAAGCTACTTGTCATTATCATTCAATTCAGTGATAAATGGACACCCAGTTGACCTTCAAACATTTTTTTCACTCTAGTTTAGAAGAAACTTTGAGCAACTGACACATTGAGTAAATTTGCCAGATCACACCAAGCCATGGCGAAACAATTCCCGATACAAAAATAACAATAAATTTGCTACATTTGTATGAAAACGTATTACTTGTAATTGTTGTCTCTTAATTTTAAGATCGTAAGGATAATAATTATGTCGTTAGGTTACGGTGAGGCTATCATTTAAAATTATTCCTGTTAATACTATATAATATATACTATTAATAGTCTATTGAATATTATCTTTGATGTATTGGAGATACATTAACGTGTCCAATTGGGGAATGGAAGTATGGATGTGCTTCCCTCCTCGTGAATATTTACATAGAATATGTCGACTCCCCCCTTCATTGGATATATCAACAACTCCCCCACCCACCAACACCTTCCCTTGATATTTGGGAACGAAAACACATCTTTTGTTCGTTCAATGGCGAAGACAGGTAGTAGCGCAGGGCGCTCGCAGGTGGTAACGCAGGTTCCAGGTTCCCCAAATCATGTTTTTAAAAGACAATTTTTTTCCGGAAAATATCATTCCAGGACTGGAGTTAATAGTTTCACTACAAGCGAATTTTCATTAAGCTATATTTTGATATTTCAGTGTACGCACAAGTTGAAATTCTCCAGCGTTGAGTCGAATTTCAGGCGAAGGAACTAAGTACTAAGCAGGACTCGAAGAAAGATTGTGACTGATGTTTTCCACTGGATTTCACATCCAAAATGGGCATCTCTCTTCCACAAAAAGCAACCTACTTGCAGTTTTGTTAAGAATGTCTGCAATTCGTCACGACGAGCTCGTGAGTCACTAGGGCCAAGTGCTGAATGCGCGTGTGGACAAGAACGTCGCAAGCGCGGAGCCCAAAAAGAGGCTGAGCGGGCAGGCTTTGGCAACCACTGGGGAAACTCGACACTTCACATGAAGTGCATACGCAGAAGAGTGGACGGGGAAGTGTGGTGGCGGCATGCGCGGCTGAAGTTTGTCTGGGGCAATTGGCGTGAGCGCCTCAGGGCTGTCCAGGGTAATTATGGGATAAAAAAGAACTACTTGATGCAGACGTTATGAACCATAGTCGTTGATTTAGTGAGTGGGAAGAGGTGGTAGGGAAAACACTGAAGAAATAAGAATACCAATGTGACCCGGAGTAAGTCTCTCACAATAAGAACGGGCCCTACACTAATCCTACATCTCCATTCTCTGTCCTCCTCTCTGACGAACAAGTTGAAAAGAGGAGGAAATGTTCCATGCCACATACCAAACAATCTATAATAAGTGGGAAGCACGCAAATGATATAGGGCCACGTGTTACGCTAACGCATGGCACAGCATAATGGAACTTGACTGCTTTTGGATGTTTGCCACTCTCTCTCTCATTCCCTCACAATATATGACGTCATCGTCAAACGATGTATAAGCATAAAAATATTGGGCAACCAAAATATTATTGGTTCGAATTTCATATGGTGAAATGTATGCGAGAAATTCAAATGTGTTCCTACGGTTCGAATTCCAATTTATAAGCAAAAACAGTTGTACAACTGAAGTTTTGCTACGAGTCATTATTTTGTTTGGTCAAACTGGACATGAAATGGTGTCATGGAGAACCTAGATTATTCTGCATTAAATGACAGAACTATTCCTCATACCCTATATATTTTTGTTACGGGTTTTCTAGCTTCCTTTTTGTTCTAGCACACTTTTGTCACAAGCTGTAGCTTCTGCAAAGTTAATTGCTAGCGATATAGGACCGCTGAGACACGTAAAACTAGCCCTATATGTTTTCACATGTGAAGTGACGTACACTTCCCGGAGATATCGATATTGCGTCAGCGTCGCGTAAACATGATTTCATTGGGAATATCAACTTCATTTCACCCCTACATTATTTCGAAACTAGTGTTTAATACTGTGTATCCAGATAATGCCGCTAATTGGAGCTTTCCCGTATCCGAAGAGGATATAGCCCCAATTCTTCCGGAATAGATTTCTGCCAGGGCTTCATGAAGATTTTCAATTTGAGACCCTCGCCTCTCCTTCTTCTTCTTCTTCTTCTTCCAACTGTTTCACCTCCCCCCTCCAGACCACCAGGTATAATATGTACGAAACAATTTCAGTACGTTTTTCAACAAACACATTTATTTGGCCTATCATATCACTTTGTAGCTTGTAAAATACATACTAAGTTAGTTCATAGATAAATGAACAAGTGAACATTTAAATATGTTCACGCGAACATTTAAATATTGTCAATTATATATCACTAATAAAACCTCTTTCTTCAGTTACTGTAATTTAACGACTGCCGGCAATGTTTTATCAATAATTATTTATCGACAATTAACTTTCAATTACTATTAACTTTCAACAATTTATCTTTGGGGACCTTTTCTGGGAGTCGAAAATGACAAATAAGTTAAATGTTTCCGGGATTTACTTTTTAACTTTTATTGATTACGTATTAAAGAATGTTTTTCATCTACGATAGGAGACCGCCCCCTAAGGGTCCCACTTCTTGGGGGTCCGGGTCGAATGCCACCCCGTTTCGACAACACTAGTTTTTGTAGTACTTGGGGCACAGACTTCTGTTTCGTCATTGATATAATGATCCTGGACCGTCCGCACTGCGTCGCCGTGTAACGCACACTACCTCCGAGGCACGCTCCTTGTCTGTTCGCAAAATGCCAGCAACGGTGCGGCGTGAGCGTGAACGTGACTTCGTGCGGATTCGCGCTTCGGGCCCCGGCCGCGCCCCAAACGCGCCGTGGGTGGAAGACACGCCGTGCCCACGCCTAATTACCACTTCCCAGAGCGTGCGTTGTTTTGACGCCGCACGCGGGTGCGTGGTCAGCGGGCGCCGCCATGTTACGACGGAGCGAAGCGTGTCTAACATTCAGGTTGGGTGATTATTGGATACAAAGTCAGCGACTGGAGTGTTGACGTCACGGTGTTAAACGGTCACATGAGTCACGGATTATGTGTGTTGTTCACTTAAGTAGTCGAGACATACGTTGACAGGTTTCTTTTTCTACTTGCTCTCTCGTTATCCTGAATATGGACATAACGCCAAAGCTCGTTTGCCATAAATATTTTTTTACAAGACTATTGGTTTTGTCTACTTTCATTTTAAAACGAAACATTAGTCGTAAATATTTCAACCAGTATAGGTATATTTATATAATGCACATTCTGTGGCTCTTAGCACTTTTTTACCCTGATCTCTAATCCGTAAGGATACAATTTTGGACTTCGTTGAACACCTCTTCTGGTTGCTTCGGAACTTCGTTAATTTCCTTCATATATTTCCATTGGGTTCATGAATGTAGTAACATTGAAGTTTAATTCTCATTACAAAAAAAAAAGAACATTTGCGTTAATATTCCCAGTTCGAGAGAAATTGTCCCATTTAATAACGTGGATTGTTCTTTATTCCTGCTCCTGGAAACAATTCATGCATCGAAACCCCTGTGAATAAAGCGTCGATCTATTTCAACAATTACCGTTACTGTCGTCCTGAAATTCAGAGGGTCACCATTGACTTTGACATCATACTTACAACTCGCAACTTCGATATCAAATGTCGATTTCTAGTGATATTAATTTTTAAAAAACTGAAGTGGTATAGTATTCCAAAAATTATTCCACGATTGCTGCTAAGTAAAGAGAGGTTTTTATGCGTGATATAGACGAGAAGAACATAACAAATTATTTGATACCCTGTGCGTTTGGTCCAGTATGTACAAACATCTCCGCAAATTTAGGCCGCAGAAACGCATATTCTTCTGTACAAATGTGGATATCATTAAAAATATTTATACGTACAATCCTGTTACGTGTCATGTATTTATAGTGTAACAATTATTTCGCAAGGTGAACACTACGACCTCATTATGAAACTTTTTGGATGGGATGGAAGGGCAAATAGATCATTCCCACTGCTAGTCCGACACAGAGTTATTCGACGAAGAAGACATTCCTGTTCTTATTTTTGGCGCGGGGGAGGGGGAAGAACGTGGCACGTAGCGCGTGCGCGGGGCGTGGTCAGAGCGGCGAGGCGGGGAACGTGGGTAGCTGCGTATCGACCCGCAAAAGTGTTGGGGATGACAGCGGCGGCGACAAAGGCGTCCGAAGCGGGCAGGGCTGAGGGAGATGAGACATTCGGAAGTTCCCTGGGGCGAGGCGCGTATCTACATGACGCTCAGGCTCTTCTACGACCATTAATTACTCTACATAAGAGTTTAGTGGCAGCCCGAACTTGCAGTGGCCACCCGACATTGTGTTGGCTAATGCGCAGCGTAAAATGGTCCCTGGAGTGTATCCATTGGGTTCCTCGATTTCTCGCCCTCGACACTTCTATGCGATCTGGTCACGCGGACCACGTAATAAGCCTTGTTGGAACGAGGCGTTGATGAACTCTGTCCGAGAGGTTTGGAGTTTTCATCTGGTTGGCTTCGACTCGTTTGGTTCGTACGTATATTTGTAATATGCCGTAAAAGAAGTAGAGGCAGGTCCTAAAATTATCACTTTGGTTTCCTATTTCTCGCACACGTTTTGTCTTTTCAGTATGATCTCGTGCTATGTGTTTTGACAAGTTCTTACGGCTGCAAGCAATTCTGGACGTCAATCGGTATGCACATCTGCACCATGACATTTCATAGAACGGATTAAGATGTAGGGAAAAGATGCAAGGAAGTGGCATGGAAACGTGATATAAACACCCGGAGATGTGGGTCCGAAGGAAAACGTTTCGACAAGGGGAAGGAAGATTGTATGATACTGCACAGAGGTTGAAAGATGATGATTGAGATAATATGACTAGACTATAGCTACGAAATTTGTACCCGAAATTCCATCCTTCGTTCCCTTGGTGGGAACATTGAAACATAAATTCCCGCTACCGGGGTTGATGATAGGGTGAATGTGAAAGATGAAACGTGCAACATAATCCTTGTCTTCTGGTTATCTCGAAGTTTTGTTAATTGTCTGAGGTATCGATAGCGTTTCAAGAAATACTTAATTTCCCATTGTATTAAATTTTACCATTAAAGTATGGTTTCTTTTTTCCTTTGTTGAAAATGATATAGGATAAAACGCGTCGACACCAATATAAGATAAGAAACTCGAGGTGAGAGTTCATAATATTGATGGAGGAGAATAAATGTTCAAGAAGTTGGAACCAATACCAATAGATAGATAGATAGATAGATCCTAATACCAATAGATCACCCTAATGAGCATTTCTAAACAAATTTCTAAACCACCGATGCCTCGACTGACCATAGAGTAAGTTTAATGAAGGTGTGTTGTAGAGTTTTTGAGCTTACTCGTTACCCACTTCATAATCTAATACTTAGGGGATTGAATGATACAGATTCTTAGTGGCACGTAGAAGTAAACCGTGGAGTTCTCTACCCAGTAGAAAACGAATGTATATCTTTCTTTACGTTTACGAAATTTATAAGTTGTACCCATATCGCATGCATCTTCAGCAGAAATAGATTTGGAAAATATTATTATTTTTTCTAGAGTCGAGCAAAATTTTCAGCATCGATTTAAGTTTTATTTACATAATTAATGTGTTGTATTGAGAGCGTATGGTGGCTAGGGTCTGTGTTCATCAAAAGAATGTGTATGATTGGAAATGCAGGGTTCGTCTTTGGAAGGTTGGAAGGACAAGCATTGGCGGAGTACAGTGCCAACATTCCAAATTCTGACACATTTTAAAAAAACTTTTCTAAAATCATTTCCCTTAAATTATTTCAATTACTTAAATGAGAGAAAAAATTATGTGTTTTGAAATTTCATTATGCATTTGATGTATTTTTACACGCCTCCTCAGTGATAGCTCGCCAAAAGGTATAAAATAAATAAATAAATAGCTAGCTAGTAGAGAGGACTTGCGCAAAATTCGTACCTTCTGAAAAAAATTGAACAACAATTTTGAAAAAGTGAATCGATACAATGGATTGGCATAGCGTATAATTTGTTTATCCAGTTTATTTTCTAATGAAAAGCAGAGGTACGAGGCCATTGCGATGAACAGGCGATCGGTCTTCGCGCGCAGATGAACCGTCGGATAGACTCCCAAGCAGCTTGCACGCACACCCAACCTGCTCCGTCATCGTCTAAATTTACCCTTTTAGTGCCAGATCTTCTTCTCCGTGAGAATACATTAACACAGATTACGTGCTATTGGTGTTCCAGTTCGCGGTGGCCGAGTACTTATTGTTATCGTGTTCAATTCCAAGGAATGTGCTCGCTACGATTCAATCGCATCGTTGAAAAGAAAATGTCAACGACAAAGAATGTCGACGGATTTTCTTGCCCATTGGAAAATATATCCAAATAAAGGAATCTTCAAAACAAACAATTGTCCACACCTACAACCATCAAGAGAAATGCCACTGAGGAAAAATATTGCTTGCAGGCGTTTCCTTGCAAACTAAACAAACATAATTGCCCAAAGAAAAATTGCATGCAGGTGAATTCTTAAGCCTAAATATTCATTATTAAAATATCAAATAATTAAAATAAATATGAAAACAACTTCCTTTAGATACTTTTCTGTTCTTATGATGATTTTCTGTTAATATTCGACCCAAATAAATTTGACTGAAATCCAAGTAGGGGGAATAATAGCAAAAGCAAATCAAAGTTAAAATAAAAATACAGTTTTGCTGATCCATTCAGCGACATTAATTTATGCGCTGAAAGGAAACACGGCATCGAATGAATAAAATGTTTTCCCTTATCATTGTGTAACACAGATCAATATAATGTGTAGATAGATGGTTATGGAAATGTCTCAATTTATAGCCCAAGCAAAATAAGATTTCACGCCTAGTTACCAGGCTACTGTCGAGCGCCTGAATAAATCCGCGAGTTAGCTTTTCCCTCCGACTGTAATTGGTGCAGCATCGTCTGCATGACCGACAATAATAGCTCTGTGTGTTACCCGTTCTTATCCTATTTTCTCGAAATGGCCGCTTATGACTTCCCGCAGTTTATAGACCTCATTGGACCTGTCGCCGCCGTTTGCGTGGGCAGGTGCGCGGCGGAGGGGAGGGGGAGCGGTCGATGGAGCAGTAGCCTTGCTATCGATCTGCCCGGGCCGCTGCCCCGCTCCGTCTCCCCGTCCACCGCACCGCCATCAACGCCTCGGGACTTCCCGCCTCGCCCGTAATTTCCTTGCTTCACCTCTCCACCGAAAGCACTTCTCACTCTGCTAATGGATGCTTTCCCCGCAACACCTCGAGAGTCCCGCGTTCACCACCTTCGCCATTCCGCTCCTCTCTCCATTCCGTACATCCCCCACCACATTACTTTCTCTTCGGGTCTCAACTTCTTCCAACACGATGTGCTTCGTTTTCTCTAATACCAAGAAGCCGAAAGAATTCTTGTCCTTCTCTCTGGACTCTGTGGAGTCGATTCGTTTATGCCGTGAAAAGGATTCGGTTGTTATGACGAACGTACTGCCTTTGCCTGATAAATGCGTCAGATATAAATTGTAATAGGTTTAGTGGTGAGGCAGAATGAATGAAATCACCCAATAAACATAAGTTGAAAATCTAGGATGTGGAAACTAATAAATGGTTCATTGCGTACATGAAACAGTTTTATTGCGTACCAATATTTAAATAAATGGATAGGCAGGTATGAGTACATCTGGGGGAAATAAGTGAATCACTGCTCTAGAAGAGACCAACCTAATCCTGAAGAAGTAAACAACGACCGCTGCCGTCCTTTCATCCCTCGAGGAGATGCCGCAACCACGCTTCCCCATTCTGCGTCGACCGCAGCGACGAGCGCGAGCGGGCAGGAGTGCTTCAGAGATAGAGGCCCTCGCGTCAAATTAGTTTGTGAGGTTAACCACGCGTAGTGGGCGCTCCTGGTTTTTCGCGTCCCTCCTCTCCAAACTGACTTGTTCCTCCCCCTCCTTTGGCGTTTCCAGCTTTGAAGGACAGGACCGGCGCCCAAGTCTCCCTTCCGAACCCTAGATATCTGAAATTCTGGAATATCCGAACACAATTTAGGAGGAAAAACGCATAGGGATGAACATATAGTTTGAAGTGAAACTTCTTTAGTTACTATATTTGTATTATTATACTTGACATCGCATTGTATCCTGAAGATATGCATCTTCATGTCGACAGCTAAGACTGGAAATACCTGCAATGTCAACAGAAATAATATTTACTGATTAAGAATAATTGCGTCACTAAGGCATTATAAATGTTACTCAGTGAGGTATTATATGCATCGAGACAAATTAGGACGCGAAGAAGTATACATTGCACACGTCGGTGCATACAAATAAATATAATATTGATTTACACGAGCAGGACGACACTCTCGTTACATCAGTGAAATGATAATCATTCAAGGAGATAACAATTAAAAACTCTATACTTGAGATTTTCGATCAACAAATATGTTAAATTATCAAGATATAATATTAAACTTGAGATTCATAATGCGATTGTTAAATGCGTTTAATAGCGGATCTTTTGACTAATTCTAAAAAAAGTGTTTGAAAACCACTGTTTAAAAGACTAGAGATACACAAAATAAAGTCTCCTTACACTGAGAAAATAAACCATGACCAAGTATTGTGCAATCTAGATGCTGCATTTTTCAAGCACGGATAATCCAACACTGAAGATCCGTTCATGGCGGTCTCCTGCAACGAAAACAGTGGATCCCTTATCTCGTGAGAGGTGGAGAAACAAAACACAAATTGCATATAGTGCAGGATGTCAAGCAGCATTTCTGTTGATGGCGGAAAATATTATGCCGTAGAATGATAAGGAAGTAGCTGAAGATAAATGTCGGAGCAGATCGTATGAATAGTAACAGGATATTAAGTCTTGTAGAAAAAACGATTACCGATAAGATTCAAGCACCTGCGAGCAAACACTGACTAATTTCTTATGTCTTCGCCATAAATTGTAAATTATGAATGTATTAAAGGAAGCTAAAACGTTTCTGTGAAAACAATATCACTGGCCTCTGACGATGTCTGCACTTAACAATCGAACATTTTGTTTAGTATGAGAATACTTTTGAGCATGTCACACAGTCATTCAATTCTCAGTTTAATATTCGGGATAAAACCTTTTGAAATACTTTTTATTCTTATTTCTCGGAGGGAATTATAACTTATAACTGCGTAAATAAATTAGCAACTGGATGCCTGTAGTAATTTGATGAACTGTAGTAATTTGAAAAATTAATATTTAAAATATTTCCAGGCATTTAATGAATCATCCCTGTCGAGGAAAGAAAATATAGCTGAAACATAGATAGAAAACGAACTATTTCTCACGTCCTCAAGATTTGCGCTGATACGGCGGTGATGACTACGCTCTTTATACTCTTCTAAAGAGGCCTTGGCCCAGAAATGGTGAACAGTCCGACAAAAAATGCAGGACAAACGGACTGTTCGGGCATGTGAGGTCCTCTCGAAGACGAAGAGAGCAAGCTATTACGCACCGCGCGCTCAACAACTGGCAATTATCTAATGATTTTCTTTTTTCATGGGAGGTCTAAGTGAACGAGGTCAGCAGTAGGTTTAGCCCGACGCATGTCAAATGTCCAAATGACCCTTAGCGACAGCGCTGCACCTTGTCCAAGCGATTTGTCTCGGGCATTCAAAGAGCGCCCGAACAGACGGACGGACAGCTTGCATTATGGATGGTGGATGTCATGTGTTTTCTTCAGCCAGAGACATCTGCTTGGTTATTGGCGGAATACACGAGCGGCCGGGCGCCAGCTCTGGGGTACTTGCTCCAATTAGATTTTTCAGATGTCACTGCGTTCTTCGTTTAACATAATGGGTTGACGAACATGCGAAAACTCTTCATTCAATTTCGAATCAGAATTATTATATTTTCCATTTTTAATGTTATTTCATCGTGTATAAGCAAACACCATAGACGAAGATCTTCGTATTTTCAAGCTCTTAGCCATTTTGTAATTCAAGTTTCTTTTTTATTCCGTAAAGTTCTTTTGGAAAATACGAGCAATATACACAGAATTTTGGCATAATTGCTTCCATTATATCTGGAGCTCCAGTCCGACCCGGTTATCTCTCCGGTTCTCGGCGGGTATTTGGACCGAATGATGGAACTATCGAACTACGAAGTACTTAACGCCTCCACAAGGTCGGATGCAGTCCTGAAGTTCGGTCAGAATTTATTTTGAAAGTACTCCATCAATGTTTGGAAGGTGCCATGTTTGATTCCAAATATTTAAGATCCTAATGATTAGGCTTCAGCAATTACTTATATATTTTGGGATGTATAAAGATGTCGCTTGTTTCAAAATGTAAACATTGAAAAATGCTTTTCTTTGCATTCGCGTAACGCACGTAATTTTCTCAGATATACCTCAATTTATACCACGTCCTAACTACGTTATAATTTTAAAAGCAAGCGTGGATCAGCAAATATGGTAGAATACCATATTTAAAAATGAGAATAGGAACTCAAATACAAACGATATGTCTTTCCTGGCTGGTGATGAAAAGCGTATTAATTAACGATTACTTGCGTTGTCGCCTCACACTCGTAATTGCTGAAAAGTTTCGTGGAACAAGTATTGCCTCAGGTTAAAAATCCGCAGATCAACCTACGTATTCATAATTTTTTGTTTTGATGAAATGCTGTTACATTATCCATAGTGGCATGCTAACAATTCCCCTCTCTAACTGTTCCTCTACATTCACATACGCAAACATTACATAAGGATGAGTTGGTCATGTTTTGAAAACAGTCAACATCCTTCATAGTGAATTCAGTCGTCAATTTGAATACAGAAATTATAATCACTTACGGATATATATATATATATATATATATATAT
>NNCF01126387.1:519217-751190 GCA_002313205.1 Laupala kohalensis | reverse complement strand
TTTTGGTATAGGCGCGTAACATAACTCCTGCTCTAGACCGGCAGCTACTAGTCAGCCTGCAAACTATGACTGGATATGCTAATAGCGTGGGATGGTCGCTCATTCTATGTAAACAGCTTCACCACCCCTTCGACATGCATTGCCCTTCGTCGTACTTCGGTGGTCGTTGGGGAAATCCTGAAGGTGTGCGTCGGGGTAGTAGGCACTTCACTCTGAATGATAAATGTTTCCAGAATAGTGTTTATTTTCCTTCTCTTTCATCCCCGTACCCTCACTTTCGGTTCGGGAGTTATGTTGCGCGCCTTATATCAGAAATAGATCAAATATGGTTAAATTAGGTTTTTAACTGTAGAGGAAAGTATAGTTAAATATAAAGTCCATAGTATACTAACATTCATTAGTTTCATATTAAGAATAACAGAGTTTTGTTTTAGTAGTTGTGCAGCAAAGTACAGTGATTTTCTCTATATTTTCCACGTAAAGGCTTTCTTCTGTCAGTCAAAATAATTTTAAAAGCAGAAACTGATCTCTTTTCTGACATTGACGTTAAAGGAACAACCTTCAATTTCGTTACATTTCTCTGGTCATCTCTGGTTTTTGTACTTTTTTACATTTCATTTGACACCTCAACACGTACTTCACTTAGTTCCTAACTTCTTGCTTCTCTTGGCGGGTAGCTCTAATGATTCGTCTCTTGAATGAAGACAGGTAATTACCCAGTCTCTCCGTTTGATAGCTGTTCTGAACGTGTAATTACATAAAATAAGTGATAACTTTACATTTATTTTCAAAAAGTCTTGGTTTTGAGCAGATGTAGGAGAAAAATTGAAACAGACGTCACTACTCGAAGTGTAGTTTTCTGTATAGCAATTGGGAATTGTAATAATTCCTCTCTCAACAACTTGAACGATCTCTTAGAGAAAAAGCTTGTTTGGCTGTTTATTTCCAGACGGTGCTATAGATAACATATATTAGAGTAGTTTTATTTATACCCAAGATGTGAGAAAATCAATTTTTTGATACTCTTATATGAACAAGAATATGAGAAAAAAACAGATTATAAATATTGTATTAATTTACAAGAATTTCCTGACCTCCTCTGAAAAAGGAATGAATTTTCTTTGAATTAGATCAATTAATTGTTCCATCATTCAACGTACCAATGTTTGGACGTTCTTCGGCATAAAATTATTTTGATGATAATGATGCACTAGGCGAAATGGTTCTTTGATACGTTCTCAAGTTTTGTATCGGTCGTAATTTTTATTATTTTCATTTTAACATGTATTTCTAACGTAGCCTTAATTATGATATAGACCCAGCAAATCTGATATACCGGTTGTCCGAAGGAGAAAACTAAATTTGGGATCTCTCTCTCTCTCTCTCTCTCTCTCTCTCTCGCACAACGACTTGGATGGGGGAACTCGATTCCCCTCTCTGGCAGCTGACTGCTGCGCACAATACCTTCACATTCCAAGTGGAGAGGGCGATACCAAACAGTATGTTTTGTCTCATGTCATCTCGGACAACCCATGCAGAGATAGCTGGATCCATATTTCTATGATTTAATTTCAAAAATTTTTAATGCGATCGTATTAATTGTTCTGAACTTTGCTTCATACATTTGATTGTTCAACAGTTAATAACAATATCAAGAGTTCACGGTTAATGTATTATTCGACAGAGGCAATAGAGAATATTAAATAGGTATCTAGGTGGCGTTGCCCTGAACGCCTTTGAGGATCCGAGAGCCTCTGGCGTCGTCTCCGATGCCCGCCTTGCTCCTCATCCAGGCGTCTACATGCCAAAGAGGTTAACCGGAAACATTCGTGAAAGAGAAACCAACAAGACATCATTAGAAAGAAATGAAGCGTAATTACATAAATGAGATAAGAGACAGAGAGATTGTGTTGAATTGGTTGGAGGGGAAGTAATACCTGTGCTGTAGCTCACCTTCTGTAAAGAGCGGTAGGTGGGTGGATGTGGGTGAGGGTGGGAAGATGGGGGTGTGCCTGAGAGCGAACGGTTGCTTCCGCAGCTCGCGGGCACCGTTTCATTGCGAGTGATCCGAGCGGACGCTCCATTGTACACAAAATGAAAGCTATTCCTCGCAGTCACGACAGGACCCACATTTAGCCGAATCAGTTTTAATTTCAAAGGATTTTCTTTATTTACAAGAAAAGCTTAATAAAGTATTATAAGCGGTAGTTTCTGAGTAACATATATTGCGAATACGTCGATTACGTTATTTTCTTAATTCAATACACGGGTCTTTAGATTGAATATTACGACTGGTATAACACAAAATTAATTATTTGAGTTGTGATGACTAGGAGAGCGCGTGCCCGTGTGCCATCTGCATTGCTCAACTTTGTTGACTGGTTATTTACTCACTAATTTTTTAAAATACTTTGCGTTTTGTAAATAATTTTGTTACTTAATTCTCATGGACAATTAATGGCAAGTCTTATCTTTGAAGTAAGTTGTTTTAATGTTTATTTACCATAACATTCGAATAATACAGATATTCGATTTTGCGACTCACAACCGATCCCAATCAGTCGGGAAAAATAAGGAGCGACTGAATAATAAACTGACAAATTTTAACGACCGCAGATGTCAATTTTTACTGTTTAAAACTGACCCTAATTTAAGTGATGCACTCTTTTTAATTTTCTCTAAGAAGCTGACATAATTCTCATAAATGTTTAGATCTATCTCAAACGTTTCGGCTATCCTAAATACGCCAGACATGATTTCTACACTTTCCCTAATATTTTACAACCCACATTTATTTCCTTTGGTATAAACTTTTTAAATCATGAAAACATTAACTTATATTCATAGAATAAGAAAAAACTAACTGGAATTATTTCCAAAATAGTTTTCAGTCTTTCTTTTTGTCTCTTGGCTAACAAGCTTCGGTTTCCCACGGAATTGAAACGCATCTAATGATGTAAGAAGCTCAGGCTCTTCCCTAGTACAAGTGCTTATATTTGGCGTGTAGGCCTCTTTAACCGCAAATTATCGCAATGGTCCTTGAAAAGAGTCTTTAGGGAAAAATGAATGGCTTTTGTGGCTTACAAGAAGTTTGTTATTATAAGTACTCTCCAAAACACGTCTTTTTACGGAGACGGGTTGTGAGATTTGAGGGAGAATTACACGTCGGGCACAAAACGCTTCACAAAAGAAATGATCTTTTTCTAAAATATAAAGCTATTCAAACCGTTTAATGTCACGCTTCCATAACATGAAGCATTCTGCGCACGTAATGACGTGTCTTCTTTTCTGATAAATGAAAGATACCAATTTTGAATATATATTTTTTTCAGCTATTAGTGAATGTGTTCTCGTAAATTCATATTTATCGTTTCTTCGACACTTTTTCTCCATTTTATGTCGTAAGTAAGTTTCCAATCCTCAATATTGAGAGTCGAAAGTAAAATTTGCTTATTAACTAATGTCAGTAATGCGTTTTGTATAACTACAATTACCTGATTGAAAATAATTATTTTTACAGTTTTTGAAGGAAGGAAGTAAGTAAGTAATGAAGGTCTGAATACAGCGTGGATTACTCAGGAAATTATCAATTGGTATCAATATCCGAAAGTACCTGACGCATCGTTTGAAAACCGCTGAAGATCATTTGAAGCGCTACGACCCGTTGTAGTCCACAAATTTGTATTACATATTTTAGAAACTTAATTAAATGCATTGTGCCGTCAAATTAGTTTGACGTATCACTTATTCCAGGGAATAGTCGTAATTACAATGTCAGCCGAATGATGCGCTTCGAAATCAAAAGTGAAGTTATCTCGATTGAGGATTAAAAATAAATGCTTTCGTCGGAGGAACGTCGTTGTTGCCACGCGAAGCAAGACTCCCCTGTTCGCAGTCAGTCTCACTCGTCTGAGCATTATTTACTTCAGCAAGAACGGAAAGGGAAATAATGCAATCAATGTATTTTAAAGAGAATGCTTCGAGCGTTGGTTGTTCTTTTCATGCACAAACTGCAACAGTACTTCGAACTAAATTGAAGTAAGGAATTCGAACTAATTTTACCACGTGCAAATTCAATTACTGTTTTAGTTCCTGTTCGTTCATAGTCGTTCGTAAAACTCGTGTCACCGTCACACACGACACGTGAAACAAAGGAATAATTCTATTTTGGTCTTTTTAAGCGTTGCAATCCTATAACACCTGATTTATTCCAGATGATTGACAAACACGACTTTGAACACAGCGTTCTCCTCGTCACGTAGGAAGTAAAACAAACTCTTCATGAATGGTGGTGGCGTTTGAAAATTAAATATGAGACCTTCAAGGAAAAACAAAATAGTTCCTCAGCACTTTGAAATTTTTCAAATGAATGTAAAATAATGAGATACATTAATGAGTAAATTGATAAATTAAAAACAAAATATTCGATTAATGATCTCTTTCACGAGCAATAGCAAATAACGTCAAGTTCGTCTTTTTCCAGTCCCGATGCGCAACCTGCTAAACCCGTGACGTTAATTACCTCAATACGGACAAGGGTAACAACAGTTCGTCGAGGGACGCGTGTAACTGGGGAGAAAGCCATTAACATTCATAAGAGCGACCGAGCACAGCAGTTGCGGTAATAAGAGCGTTAGGGGAGCGGCGAGGGAACCACCGAACAAGGAGACAGCAGGTCAGTGGTTGGTTTGTGTGTTTGCGGTAAATGGCTCCAATAATTCTCTGAGCAATTATCTATTCTTTGCTACGCAATACTCATGTATGATCGGGACTTTTTTAATATTTCTTGGTAAACTATATGAATGGGTTCCTCGTAGAAAAAATATTTTTATTTAAATGGAATATTCGCTTGGTTATGCTAAGTAATATGCACGCATGTTTGCACATGCCTCCCTCTGTATAGTCTGAGAATTAAATAATGTTTTGTAGTAAATTTGGAAACCTATATTGCATAAATAACAACCTCGTATCCAGCTCACTACGATATTTATTTGCTTCCTAATCGTATATTCCGGTCACTTCCGGTCTTGAAACAACTTAATAAAATGTTCGAATACCAAATTATAAATGCCTAATAATCAATTCCTACAAATCAATGTTCCTAATATATTCGAAATACTTCATGAATTAAATAAATTGCAGGCAAAGCTTTTGAAAGGCGATCGTGCCACTTTAAATACGATGCACTTTTGAACTGTGGAATAAATGGATGTGTTTTTAATTGTACTTAGCACCCATACTTTTTACATAGAGTATTTCAGCATTTATTTTGTGATGCGCGTTTTCAGATATTTTTAGCTCTCCTTCGGTGTACTGTATGAATATGTTCTGTGTCCATGAACCATTTCAAAATAGAGAGGGTCCGCTGGAAGGGTTAACATAAATGAATCCTAAGTGACGGGCTCGATACACTTTGAAGAAGGCACGGGGAGTCGGAAAGCGGATGGAGAGCATGCGTGGAGGCACGGGTCGCCCGCCCGCCGCCTGGGAGGCGCAGGGATCGGGCTGCTTGAAGGCGTGTGCTGGGGGCGGGTCCCGGGGGCGGCGAAGGCGGCAGCAGAGGTGGCGCCACGGTCGCTGCGGCGGCGGGCGGGCGAAGCGCTGAGCCGCGCGAGTTGCCGTGTGGTACTTACTTCTTCCTGGTAACAGAAATAGCACACAATTAAATACTGAGCAGACCTCGTCGCCAGACACCCCCACCAAAAATCACATGAAATATTTGCGCTTTCAGAGACACTTGGCCGAGGCAATGGTTCAACACGACACCAGAATAGGAAATAAACAGCGAAATAAGTACGACAAATATTTCGCGCAAGAAACTTTATTACATAATAATATACATGGAAATAATATGGAAGCAAATACAAAAAAAAAAATTTTAAACTAAATTAGGATCTCGTGATATTTGAAAATATTGAGAGCTGTGAGATCAACCAAGTCATCGAGGAATATTTGGATGATGTCCCTTTTCCGACCAAATATATTGGGCGTAACAAGCTTAAGGACCTCACAGATTCTCAGCCACAGCTTAGAACAGCGGTCGCCAATCGGTGGTCCCCAGAAAAATCGGGATATTAATTGCAATTACGGATCTGTTGAAGAAACTAGTTTGCTATGGCATGATTATTGGATTGTTAATGTTTTTCGAATCATATTTGAGAAATAGGAAATGAATAGTATTCGAGAAACAGGAAACGAAAAATATTTAACATTTGTCTGATGAAATTGATAACCAACAAGGTGTTGAAAAAGATCCGCATCAACGTTTTAAGATATTGTTGAATCAATTGAAATAATAATGTTGCAAATATAAGTACTTAGAACTGTGTTATAATTAAAAATCATTTTGGTTTTGTTGTGCGAGCATTTTAATTTTTTTGCTTGACATTCCTATGGTAATTATTTGGCAAATGTATTCACCTTTACTAAAAAGTCAGTCAGTGGTCCGCGAAATTTGAAATGATGAATTTAGTGGTCCATGAAACCGAAGAGGAAGATAACCGCTGGCTTAGAAGGCCCATAGATGGTAGGTTTTACATTTTTCTTACAAAAGGGAACAACAATTTCTAATAAAGCGGTCATGCAAGTCTTATTCATTGATGAAAACGTGTTCTTTATAACAGCGAACTCTGAGGTAGGGAGTCTGCACTTAGGACCAAGTGCCAAAAAGAATGACAAATGTTTTTCAAGAACATTCAAACATGTATATCAAATCTAGATGGCAATTGTTGGGGAATTGTCGGCGTAATTCTTAATTGTTAAACGTGTCTCGAACTTCATCAATTTCGCATTTATTCATAACAAAACAGCTTATCGCTTCCCACTGCAAAGATGGTATCCCGTTGATATATTCTATATGCTGACGAAAATGGATTTTTTCTGCGCATTCAAAGTTGAAGTTAACGATAAGTAAAAGCAAGCTCTCTTCGTTTACCTCGAAACCATATAGAGATAAAATGCTGATGTACACATACTTTATAAAGTTTAGTACTCGGCATTTAATTCTTGATTTAGAGGCCCATCCTGGCCCGGGTTTTTCTCCGTTTTTCCTTCGGGTAGAGGCGGATTTCTTATACAGGTTCTCTAGACTTTGTCTAGGGGCGTGTTTATTGTAACAATAAATCGTGAATTTAGTGAGTTCTTTTTCCACTCTTATGATTTTTAAACACTATACTCAGAATAATCTATAGTTCGATAATAACTTGTACATGTAAATTTACAAACATATTTGCGTTAAATTACAAACATATTGACATTATATATGTATTATAACTCGCAGCTAACTTTTTATCTTATCCAGGAACTTTTGCTGAAATTTTTGAATCCGCCTCTGCCTTAGCGCCCTTGATTGGAATTGATGGGATGGTCCCTTGCTTGCTTCCGGAGAGTAAATTAGTTTATTGTCCTCCATGTGGTCATGCACAGTTTGTACTGTTTTTTGACAATAAATTTATTATTATTGAAAGAGGTGAATCTGTTCTCGACTAATTTTTGATGATTTTTGGAATTACACCGGCACTTTTTGTGTACATGGTCCTTTTGAAAACCAACTCATTTAATAAAATAGACCCCAGGAACGTAATATTATACTAGCAGTTAAAAGAGAAAGCAAATGTAGCAATGACAATTTTTCGTTAAAAAAATACAGTGTGAATTGTTGAAGATGGACTTTTGGAAAGGAAACTTGCAGAGATCCAACTTTCACACGTATTACGCAACCGTAAATAAAAACATCTTTCGTTTTCGTTTTGGCTGGGGACCCGTTTCAGACGCCTTGGACTGTGGTCCTGCTTCCTGTAGCAAGCTTTAAATTTTCGAGTGACAGGTTCACCCTTTGCCCTATTCCTCCTACTCAGTTCCCTCCAGACGGTCATAGGGCACACCGCTACATAAAAGTTCCTTCGCTCCGTGGGCGGATACCAACACAGTGGCTCCAACAAGCGGTCCTCGAAGGTTATAGCACAAGATTTTTCCCAAATTCATTTTTCAGAGAGTGGCGAGAACTGTCAAACCAATTATGTTCTGAATAATTGGTTTTCTTTTAATGATGTTCAGGATCATGAAACAGTAGTCGCGAAGAAATTCTTCAATTAACATAAACTTTAATATTGCTCATCGGGTCTTATCACATGTCTTATCACACAAAACAATATTTCTCGAAATTTCGTAATTTGTTTTCTTTTTTCAGAGTTCTGCAGAAAAAATTATGAGATCCATAATTTTTAGTTCTTGCATATGTAGAAAATTAGGGAAGTTAAAAATATTTTTGAAATCGATGCTTAAACCTGACCTATACCCATTTATAATGTGTTTGAAAGGAAAAAAAGGTGTAATATATATGGACATAGCTCTAAAGGGTGCTTTCATGATTCCTTTTTGCAAAATTGGATGATTTGACGCGGAGTGATCCTATTGCTTCTACGGTTCCCATTCAAACACCATTATGCGTCAACGCCGTACCAATCGTTATAATACATTGAATCACGATAAAAATGGTTGAAAACGGAAAATGTTTTCAGTCGCAGTTAATCGCTTTAGTTACTGGGCGAGGATTATTCCACTTACAAACGACGCGTGTAGTATTTTAGTTTTATGGAAATTATCAGAGAATAATGATTTAGCTGGATAACGATGAGGCGGTACTAGTATTCATTATTGAGAAAAAATGACAGATTTGGAGTAGTAATTTATTCTCAATAATAATTCATCCAACATCAGAATTTGTCATTTTCCGAAAGCTTAAAAAGAAACAGTGAAGGATACGATGCATAAATTTATTCACAGAACATTAGTCTGATGTGTTTCACAGGAAAATTTCTTAGCCCAGAAGATGTTAAAATTTACGAAGCAGTTGTGTGGGACACATGTCTCTTTGAACGAATTAATAATGGTTCTATTTTCTTATCGCCATATATTTAATTTAAGCTCTTAGTACTTCATTTGCATGTGGTTTGGTGAAAGAACGTTGAAGAAATAAGTCGTTGTTGACTTTTACTTCCACGATATGACGAATCACGGCATGCCAATTTTCGAGAATTTCCATTCGAGGAAATCACATTTTCTTTTCACGCATTGTGTTGCGTCTTCCCTACAAATGTAGCGTCGGTATAGTTCATCTTCTAGTAGAAAGAATAAAACTCAGAAATTTTTAGACGAGAATTCTGTAATCTAAAGAACAAGTCATTCTCAGAACAGTAATAAAGAAAAATGTGTCCAGGAAAAATGGTTTTGGAATAGTATTCGAGAAAAGTATACTTTCGTGTTCTACTGCTTCTGTTATTCTCAGTATTTCATCTCGCAAGTAATCTCAAAAGTGAACAACTGCCAGAATTATTCCTACACTTTTGCATGAAAGGGAATATTAAATAAAGAAATGTTTCGAGCCGTACGCTTCCACGACGTAGCCACTCCTGCCGCAAGGCTCAAACGCTGATCCACATGCAGTGACTCATTGGGAGAAGTGAGGGACGACCCGTTCCTCGCGGGTGGCAGGGTGGGTGGGCTTCCAGTTCGCAAGACTAAGTGTGAGAGTCACTCCATTCTCACGTTCTCGCTTTCAGGATATTTCGCGGCTAAATGTTTTCAGTTTTATCTCAAGGTAAATATTCACATGAAAAACAATTAAGCAGGCACCACTTCATTCGAAATTTCATTTCATCTATTGGTTCTTCTTACTAGTGAACGAATGGCGGACCCATTGCGATTATGAGACTAGATACATGTACCTAAAAAAATGGAGTGTTTTTTTTAATAAAAATAATTGTACTAACTGAAGTATTCAGGTACTTCTTAACTACTTTCAAAATAGTGTAGGACTTATCTTCTTCGAAATCCGTGATATAATGAATATAACTAAGAATTATAATGATAAAAATTTTGTGGACAATATGTCTAAATTGTGACATAAGTTCACCTTTATGTTCTTACAGTTCATTTTGAATAAACTTACTGCCACAAACATTGAAATAGGAAATTGGAGGGGTGGAGCAAATACCAGAATGTTCCGTTTCGTCTTCTATCTTTGAATTTTGAATGACTATTATTAGATACGTAATCACTATGGTGGTGGTAATGAATGAGTAAGATTTTCTGATATTCTCATTTTAGTCTTCATTAAAAAATCAGTTTTCATAACATAGTTACCATGCACGTAGCCAGATTTCTGAGTATGAGGTTGGTGGAGGGCAAGGTTATTAGGGGTCTGTTTGGGACCGAGAATATTATAAGTGCGTGATAACAGAATACAAACCCCTAACAATGTTTCGATATCGATACAAAGTAAAATCCTTCAGAGGTACATTAATTACCTGTAGGCAGGTCTGGTACAAAAATACGTTCATGCTAGAATTTACTTTTCTAAAAAGAAAAACACACCAACTAACAGTAATCCTATATTGTTACTTATGTAATCATTATCTATTGTACCGCTGAAGACTTGTAGCTAGTTTTAACAGACAAAAACGATGTTTTAACAATTATACAAATTTAAACTAGTAACAAAAACACACAAATAATATATACAAATATCTAAACATTGATCATAATCCATTTCTTTAATTTCATCTTTATAGTTAATCTCTTGTACGTTTTGGCAAAGAATTAAATAATATAATAGCTCTTAAGTATCTGTTTTAATACTTATAATTTTAGCAAACGGGAATTATTATACTTCCGTTTCTTGTTTTACTGGTCTCATTAAGAAACTCTTCTTTTAGATCTCTATATAGATAACAAGTGACTCAAATGTGAATATTTGATCTAGATTTAGAGTTTATTGTTTCTTATTTTAATTTAATTGTGTTTTTATATTCAGGGGGAGCATATTCTTCCCCTCCCTGCTCCCCCCTCTTGGATACTCTCGATAGTTTCATTCGCACTTATTTGGTCGACAGCGAGTCATTACTCGTATTATCTAATTTCGACTTTCTGGTTTGTCATGAAAATGATCCAGAGAAATTTTCTGCTTTTTTTCTGAAAACGAATATTTTCCGCTCTGTTGTTATTCGCAATTGCTTTACATTGGTGTTCTGTAGTTTACCAGAAAATTATTTGACATTTTCTCGTCATTTACACATCATGGATATTGAAGTTAAGAACGAAAACCACGCAATATCTACCAATTCTTAAGTATTAGCGCATTTGAATCATTGACTGATGGTTCATATTTCTGCACAGTATTGTGTGTTGAATGTGGTCATTTAAACCAAAAATTCGTTTTAAAATTTGAAAAACTTTTGTTTTCTGCAAAAATGATTTGGAAACTACCACCACTTAAAGTGCAATTTCATGATTGCGAATACAGAATCGAAATAAATATAAAATGCGAGTTGCAGAATCTTCGGATTCCTGATATCAAAATATTAAGGAAGGTTGAAAAATGTTTGATGAGAAATTACGATGCAGTGCTAGAAATTCGTAACACGTTATATTTTAAAATACCATGTTATTTCGCATATTGCGTCATACGTCATTTACACGAATTATTTACGACTAAATACTCCTTCTTTGCATCCATAGAAACATGAAAATTCAAATGAATGTTTATTTGCACTTCAGACAAGCCTGAAAGTTGAGTAATCACATACTCTTAGAAATGGATCCACTTTTCTTATATTGTGCTTTAAAGGGGTAATTTTGGTTGTAAAGTTCATATTACTATATGCAATCTTTTACGCAAATAAATCTTAGCCACAATTGTCAAGAAATCAGGATTCAACACGGTGTAAGAACTTCTCTTTGCTAATCTTGACCGGATAAAAGGTAAATGGTGTATCCAATGATAATCATAATTTGATTTTTATTTTACCAAATCGAGTAGAAACTGAGTTCAGGGCGTGTTTTCACGAATAGCGCGAATAACAATTAGCCAACACGAAAAATTAAAAAGCCACTGAAACTATTTCTGGCGATTTGCTCACGATAATTTGGGTAAATTTTTTCCAGTTTGCAGAAGTTAATCGATTTTTTCATACTGTTGTAGTTGTAAACATTAGTTGAAGAAAATGGATCGCTTTCTCTTATGTTGTTTCATTGATAGATAAAAAATTGCATTATAATACTTTACAAAATGCAACACGAACATGAAATAATGAAATTCAAAGTGAGAATTTTAGAACATTCACCGAATTTACAGTCAACAGCTCGGAAACATTTCATTTGATGTATTCCTGTTTTGAAAACCATTCATTATTTATTGTGTTTTTTTGGGGAAATGACCAAACTTCTTTTAAATTATTATTTCATGTACAAAGTAACTAGGAAATTTACTCCTTTTTAATTTGGTTAAAACCATTTAGATGACTGAATAAATAATCTCGTTCAAGGAAATTTTTCAACGAACGATGTGTAACTCTCCTTGTTTTGATTCCAGCGAATGCGGGAGTTATAAATTGAAAGGGTCCTACCATTACCAGATGTCTGTCTTTACCAGTTAACAATTTCAGCTGGTTCAGTTTGACGTAAACGACAGACCACCGTCATAAGGTTGTTATAATTTCTTCGTCATTACCAGTAATTGTCAAAGTCAACAAACGAAGAAAAGAAGCTTACACAAATATTAATTATCACTGAAAAGTGTCGTATCTACGTTTCATAAAAGCAAGGTACATTCTTAGCTCGTGCCATCAAAAACGNCCCCCCCCCCTCTACCGACCATCGCATCGCTGTCACAGCCTTGTCTCACTGACACACGTCCACACCGAGAGCTGAACAAAATAGGCGCGCAATGCCGCAAATCTAGGCATCATTAGGTGACCAACTGGGGGTTTTATCAAGACAAATACCGCAGAAACCATTTATAAAAACATCTCAAATGTGGGAGGAACACAGAAAATACTAATTATTATCAAAGTAATAATCATAATTGCGTACAGTTAAAATATCTGAATGGAATTCCATAAGTACATTCATAATTCGAAATACAGAGATGATCCTTCAAATGCCAAATTTAAATGTATTGAACATATATAAATCTCTTAAATTGCGGTTAACCACGCCGCCAGGTAACAGATGAATTGTGTTGTATTGTTACGTCCCGGATTTCATGTTATATTAATTGTGTTCCGGGTTCGAATCTTGGTTTCGTCTCTCATTTTTATTCAATACAACGTAATTAAAGTATATTCCTTTATGTCAACAATGGTTTTGTGGAAAATTTTCATCGGGAAAATTTTTTGTTCAATTCAAACCCTTCTTTTTAAACAGTGTACTCAACCTATGCACAAATAAATTTGAATCTCCTCACATATTTGTAGTCCTCCTGACTGAAAATCGGGAGAACACGACTCGATTCCCTGCTTGGCAAAGCGGACTATGACTTTTCTTTCCCCCAAAGCCATGCATATATGCGGAATTAACCCTCGTGCAAAACTTTGGAGTTTCCAGGCAAACTGCGCCTCTCCTCGTGTCAATGGCTTACAACGAAATATGGTTTGACAATGAGCTGATGAAATAACATGGAAAAGGTAATCGATTGAGCTTCTCTTTCACTCTTCAATTTTCTTGTGGAATCATTCGAGGTTGCTGATATGATGCCTATAGTGTTACCAATGCCATTTTGACCACATCTCCAAAAGAACTCTGTCTGATGAGAATCACTTTTAACATAGAAACTTTATTTTTCAAAGATTCATGATTCACTAAACAAGCTACAATAATCTTGACAGAAATAGTGCAATGATAATATTAAGGATAGTCATAACTCTCGTTAATAACTTGAAATAGGACACAACCCATTGCACCACCAGGTAGAGTAAATTACTGACGGATAGATTAACATAGATTCCTTGGAGGGACGGCGGAGATGTGTACTACAAGAAGCGGCGCCTGCTTCGCTGCTTACGTCACGCACATCTTCCTTACGTCTCTTTCTAGTCTCAGCTTCCACTCTGAAGCAGACGAGTGTCACAAAACATACCGTAAAAAGCATTGACTCTCGCCTCCGCCAACAATTACCACCGCATCCGACACTCAGTCAAGGTCTTGCTCCTGACGTCACTATATCACTATGATACCAAATGTATGGCGAGACTTCTTTTTTAATAAATGGTGTGACATAGATGGTCGAACTGTAGTTGCGAGATTAACTTTATGGATCATTCCCAGTATCTAAAATGTCAACTGACAACACATAAATCTCAAGTAATGATTCAATAATCGCGACTTCAACTACTTCTGTATGTTTTTCTCCTCCGGTTGTGGAATAATTATCTGTTTGTTTATTTACAGGATATCAAAACTGGTATGTGTCTGTATTACTTGTAACGAAATCGTGTTTTCTAATGTAGAGATGTTGAACACTGATGTCTGACACTAGCATTTATGATCGATGTACGTACAAGTACCTAGTGGAAAAAATGTCATACATTTTTTTAAATTTTACGGTCATGGAAAGCAGTGGTAATAAAACACAACATACTATTTTGGATTTTTTTCTAAATAAAAATAATATTAAAAACTAATATTCAGAAGTTGGCAGAATGTTGATTGTTGCATTACTATTCATGTATGTTGATTGTTGTATGGTACACTAAATGAAAACATTACGTCCTCTCTATCAGAATTCTTGCAGATTCTAATCAGTCAAATGACACATTTGAAAACAATAAAGACAAACTAATTTAAAATATTTTTCAAAACAACAATTCTTTAGAATATTCAAACTTGTTTAATAACAATAGCTCAGTTCAGAATGTCGTTTCAGACCGCGGCAGAAGCTAAAGAGCTACTTCCACTTGTCTGTGTGTTGCTTTATTTTCTAGTCTCCCTTCGTGAACAGCAAAATATGTCGCAAAGAGACTGTAAACCTGCGGCGTACAATGCGTTACGCGTGTTTTGTATTTGTTTTCCGAGCTCTCGCTTCTGTATTGACTTGCGCTCAGCCGGGAACTTGTGCGTGCAGCTCAAGAGTAAACACGGCTGAGTGGATGGAAAGAGGGACTGGATGAATCTTGCGCAAACAAAGAAGACGAAGATTTTTGTGTAATTCATGATTCAGCATTCACAAGGTTATCTGGATACTTTGTACCATTGGCAAACGTATTCTTTTTTCTATTTGAGAAGTTATTAATAAAGAGGTCGATACCGATGTTTTTTTAACAAATCCCAAGTGTACCACGAATACATTTCAATATTTCTGATTAATTTTCCTACCAAATGGCTACTTCCGTCGTAGAGTGTGCATATTCGAAGAATTTACTGAAATAAATGTTTCATTATTTTTGATGATTAGAGAATAGAACTGGTCAGACGATGTACCATAGCACACTCTCTGATTACGTATAATCACGAGCTTCATTTCAGGAAACCTATGATCCCAATCATAATTTCTGGGTATGCAGAAATATTCTGGGTATATCACTAAAATGGTAGCTTCTCTTAATGTATAAAGAACACGAAGAGGGTAATTGCAACCAATTTAAAGAAATTTGTGTAAATGCATATATATGCCTCCTAGATTCAAGTCATACAATTTGTGAAAATGAGCACAGATAATAAGGAGACTTAAAATGCACAACATAAATGAAATCTCTCCCATATTTCGTCACAAGTGCTGAGTTTAAATGCACTCTTAATCCACTTTAATGGTAGTCCTTAATCCACTCAGGCGAAATTCCTTACATGGAGACAACTGAAAAAATCCCTGTATTTCCGCTCGTCTTTCTTAGACTTCAGGGTGATTCGCTTGCTTAGTATTCCGGGTCCGATTTCATGACGCCGATCGTAAGTTGATAAGTTGAAACGCATTGCAGGATAAAAGATAGACTTGATACCCTGATCATTGAGATTTAGATCTTACTTGGATCGATGAACGAATGAACGAGTCGTTGAATGAATGAGCCCATATCCTCCGGTGAAGCTCTTTATGTCTATCTTTCTATAGCTCTTCATAATGCTCGTGATAGAGAACTAATTTAATCTTTCGCCTCCAGTTTCACACTATCTACTAATTTAAAAAAATGAGAACATAGGAAGTGCGATTCGAACATATCATTTCACATGCCACGAGGTAACTGATTATCATTATTATTATCATCATTATTTTGTGCCCTTGTTTTTTCTCTGTTCGAACAGGTAGTTGGGGCGGGCTTATACCCCAAGCCGGAAGTAAAATTTGGTCTTAGTCGAAACTAAGAAATTTCCTTGTTAATGACATGTTTGTAATATAACGGATTTCTGCATTTCTGGCAGTACATTTCTGGTCATTGGCAATTTTGCAAGATATCTTTCAGTGTTCTGGAAATGACTCCAGTTGCTGAAATTATAGGGGAATAATTAATACTTAATTTTGTTTCCAAATCTTTTGAATTTTTGTCTTAAGAACCTGATATTTTTGAATTTTTGTTTGCTCTGTCTTTTTTAAATTGTTAGTGGAAGGGGCAGCTACATCAATAATAAAAGTTTTTGTTTTAGATTTGTGTATTAATATTATATCTAGCTTGTTATGATCTACTGTTCTGTCTGTAATGATTTGCTTATCCCAGTACAAAGTGGCGTTTCTATTTTCCGAAACAGGTGGTGGATCGAATTTATAGTAAGGGGTAACTGTTTCAACTAAGTTAAAGGTTTTAGCTAGCTGTTGGTTAATTATTTTGGCCACTTGATTATGTCTGCAGGTGTAGTCTAGAGGGGCGAGTACTTGGCAACCCGAAATAATGTGATGAATTGTTTCATTGCTGGTGTGGCATGCTCTACGTAATCCATCTACGTTCTCATGCAGAGTTTCTTTCCTGTAATATCTAGTTGGGATTGCTTGATCCTGTATAGCACACATAAACCCTTCAGTCTCTTCATGGAGTTACCGTGTTTTAGCCGTAAAGTTGATTCTTCTTTGTCAAAATTGGCATCCTGAAGAGAATTTGGGAATTGTCCATTCAAGGGTTTAGCAAGCCATTTTGCACCAAGGGATTTTGTATCATTTATTGGTAGTTCAAAATTTTCTGATAACTTTAGGGAAGTGTAATCTTCATTTAAACGAACGAGTAACTTGCTGAAGAGGGTCGTGACTCCTCTTGAAATAATTTCTTAGTTTTGTAATCTGCGAATGACAAAGGTTTGCTACGTCTAACAACCCCCTTCCCCCTTCTGACCTTGGCAGGTAAAGGCGGACAACACATCCTTTGGCATGGTGTCTTCTATATTTTGTCATGAGAGTGCGGTTTTTCTGTTGATGTTGTCCAAATCTGTGTGGGACCAATTAACAATTCCAAATGTATATGTTAGAACGGATACTGCCCAGCTATTTATAGCTGTAATAATTTTTTTTGCATTTAATTGCGTCTTCAGTATTGAAATGAGCCTTTTTTCATACTTGTTTTGGAAATACTTTTTTAGGTCCGAGTTGTCAAATTTGCGATTTTGTTGGAAACCAAGATACTTATAATTTAGATCTGATTCTAGACATTTTTTGAATGATTTAGTTGACACATCATAGTTTTCTCCTGACATGAATGTACCTCTATTAATGTGCATGGTAGCACATTTATCTAATCCAAAGGACATTTTAATGTCTGAGCTATACAACTGTACAATTTTCAGAAGGTTGTGCAGATTATCTGGAGGGTTAGCAAACAC
This sequence comes from Laupala kohalensis, assembly GCA_002313205.1. Taxonomy (NCBI): domain Eukaryota; kingdom Metazoa; phylum Arthropoda; class Insecta; order Orthoptera; family Trigonidiidae; genus Laupala; species Laupala kohalensis. Next base: position 733,619 of record NNCF01126387.1, on the reverse strand, counting down.
CTATATGTCGTCCATGTACGTACATTAAGTGGGTAATTTGGGATGCTCTGTGCTTTGTTTCTAAATTGTAACTAAATTGAATTTCATTGAGAAGTCTCGACAATGGAATCAAAGTCAGGCAAAACCATATCGGACTTAGTAAATCACCTTGATAAATCACCCTTCGAATTCGTATGTTACAAGTAGTGATTGATGCATGATGTACTTTGGTTATCCAGTTTTTCATTATTCCTTCCCTGAAATTGACTATTGTTGGATTGATCTTATAAATTTTGAGAATCTGAATTAACCATGAGAGAGGCACTGAATCAAATGCTTTCTGATAGTCAATATATGCTATGGATAAATTTCTTCATTTTTTCGACTTTGTGTTAAGATAAACGAGCCAATAACAAGTTGTTCTTTGCAACACATAGATCTCTTGACACAACGTTTCTACTCCTTTGCCAGCACCGAATTGTTATCAAAAAAATTGAAAATCATGTCTGCTATTATTGTCTGTAGAATTTCTTCTGATTTTTTTGGAATGCTCGGTTTTGTGTTTTACGCAGATAGCTATTTTTGGTATTTTGGCGAGACGATAACTTTTTGCCTTTAGTTTTTGTTTGTCTAAATAATTTGTGAGTTTCGAATTCTGTTTCTTGCCTGAAATTTGACATTTGATGTCAAGATTCCTAAATGTTGGCATGACATTCTGGGTCAGCGTGTTCCCTCTTTCACCATTCATGTACGATGTCAATTGTCCGATTTCTCGGCGCACGGTCTTTATGGGAATCTTCATAATTTCGAGGAGTGAGACACCTGTACAATATACTGCAAGATGAAGTGATAGTAAACCATTTCTTTCTGAAAGAATTGGGATATTATCTTATTTAAATGTGTTATAACTAGATTTGATAGTTTATTATTATTATTATTATTTAATGTTTTATAATATCGATGAGACCACGATGAATTGGAAATGAGATATGATTGGTTCTCTAGGAAGTTACTGAACCGACATATGTCTGAAGTATAGGTGAGGAAGACCCCATAAGAATACCTGACCTAGTTCTGCTGAATTGGGAATGAATCTGCGTTCTCCCACATAACAGCTTGGTAGGCGGGAGGACGCATCTCGTGACAACACCGCTATCATACTGCGCAAGTACTGCTTATATACTTTTCAATGTGTCGTTCTGAAATGAAAGTCAGACTAACCATCAAAACAATGTAATAAAACTATTCCCTATGCCCATTGAACATCGACAAGCGTCGTCGCACCACACCGACAATTTGAAATTTTTGCGCCATCAACATCGCAGCAAATCAGCACGTGTGGCGCATTCTGTGCCAGCGTTAATCATCTAGAACTAACTGCTCCAGAGGAAGACGGCAAACATCCATTTGGTTGGACTAAAAAAGACTGAGTCGTCCTGCGCTCGCCGAATCGAAGCCACCCAGGAAGCGGCGACGCAATGCGCCATTGCGTTGGAACACGTTGCTTTCAGACCGGAACCAGAAGCGACCACGCGGCTATTTCCACCAGCTGTCACAGGAGTAGTATTGAAGATCGCTGCCACCAGCTATTGTCAGTACAGTGCCACCAAATAACCAAGTCTCGGAGTAAAAATATCGTTTCGTAATGTTGTTCTGATACGTCGTAAAATTAACATTTTCCAGATTCCAAGCACCGAAAAATACTTTTGTTGCTTGCACAGTTTTCCACACTTAACGTTTCAGCATTAAACAAGAGTTTGGATGAATTTTATTTGTATTCCCTAATCCAAGTATTTCTGATTGTTATATTAGTCTTACTATAAACTATTTAAATACATACCTGAAATATTTTTCGTGAGACATCCCAAAACAACTCTAAATTCCTCATTATTGGACATGAAAAAAAAAATTATTGGAATATTTTTTAAAATTTAGAATGTTTCGAACGAACCCATCTTGAGGCATAATGTTTGAGTCCACGTTATTTCTCTTGTGCTCAAAAGGCGATAAACTAAATGAAATGAAGAAATAGGTAATTATTTTCATTATAAATGTATAGGAAAAAATTACCGATTGAATGATTTAGGTTAAGCAGAACCGTGTTCGTGGAAGAGACTCAATTATTATGATATTTTACTTCTATGTAATTATAGCCTATTTATTAGTATTTTATGGGTGTTCTAGTTAATCTAGTATTATATAGCCTGAATCGTTCAATGAAATTATAGTTTTAGCAGCCCATGAAACCATTGAGATAAAGAAAGCGTTTTAAATAACAAAATTATCAGAATAGAAACAACGTACTTCGGTAAATTCAGACAAAAATGTGTATTAAAAGCACCTTCCCATCAATTGAAACACATCATAGTAAGTATGATAAAACACTAAGTGTAACTCAAACAACGTTTAGACCATGAATATGCTTCTTTTTTATGTGAATCAATTAATTTGAATGGTTTTAAAAGAACATTTGGAACATAATTGATTTGCTTTAAAAAAATAAAAATTTTACTTTAATACACTTTTAAAATACAGTAGTCATAATAAAATAAAGGCGTGTAAAATCAATATCAACATTGTTCCATCAAAGGTGGACACGTCATAATGAATGGAAAAAGATTAACAAAAGAAATTGGCTATGTTGACAACTTTCGAAACTCCCTGATGTTATAAACCTTAATTTTTTCAATTCATTCTGCAAAGTAATGTTTTTATCATGTTTAGTGTACACCTTTTCTGCTATTTTTATTTATTTATTCATTGTCTTAATGCGAGGTTCAGGCCATGAGGTCTGCTCTTCTACCTAATAGTTACTTGGGTTGCGGAGTAGGTTGTGATGGCGGGGAACTCATGGTACCGAAGTGACATTTCCCTAAAGAACCACTACCAGGATTTGAAGCGAAGTCGCTATCACTGTCGGTTTTGTGGTAATTCTTTTTCTTGTCTTTGATTCTTAATGTTCTTTCCGTACAAAAACATAGAGAGGCTTTGGTGTTTAACAATTTCTGGGAAGTAGCGATGACAGACTCTAATCACAGAATAACACATCGATTAAGAAGTTTTTCTATTTTAATTTCGTGCTAATACTGGTCGTTTGAGTACCACAAACATGTGTAAATGCATAATCCAAAAGTTATCTGCATATTATCCTCGTCATGTTCACAAATACCTATTCCAAAGAATCGCCGGCAAACCGACTTACTTGTTTGCATTGACGCATGTGTGTGGGCGCGTTGAAGCTAGCACTTGATCCTCGTATTCTCCGCACCAGAACTGCTCCCACCCCACCTCCCACACACACAAAAAAAAACGCTAATGAGGACTCCCGCCGCGACGCTCCCGGGCGCTTGCTCGCCTTCACGTAATGTAGCACTTGCAATGGAGCGGACATCTCTCTTCAGCGCGATCCGTTAGATGCGATACGCTTCACCGTTCTCTTGATTAGAGGCCTCTTGTGACAGAACTGGGATATAGTTTTCAGCTGTTGGTCAAGAAAAGATATTTTAAAATTTAACTTCCCAACGTTTCGGCTTGATTCTTTTCAGGTTCAGGAGAAGGTGGCGAAAAGTAAGTGTGATGCGTAATCATAATATTTAACACAATTTAAAGAATCTACTATTTTATGCTTTCTTTATTTACAATCGTGTACATGTTTTTACCCTGAAGAAAGCCAAATAAAATCAGTCCGAAACGTTGGAAAGAAATATTTTTAAAATTCTTGATCTATAGCTGAAAACCATACCTAGTTGCCACGATTCACATTGCCGTATTTTGGAACCCCAAACATTGGAATCAACAATTATCAAAATCAGGTTTCAAGAACAGTTTTGCAACTAGTATTCAATACTTCATAGTTAGCATAGTTTCTTTTCTAACGACTCTCCCACTATTTTAATTTAATTAATATTTCGTCGCGGCGTCAACTGGACAGGTTCTCTTGGTCTGACAAGTTTCTCAATACTCTTTACATCATGTTTCTACTTTTACTCTAAACTTACATGTTATAAGATAAGCTATTTAGCGACAAAAGCAACAAATTGTTTGCGCCCAATTTTTTAGAATTTTTGAATGCACGCGAGAACTTAAAAAGTTTATTACATGGGATTGGAATAGGAGACGGAAGATCCATAAGTGAAAACTATGTAGAATCGACGGAACACTTTAATTAATAAGAATATGAGAAAGTGTTTTGCTGAATACGGTTTACTTGCATGAAATTGGCACAACACGAGATGGGGAAAAGAGAAGCTTAGTGACGTGTAACTAGTGGCGCATGTAAAGAAGAATTAGAAATAGAAGATCAATAGGGGAATCCCCGCAGTGAGTTCGCCAAAATATGGGGTGATCACTCAGATCTATGAACAAAAAAAGTTACGAAATAAACCTTACGTGATCGGAGAGGACAATTTCACTGAAAAGAATGTACTGGGTTTTTCTCGACCGGAATCCGTCTTACGAGTTCACTATACTTGTGACAAATAAAGCTCACGTTTTTAAGTGACATTTTTCTTTCTCATATTTTAACATATTTGAGATCGCGAGGAATATTTCCTGTCATTGCCCTGGAGAATGTGATAATGTACGTACAACAATGTATATTCAAGAATTGCCTGACACTTGTCAGTTACCTAGCAATTAATCTGTTTGCATATGATACCATTTTTGTGGGGCATTAGGCCTCGTCAAGGTCATTAGAGCCCTTCATATGTTACGAACCAATGTTGGAGACTGTAGAAAATGGAAGAAATGAGGAGTGGCTTTCATGATGGAGAAAGAAAATTTGAGAAAGTTCCAAGACGATAATTACGGAGAAAGGTCAACAGATTGATGCTGACAGTAGAGCACCGATTAGAAATAATTTGGGAGAAAGTGTGATAAATAACTTTGTTCCTAAATGTTGGACATTGTTTCAATAGCTGACAAGGACAATTTCACTCGACCTGCCTTTTCTTATTTATATTTTCTTTAAATACACGTGAAAACTCTCATAAGCACCTCATATAAACTTGTGAATTGTTGACTTATGGTGTCTAAATTCACAAAAACAGGGCGTTAAGTGTGGTGATATAATATTGGCTAGTGAAGAGAATTCTATTCAGGTCGATATTATACATTAAGTAATAACGAATCGTTACTTTCATTTACAAATAAATTAGTATGATAGAATTTTTGTTCGAAATTTTTCACTATTCCTTTTACCTTACGTTCTGTAAAATATGGTCATATAGTTCCTTTTTCCATGATGCTTTTCATTTTGTCATCATTATAATATACTTGTGCAATATATGCACTAAATTTCCATGAAAAAGACCTGTTTTTGCTTCTTTGTTTACATACATCTATTCATCTGGCAACGTCAAAAGTTGAATTTCGCTGTATCAGCAATTTCATTCCTGGCAATGTTTTATGACAAGCATTACTGTGTTCTGGCTCTTGTTGTATAAGGTCATAAAGATATGAATAGATGATGCACTCACAGATCCGAGGATGTATGTTTATGCTGAGAAACAGTTATTGTCTTGAACAGTGTTATTTGCTGTAGAAGCTTTACTAGCGAACATTAGCTGGTAAAGAGTGACTCTCCACTCATTTCTGTTGAAAATACAGCGCCATTTAGTAGAACACAGAATCATACGCACCGTGGGAATGATAAATCATTCAGTAAATCAGGATTCATGGATAGGTTTCTCAAAATTTATTGAACTCATGATTAACTTCATTATTTACTTCTGGTACGTCTTGGGTGTTAAAAAAAGTCAATTTTTCGTATCTGGAAACAAGCTAGAAAAAGAGTGATGTATTGCAGGAAACAAGTTAGAGTAATTTTAAGATTCTTTTTTTAGATAACTGTATAAAACTTATTTACGCGAAGTCATGCTGCAAATTTAGTTTGAAACCATAACTCGCTGATGCATTTACCTGATCACAATCCTTCAAACAGGACAATTCTCGAAAGATTTGCCAAATATTACGTTTACGTTACATCCGATCGCCTAGTTCCAGTACATTCTGAACGAAGTCAAGTATGAATTGGATAATGAAATTGACCTGAACTAGCGATACATTTATGACCTATTTTTTAAAATAGAGGAAAAAATAAAAAACACTAATGTAATGTTAGAGGTTTTCTCGTCTCATCTGATGCTCATTTCTGCATTGAGTAATATAAGATGACAATGTAACGTATGGATTACAACTGTGTAAAACATAATACATGTTAAAGACACATTAAGCGATATAAGTTGATATCTATAAGTTATATAATTATATCTCACGAAACTCAACATGTTGGTTGACAAATATGTTAATGGAACCCATATCTCTGGGCAATTTTATCTCCTACAGTGAATCAAAGCATGACCGCGATCAACATGTATCTCCGTGTAAATATAATATTCGTACTATTTCTTTCAGTGGTATGACGAGAAATTTGTTTTTATGCCATTCCTCTCTCGTATGACCACCCATGTGGGTAGCGAATTGATGAGGATTGCCACGTCAGAAAAAGAAATGAAGCTGAGGAAAGTGTTATCCTCAAAGTGACGCACTGCCACCGCTTCGCTGTTGCTCGCTGCCATCGACCACGTACTGAGCAAAAGCGAGACATTGCGTGCCAATTCTGTTGCGCCCCCCACGGAGCCTTGCTACCAGTTGCTTACAAATTGCGCTTAGTAGCTCAGTGCTTAATTAAAACTGGGATAATTGGTTTGCTTAATTACGAAGAATGGTGCAAGAAACGGCGGGTCCGTTAACGAAAACGTGTCATTGTGGGCCCCACAGCAGAAAGTGGCATTTTTCATCAATGGCCGTTACTCCATTACGATCTGGTTTCTTGCGACGTGTCATTCGTGCTGAGGAAACATGAAACGTGTACTCCTGTTACTATCCAGTACTTCTGTAAATTACCTTGTTAAAACAATAGTCACTCCAAATTATGTCTTTATTAGACCATTTTGTACGGTGTTCGTTCAAACGGGCAATTCGAAGAATATTGTTGGGTAATAAACCTTCCCATAAATTATCACACTTATACAGATAATTATATTTTCTTGTTCAACTTTTATTGAATGTATACCAGAGTACACTGTAATTGTAGAAGAGGTGGTGTTCCTAATTTTTCTCGGTATACAGATGTTAGAAGCGACCAATTGTTACATTAACTTCGTTTAAAATAGAAAGCTATATTAAGAACAGCAAAGAGCCAACTTACATTTAAAATGATTGATATCCCCACGAAACATAAAATTTGCTATAAAATAAATGTGATAGTAGTCTGTATTTGATCTTGATTTTAAAAAGTTGCACTACCCAAGAAGAAATAACTTCAAAATATTGCTCTGATGCCATGACATTTGATAGCATAATTCTTTCGTGAGTTATGAATGAGTCTGTTCTCCGGAAGCGATTCAGTATCGAAGAGACTTAAACTTCGTTATGTGGGTAAAAGACTGGTGTTTTACGGAGATATTGTAAGACGGGTTTGGTCTTTAAAAAATAATGCGAGCTTTCTGGATTTGTTTTCTGAAAAGCACTGTAGAGAGATGCCCATTGCATTCATTGTTCCACCCTCCCCAGCGAATTTTCTGACTGGATTTTTGGATCAGTTGCCCCTCCCCTCCTCCAAAGAGATATCTTCCATCAACCCTTGATACTCTCGCGTTGGATCCATCGAAGATGAGATCTGGTGCCCGAATGCTCATGTGGAGTCGTCTCATCTGAACCTTCAACCTTCTTCGCATGCGTATGTATATATATGAAGCACACTGAACGTCCCGTGATCCTTTATACAGAACGCTCGTTTCCGAACGGAGGGAAGAACTTTAAAATCAAGACTCGCGAGAAAAGTCATCAGTGTCCAAATTCAAAAGTCTTAGCTTTAGAAAAATGTCGGACAGGGCCATTTGCTTCTCTGGAGTGCAATGTAGTTGACACTCTGTTTACAGGAGTCATGCATGCGCTGCGTAAAATTAGGTTAGCAGTATTCGATAGTGTCTGGGAAAATTTCGGAATGTTCCGGTTCAAATTGCTGGTTATTGTTTCGGATCGAAGCGCGCTTTACTCCATGAAAAACATTATTTATTATATTGTTTGAACTTGACGGATTGTATAAATCAACGAACTTAATGAAAGCTCCACTAATACAAAGAGATTTATTAATTACCGCTTAACTTTGAACATGTTTGGTGAGTGGATTCCGAAGCGGTCAAACATGTTATGAGAGAAGCTGAAAGGGTGGAGTCATGCGAGTAAAATCATGGTATTGTGGGATAGCCTTCAAAATGTGATGATTGAGTGGATGATGAAAGCCATTCATGTCGCCTGATAAGCTACTCAAGTAACTAAGAGACGGAAAATTAGATCCTCGTGTTAACGAAATTACAGAGCTATCCTGCACGGCTTAAGATAGCTGAGCAAGGCCTGATGAATTTTCTCGATCTACTTAGGACTTGGTGAATTAACCACACTGATTTCCGGTATCTGTTTCCTTTTAGCACTCATGTTTTTTCATCCATTCTAATAAATTTAATAGAAAAATAACTAAATTATGACTCTATAGAAAATGCCCTGAGGCTAATACCCATTATTACATTTTTTGAAGCCTGAGAATGATTCATCTCAGGTGAGAGTAAATATAAGGGCGTAGCAATTCATCAAAATATTTCATGATCATAAAATGTGGGAAATTATTTATTCATTTTAGGTGGCGGTTCGAGTGTCATGACCCGAGCTTCCGGAAACACTTCGAGAGCGCTACCACTGAGCTAATGCAGCACGGCGGTACAAGGTACATTTTTATCGTCATGTGTTGCGCTGTCTTAGTACCGCGTCTTGGTACCATAAATAACATTCACGTAAAATGGTAATCCTCTCTAAAATCTTGAAAAAAAGATTGTAAAGTACCAAGAAAATATTGTTATCATGAACCCAAACGTTTCTTCATTTTGAATACGCTTTAGATTCATTATTATTAGTTTAATACAATTGAAAATATCATCTAAGAAATAATTAGGTATTGGGCAACATTTACCTACAAAAATTCAAAATATCATCAGGTTGCAGCTGCTGGACGTCGAGACAGTAAATGTTTCGTCTCCTCTACGTACTATAATTATCTCGATTTCAAGTTTCGAGTGATAGAGCGTGAAAACGGCGTCGTTTATTCGACGTCGATCATCGACTCGATCTCGACGTCTGTCGCGACAATCGTTAAGTCGACTCCTTTACATTATTACTGATCTAATGTCGATTTGTTACGGGTGTGCATTGTTGCAATCATATCAATTTTGTACTTACGTAATTCATTATAAATACATATTGTTCAATAAAACACAGCCATTGTGTTATCATCATTTCAAAATATTTGATTTTTGATTATTTATACCTGTGTATTTATTGCTTATTAATAAACATAAACAGTTAAATCAGCAAATCCTGTATCATAACGAAATGTTACAAATGAAATGCAGTTTTTGAGACTATAGAAAATGAGTACTTGTAAATATATTATACAGAGTTTACTGTTCTCACGTTTTTAAGTAAAACTAAATAACATCCACCATCCAAGACATGATGGTTTTGTTTGTGGTGAATTGTAATCAAATTCCTTAAGTATAGAAAGGAAACAGTGAGTATAGAATTGTTATAGAATACATGACTGATTAGGAACGGCAAGCATGAGGACAATGTGGGAATATCATTAAATGGTTTCAATAAATGGAGATTATTTATGATGTTACCATTCAAACACAATTAATGTTGAAAATATTTTTCACCTATTTCAGGTTCTTAAACAAACGTAAGTATATAGAGACTTCTGTTACTCGTAATGATTTGTTGGCGAATAAAATCCTTTTATTTACCACACTCGAAATTTATCTTGAGTGTTTTACGACAACACAAGACGATGCTGAGGGATATTTGTTTCTTCAGTCCTCTAGTGTTAGAAGTGCTGCAAATGTTAAATGATGGTACTATAATTTAGTGGCATCCTAAATTAACTTAACGGCCTCCGTTTGCATATTGCCCTTCGTCTGTTCGACCACCTGTCTTCGAAGAGGGCTTTCTCTTCCAAGTGGCAAAAGAGTGTAATCATCACGACATCAACATCTAACGTGTTATGACTTCAGCGCCACATCTGTCAGCGGAGGCGCGGACAGAGCGGTCGATTCTCGCGGAATTGCGGTAAACCTGATTTCGTCATATGCAACTCCAGTGTCCTATGAATGTCTTCGAGACTTATCGTACATCTTGTTCTCTCTCCACGTCTAGGTGTTTCTAATTAAGCGCGACAAAGTAATTTATTTTGAGACCTTCTCTGTTTCGAGAACACGCTGATAATATCGATCTCCACAGTTCATATTTTCACTGCCGTGAGTCGACTCCTGAGAATACGTTTATTTGATAATTATCGGGCAATTACATGACTGGAACGATACAATTAAAATATAAGACGCCATGGAAAAATAGAGTCAACTAAGTGTGACGAAGGTGAGCAATTGGTGATGCGATTCGCTTCATGACGAGTCCCAGGAATGGAAGGAGCAACCCAACGCTCAATGCCCACTGAAGCGAAAATGAGAGGTTCGCATGGCACCTGATGGCTTGGACGTTGGCCTAACTCATGATCTCAACGATGCACCGCACCCGACGCCCCTTCCTCGTCTCCAGCAAAAAGGCTTCTACACGACGCCTGCAGCTTGGGCGATGTGGGGGGTTCCCCGAAAGCTCCGAAAAACTCGCGTTCGCTAAGTCACACAGTGTTATGGAAAATATTATAGGAATTGATGGTCGTGAAGTGCAGTATTTATGACTTTTCTCCTTAAAGGACGCATCATTTTGTTATATTTAAATATATCATGAGTGATATGACCATGGCTTTCAAAATGTTTCTTAATGAAAGTATGTCATGTTTTGAACCATTATTCCTTATTACTTCATGTCATCTTTTTAGTTTTTCGTTAAATTTCATGTTATAATTGTGTAATGATGGTGTATTTGGTTTAAACTTAAAATAAAAATGAAGTATTTTTTTCTGTTGACAATAACTTTCTTTCCATTTTAAACTTCATGTTACGTGATTTCGAAATATATTTAATATTCATGTTAGTAGATGTGACTGGTAAGGACCGTGTGAATGATCGAAACTTCGTGCGCCTCAAATATGGTTTTAAAATGTTTTTTTCTTACAGTTATATTGTTGACATGCCAGCGTTTTGTCTGAACATTGACGATTGGCTTTTCCTGTCGTGTACATTCGCCTGATGATCGAAATACCAGTCGAAACGTGTCGTGATTCAAAATAAATAATACATCCTACTTTAAAAGATGAAAATAAAATGTAAATTGTTATTATGATAGTAGATGAAAATATGTATTCATGCAGTTAGCATCGAATAATTAAATTTGCAATTAATATTGCAATATACAGAATATTCAATTAAGAATTTATCTTGAAATTTATTTTGGCTGTTATCTATTTCAAAACTAATATTTGTTGTTGTTTTTTACTGTTGACGTGATCATAGTGTAACTAAATATTTTGTTCTCTTATGTTTCGACAGGGATACTACCGCTTTTTTGTTTGATAACAATTATAATAACTTAAAATTGATAACATCCAACACACCAGAGCGCACTGAAGATCGTTTTCTCAAGGAATGTCATTGGAAATCGTTGGAATAAAGTTTGTATGTTATTATTTTAACAGTAAAAAATATTTTGTGATTTGTTATATACTAGGTGCGTTTTACCCGGTAAATGCTGCTTGTTGAATGTTTAATTTTTGAATGGGACAGGAGTATATTTAATTCCCAACCCTGACGCCCTTTGCATGTGCAATTGGTCGCTCCGAGAGATCGTCTCTGCGGATGAACAGCTGAGGAAGCCGGCGCGGAAGCACGATTTGACAATTAACGCATTGTGGCCTAAATGTCCGAATCGCGCGGTGGGTTTCCATCTCGTCCGTCCGTCCATCCATCCTTGGGTCCTCCTCCGCCCACCCACGCAGTGGCTTCCAACGACGGAGCGACAGGCGTCCCGCATCGCCGGCGACGTCTCGACGGCGTCCGACGGCGATGACCGAGGCGCCATGGACGCCTCCAGCACCGCCGCAGGCAAAGTTGCGCCCTGCTGCCGCAGGCAACACTCGAGCGCTTTAATTTATTGTCCGTCAATGCGATGTTCACTGGTCGATCAAATAAGGACAATTATGTAGCCAATGAATGGATATGCCTTCGCGATTTTTATTGCGATAGCTGTCACATGAATTGAATCATGAACAACTTGAAATCAGTTGTTACACAATATCGCACTCATATGATTAATTTTAAAACAATTAAATTAATACTTAGCGTGTAAATGTTTACGAGGATGGAAGTTGAGGAGGCGAGTAACCTCCGCTAGTGGCTATTCCAGATGTTTTCGTGCCCGACGCGTTTCCATGATTCATTCCTCAACATTGCTGTTACTACGTCTAATTAATGACAACTTGTTGATCAGTGTACGCTGCCTCATTGACGAGCCGCACTCGGTCGTCCTGGGCGCTGTCGCGTCGCGCGTCTTGGTGCGTGCGCGCGTCCGCAGTGTCGCGGCGGCCGCCGGTACTGCTCGGCGCACCCGCCGCCTCCACCGCCGCCGCCACTCCTAACGCCCCGCGCCCCGCCACCCGCGCGCCCGCCCGCCGCGCAGGCGACGTGTGTGGCCGCTAATAGAGACATCTGGGGGACCACCGGCCGCGCAACGCGCCGGCCACACACGGAGACGGACGATGACGTCAACCAACCCGCCGCCTCCGTCGCCGCCGCCGGACTTCCGCCTGGCGCGACCGCCACCACTGCCGTCGCCACCACCTGCAGGCGCTGGCTGGCGCGGGGGCGGCGCTGGGAAGGGTGACAATGAGACGAGGAGACACGCAGCGAGCGCGCAAGGGTTGAGGGTGCGTCGGCGCCGCGCCGTGTCGCATCCCACCGCGACGGTCGACCGCAGAGCGTCGTGCGCGGGAAATGGATCGTGGCTAATTTATTCACTCGCTAGACGCAAATTAAATTAATAATTAAAATTATTTTTCCTGATGTGTGAATATAGAAGTGATACGGACACGATAAACATATCGCCTTCCCTCTGTGTGGACAACTGATTATTATTCACTTTTATGACTGTAATTAATGTTTATTGTTTTTTATTTCAAACCTTCACACAGAAAAAGAAACGTGAAAAGTCTGAAACGTTATTGGGGCTCGGGTCCAGTGTAAACACGTAAAGCAGTGTTTTCGTCGAGTTGAGGAAACGTGAAGTACAGATGGACGTCATTACGAGTTTATTATTGCTTTTCAGTGGCGGATGTTTTTTGAGCAAATGAATGGATAGGACGATATACGACTAACAATATAAATGATGGGAAGTTTGTGTAAGTTGACTTAATTATGTCATGTTTTCATTGCATGATAGACGACTAATTCTGGTTCTTAATGTCATATAAGACAAAGAAATTGAGGCGCAGTAAATTTGCCCAAGCAGATGGTGAAATCTTGAAAAAATCACTAGCTTCTCTTGAAGCTGTCGCACGAACATGAAATACAGAGAACAGTTATGATAAATAAAAATTAACTGCTGTTTTTTTATGAATGCGGAAAGAATTTCCTCAATATTTGTATAATCTTAAGTAAATAATATTCAACGTGATATTTTTTTGTTTATGATAAAGAAGATGAACTTAACTCGAATATATTTTTAACGCTATCTTAATAATTGCCTCATACGGATTATTAAGTAAATGGGTTCCAACATTTTAAATTAACTCCTTTCTTAAATTTACGGTTTTCCCATATCAAATTTAGAATAATTTGCAGAAAGCATATTTTGTGACATTTATAAGTTAGTAGGATGCTCCAACAATTGCCCGCGAGCTCGCGATTGCGTGTGACCGAGTAGACACGTGGTCTCCAAAGCCTGTGTTTCTTTTGTATGCGCGTGTGTGTGTGAGACAGAGGATGGGGAGTGAAGAAAAGAACAGTTTCACTCCATGTACGTATTTTAGGGTACCCAGAATACCTATCATTGACTTCGAAAAATGTTAACGACTGAAGCCCATATCCTTGCCTTATTGGCTGGAGATTACTGTGGTCAAAGGTTTAATGAAGAAGTAGCTTACCGCTGCCGGTGTTGACATAATGACAGCCTCGGAATGTTTGCCTCATTAAACATTGAATGTTCGATTGTCGTATAATGTTTAAGTGTTACATTCTACAAATAATTAATTATAACCTTCCTCACACAGAAGGTAATGAGATGTACATGAAAGGTGAGAAAGCATCCATTTCCGGAATTTATAAGCAAAATAGTAGGGGCGTAATTGAGCAATGGTAATGATAAACAATATACAGAGTTGGTGTAAGTTTGTTGGGTTTACGAGCAATAATATTATAAGCTTTAATTTTAAGAAACGGATTTTGGCTAATTAATTTAAATTATTGACTTTCGTGGAATCAGTAAAATTTTTATTATAGTCCCCCACCTCCGTGCTCTAAGGTATGATTTTAAAAAATTGAACGTGAAGATTTAATTCACTTCACGTAAGTCAATAATTGAATATCTTTTCGAGAGAAGTAAGTGTTCTCGGGATCGTTTTGAGAAATATGAACTAAAGGGAATGAGGTCAGAAGAATTACTTAACAAAGTAACTTTCTACATTCCACCTATTAAAGAAATAAATATGAAGAATACTATAATCACGAAATAAGCCAAAGGAGAAGAACTAACATGTGTATTTACATTACAAAATTATTTGAAAACATCAGTCAAGTAACATGAAGTTTTTCATTTTTTGGAGCAGATGAAGTAAGAAAGAGAAAAATAAATCAAACAAATTTAATTACTGAATGAACTTACAGTTTTTATTGGATGACCTTATTTATTTGCGAAAAATTAAAATCGTGTGAAAAACTGAAGATGTAAAAAAAATTCGTCTCACCGTGGACGTCTCTTCCTGGTTTTTTTTATTCGTTTCAATATCGTTTTTAACAAAGCTTTTACAACAAATCTTATAATGCAGCTACGTATACAACATATCAATTTTATTCCAAGATAATTCTAATTATTTTTTATTCTATTTATATATCTCTTCGTACAAAATTCATGTTCCAAAAATAGTCGATTCAGAAATACAATCACATTTATTAGATTTCATCTTTTCTCTCTTTCTTTGGTATTCTTTCACTGAGCAAGCTTGTCACTTGCACCATCTTCACTCATGATACCGGATTTTTAAATAAACGGTTCACAATTCACTAGTATCTCTTAACTACCCACCTGTTCTCGAGGAAAGATCGTATTATCTACGGCCAGATAAAAATGATGACGGGCCGGGACAGCACCCTTGCAACGCAGTAAGAGCAGAAGGTCCCAGGTTCGAGTCCTGGTCCCTCACCATTTTCACCTGGCCTGGAGGTGTTCCAATTCTCGTCAATTTATCCTGTGAGAATCGCATGGCTATTGTCCATCGACCCTGATGTACGTTGTTCTCATCTGATGTCATGCAATATCCCCGACCGGACGTTGTCCTTTCAAGACACCGACTGGCATCTAATTTGGAAGCTAAACGACCTTTTTACTTTTTAAAATGTTTGGAATTGTGACACATTGAAAACTCAGACAATTGCTGCTCAGCATGTTCTTTTTCAATGATTCGATTACGTAATATTTGAAGTACTCGAGTTTCTGACATTTATTCAAAACATCGTGTCTAATACTCTCAAACATGATGTAGATGAGCTTTTATTTTCATTACCACATATTTTTTATCGATAATACTTTCATATCACAAACAAATTCATTCTCATGAAATGGAAATGGAAAATGAAATAGTTATTTATTTTATTTTTGGGAGGCAACCCTAATGTTGTCTTCAAAATTGTTTATTTATTTTAAATTTGGTCAATTGTGTTTACATTGTTAATTTGCCCCAGATGGCAAATTAACAATGTATGATAATTAACAGATAAAATACATTTAGCGTGACGAACAAAAAAATCTGAAATTTCGGAGACCCCCCAGGCTACCCGCCTGTATTCGAGACATTGTTTTGTGTGTGACATTGTTTTGATGGAGTCGTCAGTCATATATTTGGTGACATCGATCCACAATGAATGGTAACAGAAAATATGGTAAATGATGAAACCGGTATAATTTTTCATTAAAATTTTGAAATTTTATTCAATATGCGAAACACTAACAAAAACCACTTCCGTTTTCTTGTTTCTTGGCGACACTGTCCAAGAGTTATCCCATTCTGAAAGTGGCCTCTAGAAGACCGGCTGAAGCTTGGTTAACTTGCTTGTCCGTGTCGTTCGGTGCTTGAATGAGTGCCTACTTGCTGGGAGCTGTTTAAATGTTTGTGTTGCTCCAAGAGAGCTGCCGGTCCAGCCATATGTCACTTACATGTGTCAAACTTGCTGGTCTCTTAAGATCTCGAGTGACTGTATTCATTAGGCCGAGACATAATGCTGTAAGCAATGAAGTACTGAGCATTTATCATCTTAATAAGGGATTTGATATAAGAGATGTTGGTGTCGTGTTGGACAAGGATTAAGCAAGTGCGACTTAATATTTCTTCGTGATATTATACAAGTTACGTACGTAAAACTTTTAAGTCTAGACTCTCATCTACATTTTAAAATGTTTTAACCTTAGTTAATGTTTCATCTGAGACTTGTGACAAGTCCTAATTCGAAAACGTCCTTCTTAATTGATTTGTTTGAGAGACATTTATGATAACTACGGTCAATTGACCAAAAATTCAACATCATCAAAACTCACAGAGAAGAAAAGTACAATTTCTATATGGATTTATCCATCTGTCTGCCGTCGGTTTCCATTTATTAACTATGAAAACTGAGAAGCAAAATGTACGTTCTAGGATAAAATATTTCTTTTACTCCGATGGTTTTTTCTTACTTTTCTCGTACCCACGTATACCAGTTACGGACTTCAGAATATTTATTATCTAATAACCTTCCCACTCGATTATTTAGTTTGCAGAATCATTAAAGCATACCAACGACTCCGTAACATATATGATCATTTAAAAGTAAACNATATATATATATATATATATATATTAATAGAACCTAAAAAGTCTTATAAGAATCTTAAGATAATTAAGATATGTAACTGTTGCAGTCAGTGCAGTAAAAATAATTATTATTCGAAGATAATTTTTAAGAGTAACAAATGGAAGTTTTAAGAGAGAGGTCATCTCAAGCATATTAACACCAGATTTTTAGAAAAACATAATTCTGGAATCTCTTCAGACTAAATAAAGGCGACAGGGAATAGCAGTAAATTTATTTATGCAGGGAATGTCTATCTATGTACAAATTCCTTGGGTTCGTCTTCACAGCTCAGGACGTTTCGACAAGGTTGGAGGGGAGGTTCGCCCCAGTGCTCGCCCGTATTAGACTTTCGTCCCTCTTCCCGCACGCTGGAAGGGAAAGTGTCCAGCGGCTAACCCCCCTCCCTCGATTCCCGGACCACCACCACCGTCATCACCTCCTCCCCCCACTCAAACCGCTCGCGAGCGCGAACGCATGCGGTCACGTGTGCGACGACGGTGGTCTATCGCGTTGTTATCGTCTACGGCAGAGTGCATCGATACGGGCATTTTGGGTGGCCCCTTGCTCATCCGGTACGCAAAAGGCTCTGGGCGTCGCCACGTCGCGAATGCGTTTGTTCACTCCAAACGTGTGTCTGCAGCGACTGCAGAGGACCCTTCCGATCGATTAGATGGTTCGGGAGTCGTTTTGACATTCTGATCAGATATAAAGCTCTGTCCAATAATTTGGATAAAATATACATTTACAAATATTTTCCCCCAAAATTTTAATTTTGAGCAAAAGACATTCAATATTGAACAATATTTTTGTTTGTACCATTAACAGCTTCAGCCATTGTCGATCAGAATTCGTTGTCCGTAACGTAGACGACAGAAAGATATTATCTTCCACATTATTTATTAATTTTGTTCGTACTATGAATTTTTGTCTATAATATTGATTTATAATTTTCTGAGGAAGAATAAAGCGTTGCCTCAGAAAACTAATTTAGATTTTGAGATGATTTATATTTTTAATTAATTATAGTCGAGACTTACAAATATCCGCAAATAATATTCAAGATGCAAATAATATTTTGTTTTATAGTTGCTAAGTGCAAGGTTCTAAAGCAAAATGAAGGTATCACGCGTGAGAACTTTTATGCCTTAATTTAATAATGTTCAAGAAGAAATTAATCAATGTCCAAAACCTTACAAAAGGAATCCAGTGAGCGGTAAACTTGTCTTAAATCAGCGTCAAGTAATTATAAATTTCATCATAAAAAATAAGTCATAAAATTGACATTTTCAATTACCCTCTAACAACTTCAATCTCATGCTTAAAATTTGAATTTATTCTAGCTTATATTGTTTTCAAATGTAGGCATTACTTGAATAAATGTCACAGGTTATAATCAATAAATTGAATTATGTTATAATTTAACTCTGCAAATATAGTATAATTTCTGATAATATTGAACCTTCAAGTTACTTTGATAAATAAGTCATCATAACCACTGGGAATATCACAAACAGAAATAAGTGTAACACACGGAGTGAGGAATTTTAAACATACACTTATCATTATTTTCATTTGATGTTAATAAAAATTGTAGATATTGTTCGCGAGAAGAAATTCATACTCTTGAGTAAAGTTAACTACTAAAAGGGTAGTTTTCTCTGTGAAATCCAATTAATTTATCCAATATTCTCGTATTTTTGTCGCGATATTAATATATGAAGTTTGTAAAAAAAATTAGTTTTCGTACTTCGATTTGTCGCTTGGCTTATACAGACGACTTGCGCTCATATCAGTCACAAGACATCGTAAAACGACGTTTCTTAGACAAAATTGGGAATGGTGACAAAGTATGAACAGTTCTATTTGCGATGCGTAGAATGTCATTTCTCTATGATGTCA
Organism: Laupala kohalensis; assembly: GCA_002313205.1. NCBI lineage: Eukaryota > Metazoa > Arthropoda > Insecta > Orthoptera > Trigonidiidae > Laupala > Laupala kohalensis. The sequence continues at coordinate 714,633 of NNCF01126387.1, read as the reverse complement.
AAGGAGTTCTTTTTAAATTCTAATTGCTTAGTTGGCTTGTGGCTAATTCTGGCGTTCTGTTATGTTCTTGCAGAATAATTTAAATGAATTGATGTTCATTACCATATCTGGGGAAACTTTTGCATCGAAAGACAGTTCTGTCCATACATGTGAAATATGAAGTAACTTCTTCTTTGAGACTTCCTCCTCTACAGACTTTCCTCCCCGATTGACAGTTATTCACCTTTAGACATAATATGCAACCCTCTCATTACATTAAGTTTTCAATATCTTATTTTCTACTAACAGTACTGGCTGTGGTAGGGATTAGTGGGTAATTGGGGATGTTATGTGTCCAATTTGGTTTCGACGTGGAAAATTTTTAATACTAGACGAAATACCTAACATTTAACTTGTTGAATTTTTGTGCGACGGCCCTGTTAATATTATAAAGTACACGATTCACGGTAATAATTACATTCCCGTTCCATCTGAGTAACATACTTCGTTAGAAGTTTTTATAAACTTATTGACAAATTAACTGCGAGAAACCATCCAAAATAATTCCCAGTGATCTTTACATGTCACTAACATCAAGATCTTGGCTTCATGAATCAGGAGCAATTACAAACGAACCGTTAAATTGGGCTATCGAATTCCAGATCTTCCCCGGCAAGAATCCATTCACCACTCTCCAGCCATTCCCTGCTCAACACTGTGTACCGTGGACCCCCCGTCGGTTAGTGAGGCATGCCAAGTATGTACCACGTTCCTCATCCGGCTACCAGTAATCTTCCAAGCCGAGACACCTCCCGACCTACCGCGCTCCACAAATAATCTTTTTCACGCTTTCCGAATTGTTACGAGCGGTGACATCATAGCGTCGAGCTCCTGCGACCGAAACTCTCGGTGGTCCCTCGACTCGATACGCCAGCTGCTCCCCACCTCTACACCATTATTCCGGTGCCCACCTTAACATCACCTTCAAGCGGTGTGCGTTGCTGCCGACTGCTGCCACCAGCGAAACATCTCGAGCGGGACACCGGGCACTCCTTGTGTAAACGGCTGTAACATTCGAGGTAATATATTCTTCCTGTTTATTCCCATCCATGAGAAAACAACTTCATCTACAGCTGTGTGAAGACGCTGTTGCCGATCGTTGAAACTGTCAACGTAGATTGTCGACCGTTTCGCCCTCTCTCCTCGGACACCTTTCCACTAATGTCTGCATTCCCTCGCTCAATATAACCTATGGTATTTTTTTTAATGTACACTAAATATCGTAATATTCTTGTGAATATTCCAGCAGTTTTCCCATCAAATGGAAAAACCTTAGCTATACTCCCAAGTTTAAGTTAAATATTGAAAAGTGACAATATGATGGAAACAGAATTGATTTTTTGCAAGTGTAGCGTGAGACTGAAGCCAGCCTATACATTTGTATTATGTTATTTTTGTGAACGCAAACTTTCACTTCTTGTGGACTGAGGAGGGGCCCCATTGAAGAATGTCGACGAAATACAGAAGGAAAGACTGTTACTATATTTATGAACAAGATATTTTCGTCGCATGCAGAGACAATGAAAAGCTTAGGGAAAGGCATGTATGGGGGTGCAGGGTACCTGCCTTTGGGCCTAGGAAAGCGCGCCACTCCCTGTGACGTCATTGAGTTCCAAGAACAGCTGTTGGGGGCGCACCAACCCATGGACTACAAAAAGGGGGGGGCGCTCGCTGTGGAATAGACGAAGCGTAGTCGCCTACTGGTCACGTGACGTTCCTCTTCTGTACATATTGAGCAGACTGAGGATTTTCAGTGGCTTTTACGAGGGGGTAAAGTCCGCAGGTTACGGGGAGACGTGACCTGGCTAGTATTGGACGTCAGACTAATGTAATAGATTGCAGCGGTAATCTAGAGAAACACTTGCTACTAGTTGTAAGTGATGTAACTTATAGCAGTACTTTATTCGAGAAAGCTAACTAGTAATTTTGGATTTTCGGATAACCTAGGATGGTTTTCCGACATAATATACTGCAATTGATTTTACATGTATGCGAATAATGCTTTCAGATAGCATTAACCTTGTAATAACAATTTTGTACTTGTATTTATAAAACTGATAATATTTTCCAATTTTGTGAATATTCAGACATTAATTATTTTTATTACGTGTTTGATTGTCCGGGAAACTGGACTGATGGCAGCGGTACCATAGGAATATTGATGTTTATGTGGGGACCGGCAGTTGTCTCATCTCTACTGCTTCTCCCCACATTGAATCCCGCTTCTACCAAAACCTACACCGCATCTGGTCTAGTGTTGTGTGGTTACAGCAAGGTGTAACGATTTCTCCTACTGAGAAATATAATGACTAAAAAATCGATATAAATAAAATTGCTGATATCGAGAAAATCCACTTCCTTGAAGGATATCGAAAAATTAATGATTAGTTATCAAACACACACATTCTAAAATCTCAAAGACGTTCCCACTCACGCATAATCATTCAAGGCAAAGTTGTTTAAATAAAAAGAAGGGTCTCAAAGGATATTTGAAAACCTTGGGCTAGTTCTGGTAACAGAATACGGGTACTCCTTTCGGGACGAGGAACGGTACGCGGACGAGAATGCACGGCGGCAGACACCCTATCACCAAAGGGTACATTAGGCGCAGGCCCGAGTCACTCGACACGGAGGGGCAAGAATATTGGTCTTAAATTATAATCAGCAGCAATGTATTGTAAAAAAATATTTATCCGTATTCTTTTAATATATTTTCCACTGGTGTACTTTCTTCAAATCAATATAAACAATTAGTTAGCTCATTCATAATTAGTCTATTTTTTCTAAAGAGGAGAGTTTGTTAATTTGTACCTCTTCCTGACTCTGCATACCTTTGAAAGCGTTCGTGGCTAACAATTCATAGTAGACTTACGTGACCAAAATTTTGATATGAGGATTTCAGTGATTTACAAAACTTAAATCATTAAGTTAAAAAATCACTTGTTATGTACTTTGGCAACACCCTCGAGGGGAAGGATGAACTCTGAAAAAGAGTGCCCACAATCGCAGCATGATTGCTACATTTGGTATACGAGTGACAACAGCGTCCTGCCGCTCTTCGGCCCACCTTGTCGACGACCTGTGCCACCGTCGCAGCACCACGTCTAGGCGATGAATGCGAAATGAGCAAGTTCCTTCAGACCCACTCCTTCCCCCTCGCGTCCCACCACCGCGGCGCCACGCTCCGCACCCGGCCACATCGCTCACGTGCCTGGCCCCGTCTCGCTCTAGTCGCCTACCGCATGCGGCGGCCTCGCCGCAGGCGCCCATGCTGGCGGGCGACACCGGGCCAGCGAGCACCCGACGATTCCCTAAGTAAGAGCCGGCCAATTTGAGCGTGATTGTGCAAATGCCCGGTAGTGCGAGTCGAGACGTGGTTGCGCCGCGCCGCCACTGCGATGATGCACCGAACTCGCCTCCTCCTCTTCCCCCTCCGAGATGAATCAGGTGCAATTACGACGGCGGAACTGCAGACTCCAGAGGCGGACCAAATAGTTGGAATGCAGGCCACTGGGGCTTAAAAACACACTATTTTTACAACCGGGGGAAACTGTCCAAGTTAAGGCAATTCTTGTATTGAGTATTGTTACGAGCAAAATAATAATTAAAATGTCAAATAAAGCTTCGAATTTTTTAATTTCTGAATTTGTTATTTCATACATTTCAAAGCGTTAATGAAAATTTTTGACCAGAAGTTAGAAAAATTTGTAACAACTGCAGTCACCAAAAACGAGTCCGTGACTAATATGTAGAAAAAAGTACTACAACGCAAAGGAAAAACAGGAACACATTTTAGCTACTTGTAAAATTGTTTGTCAGTTTTTCTAATGCGTTTATGTAAATGTTAATGCTAACATGGCGTGAACCTACAGAAAGAGAAACAATTTTATACGAAAATGAGAATATTTCAGTGCCTTTCGATCTGAGCAGTCTGCTGTCGATTACACGCCGATGCGTTTCCCCATGCTTTCAGAGGAGCTCCGACCTCCACGCGGGACCAGTTCGTCCCGTTAACGTTCGAACTCCATGATGCACGAGAAAAGTAAAACATCCGGAACGTTTAATATGCATCAGCGATTAGGCACGCCATTCATCTCAATCAAGTCCATGCTTCTGTCATCACGATGCCCTGTGATGTCCAATAATTATCTCTGCTTAATTCAGAAATCTGACTTGTCGATTTGTTTGAATTACGACGTGTAGCGTGAAGCTCAACGGGTGAGCTGCGCGGTGGGTGAAGAGCGGTTGGCCAGAAATCGCGTGGGTTCCTTGTTTCCTAGAATTTACTTTTCTGTCGAAGACAGTCGCAGAATTCCGGAATTTGTTTGGATGTGAGGGGAAGAACACATTATACTATCTTTTTTATCTTCAAATCTCTTCCCAAAATATCCAAAATTCGAAGAATTATTCACATATTGTCATCTCATTAATGACTACAAATAATTTAATAAATAGCCAAAACTCTACAAATTTGTTAAAAGCATTAGGAGAACAACAACTGTTACCATTACCTTTATCAAATCTATCTTAGGGTGCTCTGAGAACAAACTCTACTCCACTTGAAGATCACAGGGGAAGAATTTGATAAGTCAGATTTAAAATATTTTTCAGGACTACATTTTTAAAGTTCAAAACTCTGCGTATCTTACTGACTCATTTGGTGGCGTGGTGCCTTTTTGAGATACTTTTCTGACTCACATGATTTAGCTGTATAATTTCATTGTTAAAAAAGAAGCCAATAAATTGATAAACTTGTTCATTTTACCAAAACACTGACATGAAAAAGGAATATTTTTCAAGCTATATTTTACCGCTCTGGTATTTTGGCTTTTCTCCTCAGGGAAGTTTATGTAAATATAGTTCAACTCCATACAAACCTTCTAATATCTTATACGTTTTTTTACTTATTTTATCAACCTTTCTCATGATTTTCATTTACTTATCAAGTTATTTAAATGCGCATTTTTAAACGCTTATATCACATACGTTATCATGGTATTTGCATGTATTGTATCACCCTATAAGATGTGGAATTTAAATTAAAGCATTTAAGTTCCTACACTGCGCTCTTTACTTCCATTGCAGGCATTCCTGAACCACTACTCAAAATAGACGAACTTACAATGCTTCGTGAGTTCCAAATACAAGGGTTTCGTGGGTTCCCGTTGAGAGTAAGATTCCTTTCTCTTTCCTCTTAAAACTTTTTACGGACTTTTTTAATATTTTCTGCGAGGTCAGCGAAGAAAGAGGGAACAGTGAAGTATGTTATGATATTTTAAAAGTCAAATGGCCTTCTGGCGCTCCTCAGAATGATGACAATGAAAATAATGAATTATGGTTATGTTGGGAGAATCAGACGAATAAATCTAGGATGAAATAAAGTTCTCAAACGTTCTCACCCTTCGCGGGATTCAAACTCTTGATCTTGGACGTCAAGCCTCGAGTTCTCATACTTCCGCTTCCACGGTAGCTGTTCGTTTAGTATGACATTTCTAATGCGTCAGCGAGTGAAATGTTTTGTAAAGAAGAGAGAATCAAGAGTTGTCTGAAATTGAGAAATTTAAAACGGTAAAATACGTCATTTTTCTCATTCCCAAGTTGCTTCACGTTTATTTCGGGAGTGTTTCTCTTAAGATTAACGAATTTTTAGACAAATTCTGTGAACTCCAGAATTGGAAAATACCGATTCACAATCAATTACTTCCAAAGGGAGTCGCTTCATATGAGGATCCTAATCTCTTGAGATCTGTGGGTCTCGCAAGTTGAATGTCAATGACTGAGTTCAGAGGCGAACGGTGTGGTGCAGTTGGTAAGCGCATCAACTCGTTATGCTGTGGGTCGTGATTTTGAATCTCGATCCCGTCTCCCATTTTCATTCTACATAACATAATTAAATAAACTCGTATTAATATTAGAAGCTATTTGAGTAAAGTGTGATTTGTGGTGACGGATATTGCCTTATGAAACAGTATGTGCCGTTCCAGAGTATAATTTACGAGCGAAACACGAAAATGTGAAAATAATACGATTCTGGTGGATAGTATTACAGAGTCATTTAAATCCCTCTAGTGCACCTGTCAGTGAAATGGAAGTTATAACCTCGCTCTATTGAATCCGACGTTGAACAAGATTGCTTTCTGCGAGGAGAGACCACCCAGTCACTCCCTAAATGCTCACGCGGCTTGCCGTGAAAATCTATTCATCGTCATTTTCTTAAAACCAGTCATCACGGTCTCGGAAAAATACAAACGCATGTTTTCCACGTGTCACATTGGGAGTCTCATAAAACCGTCTTATCCGCAATTTGCCTTACTATCAAGGATATAGTAGTTTTCACTTTAAAAATTACATCATCTCAGAAAACGCATTATTAAATCATCAGAAATTCTGATTTTTCGGAAACAATTATTCCTCCTTCGGAATTAGAATATCTACAGAATCTTGTTCGTAAATATTATACGGTGAAATAAAATTCAGTGATCGTTGAGAATACTTTAATTTATTTTGAATTATCGTTTCTATTGCTTGCGACCCATATTCCAACACCAACTGCTTCGAGGAAAAAAAAACATTTGTTTACGCATTCTGTAAATGTGCACATGAATATGAGATATAATGTTACAAATATGTTTGTTGAATTATGTGAAATCGTTTTGTTTAATTGTCAGCTTTCTTGAGCACCCATCCATGCGTGGCCATGCAACGTGCCTCCCATGATAATACACAATAAGTCTCGAACCACTCGGTCTCTATTTGATTAACTGCTTTCCATTTGAGGTTCTTGAAAGCGGCGTGTTCCATTGTCATCACAAAATGTCGTGACCCATACTCAAGGAATACTGAGTGGGACTTGAAACACTATCTTAATGTTCGTTCTGAATGTAATTTCTCTAATTTACTCATGCAGCTTCACTGAAGTTGCTGCAGGAACTGTGGTAGACTGCTACACAATGAGGTAATTTCGTACAATCCTCATGATATTGTTTTTGAGATCCATTAAATTTCATTGCCCTATTCTGAAATAATTTTCCGTCAAAACTGTGCAGTGATTGTCCGCTGATAACGCAGTACATTGTTATTTCATCTGCTTGAAGAGTATTCCACTGCGTTCGGTTCATTTAAGATAGCATAGACCTGCCCGCAAAATGGAGGTTTTGCATTCAAAGTTGAAAAACCGGGAATTGGAAATATTGTCCGTGAGTTCCAAGGATACTTTCGTCCTTATTAAACTATTTCATGACACTCACAATCATGTATTTTTTCGAGAATATTTGTGCTTAACATCCGAAAAAAATAAAGAACGAAAAAAAGCACTGTGTAAAATTTTCAATACGCGAATAAAATATTTTTAGAAGTTAAAATTTTTCTTCTTGTCAACTTTTGTCGTTTTACCGACGAAATAATATATAATAACTGATTTGGACTGGAAGTGATCCTGACACACAAAAATCCGATTGGTCCGGCAATAGGATATGGTACTCACAATATTCAATTTTGAGTCACAAACTTAATATTTGATTTAATTTGAATTAAGTAAATAACTTAATGGACTATTTCGGAATATATGTGCCATTAGATGTTCTTGGAGGAAATCAAGAGAAATATTGAGTATTCACATCGAACATCATTTTTGGGGTTAACTTAGTTACTAGTCAAGTCTCCTTACACAGCATTTTATTAGATCATATTTCAAACTCAAAATAAACGGACTTCCACAGTTTTCTTCTCTTAACATCACTTATCCGTATTGACTGTTTTCGCTGAGTTCTAAACGTAAACTTCTAGCTCAAACGTTTCTGGTTCTATACGCATTTGTAACTTATTTCATTATCTTGTCATTCGTGTTGAAATAAACTTTTTTGAAAGGGTGATCAAAATGTAAAGCGTTTTACTGTTCGCTACTGTTGTGTGGAAGGGGAGTCGTAAATAGACTTCCTGTACTTTTTACGTTTCTGAAATGAATACAAACACTTTTCAATATTACAGTATTTCAGTCTGTAACGATTCTTCCCAAACAGACTAGATGACTGTCATCACAGAATTAATGTTATTTGAACCATTAGATAATTAGAATTCAGCAGGTAATCTTGGTTCATAGTTATTGGATAATCTAGATTACTGTGTAGATCTCAAAAAATAGATCACAGATTTGGTTTTAATTTTGCATGAAAATTTTGAAATCATAAGAAACAGTAAAATATTTTGTCATTTTGTCATTATTTATTGATGCAAAAGGCCTTTTCAGCCGCATGACGGCCATCTTCTATGCTACAAATTATTTTTACAAAATATAAATTACAAAATAAATATAAATTGAAACGTTCTAAAAAGAATCTACCCCCTTTTAAAAAAATAAAAATTTGAATAAATTTGCCAACTTTAGAGAAAGATTGCCTATGTAAGATATGGTAATGCGAGGGGTCGTGGTATCTTCATGAAGGGGGGAAAATGTTGTGATTTGTATCTGACCCCTCGCATTACTGCTTGCTTTGAACATCAATCTGTCAACATCAGACAAATTCCTCCAAATTTGAAATCGATTTAAAACTGAATTTATTCCTTGAAGTTAAAAAGACTTGTTAAATTCTGTCTAATCAAGGACTGATCCATTAATAGAAAATTTCTTAGAAAAATAAGTAAGGTAATTTTAGATTTTTTTTGTCGTGTTTCAATGATTTGCAAGGAATAACAAGAATAAGAATGTAATAAAACTATTTTTTTAATATAGAAATTTCGACTTTTATGAGAAATCTTTTACTTTTAATGATTTAAGATTACCTAAACAATTGCTGTGTCAGCGCGCAATTTTTTAAAGTTTCAAATATACTTGCTGAACGTGAAACTGATGGACCAATATAGCGAGTGGTAACTGTAAAAAAACCTACATCGAAGCATTTATTTATTGTTTTAGCAAGAGATGCCATGAATGTGCATGTTTGTTTTACCTGCAATTTGTATACACCACTTGAAAACATTCTGAGTGTTTAATGTGGAGTTCAATTTACAATATAAAGAAGCCAAAATACGATTTTTTAATCGCTAGAAATGGTTAGATGTACCTGGAATAAAAAATGTCTTCGGTTACTGCATTAGGTAGTCGGGGCGCAACATATATTCTTTCTTTGCTCACGAATGGGTCTATTATCTTAAAAACATTTCCTTGGATTCGAGACCCCCGTGGCTTTCCCGCCCGTGGCGTCACGCTAGTGGAGGAGTGGGGTCTTTTAACCCCATCACTGTTCCTCCGGCTTCTTCGCGACAACTCACGCACAACGCCCCGCTCCTCTGCCGAGCCCCCTCCTTCCTATCGCACGCACGCAGCGCGACCCACAGACCACCCGATCGCAGGCGCAAGCTGCCCCCACTCTCCCACCCCCGTCACCGTACAGCGAGCGTCACCCCGCCACGCTCCGGGCACTTCCGCTCCCTGCAACAGCTGTCGTCTGGTTCCGGTGATGAGCCGCAGCGTCGTCCCACAAGGCTGTCGCGCAGCTCGACCAAGCTGTGGCTCAGGTGGATTCGCAGGCAAAAGCTGTTGATCGGATGAACGGGTTACTGGTTCTTAGTTTTTCATTCATAACACAATTTATTTTAAAATTTGCGGGAAGCGTTATGGAAAACCTAAACGGGAAAATGGATGAGGTCGTAACATCGTGATGCCTTAACACTTTTATTAAATAAACTTACATACGACTTATTATCATAAATCACAATATACTTCATAATAACACTATTATTAAGAACTTGTGTTTTTCTGACTCGTCATTAATTAATCGGGATGAGAACAATATTGACGACCAGTATTCTTAGCATTTTCCTCGTGTGAAGTTTTCTTTATTATAACCATTATTTTAAAATGATTGACTCAGTTATATTATTTTCTAGTGAAGAATTTCTCATCAGTTTTTTATCGATTCTCCTTACAACGTACGGAAGGTAGTACACAATAATCACAATCAGCAAGAAAAACTAATACAGTTTGAGGTGTGATGAATATCTTGGAATGTAGTAATAATGAAGGAACGAAAATTATAAACATAGATTTAGGTCATACACACAACTAAGTGAAACAAATTCCAAAGAACGGCTATAAATAGACGGAGGGCATTTGCTGAGAGAATAACCCAAGGAGACCACCCATCATAATTTATTTCGAGACGTTACCGTATAAATTCGAAAGAAGTTTGGTTCTTTAGTTATCCTAACGAAATTCGCTCATTATGATCTCAAAAGGTTCATCCTTGAACGAAAGAAAATGAGGGATGTGTACAGGTGACGCATACCTAAATTATAACTCCACAGATATAATTTCAACTACTAATGAAGACGACGACGATTCTACTCTTCTTCGTAATTAACAAATTCATAATTAAGTTCTTCCTTAAGTCTATTTGTATAAAACCTAAAAACGCCTTTTCTTTGCTTCAATTGTTTTGAAGTTCACATCCTGGTTTTCTGTCTGCTCTCTAGGAAGTTCCCAAGTAATTTCGTTTAGCATTTGAAGTTTATTGGTCAGAAGGTAGTCGCCGTAAGACGCATGACATGTATTTTTCTTCTGTCAATTTTGCTTCAGAATATTACAGTTTATTCAGAATATTAACGAACAACTCAACGCATAAGCATAAACCAGACTAAATAGTATTTTCAGTTCCATAGTCATTGTTATCGATAACGGGTTGTAATTGCAAATGATAGCGACAACTACGCGTATTGTCTCGAGAAGAACGTAAGAATTTTTCAATTTCAGTTTACCCAACTCGTATTTTTTACTGTAGTTTTTATTAATGGGAAATGTGGTGTACTATTGCAGCTTACTTACATGGGGTGATAGGAGGTAGAAGATGGGCGATAGGGACTGTTGTTAGAAAGTGGACCGGTTAGCTGGGATTATCAACAAATTGGCCCACATGGAGGTGTTAGTAGGAGTGGTTAGTAACAGTAAGAGTTAGTGATACTATGAGTAGTAGGAGTTGGTTAGAAGAAGGAGGGTTCACTTTTCAATTGTCACAAGTTTATGAACCGGGACATTGAAGTGAAAAGCTACACATATTTCTGACCCCGTCGGGAATTGAACCTGGAGTGACTCAATGGCAAGCAATCTTGCTAACCACTGAACTTGTAGAGACTCAACTTCTATTAAAGCACAACTGAACTCAGGATTGTAATATTTTATTTAACCTGTGTTTAAACAGGCGAAGAATAAACTTTGAGGAATACATTTCGTATTCTATTAATTATTTCCGAGACATTCTCTGTTATCTCGTAAATCTTGAATACATCATTAAGCCATTGAGTTGGTGCTCGTTGCTAGTGACCCGCCCTGTACATCAGTTTCGAGTGTCATCGCACGCGCAAGAGCTCGTTTAGGGCTGCAACCGCTGGTGTTCCCTCGAGAAAACAGCCCCGTGCTTTTATTCCGCTCCGCCCTTCCCCACACTCGACTGCACAAACGCCTGACCTGCGTCCCAACGGTGCAAAATGGGACACAACGCTAATCTCATGGGAAAAAATTGATTGGAGGGAACATTAATTCTATCTCGATAACATTTCAGATAAAATAAATTAATTGAAATAGGATAAGCGAATTACTTAGAGAATACCACGCAGCAGTTTTTAAGACCTTTCTCATTTTCTTTAAAATGACACTTCTATTCAAAACCATCCTCTTGTTCTCCAAATAAAAACGGGTGTCCAAACCGCGTGGATTTCTTGCTATCAGAATCCATCGTTTTCCTTTAAAACATCTATTTATTTTTTCTTCATTAGTACTTTTCCGATGTTTTAATTCTTTTTCACAAAAAGATTTGGGGTTTATTCCTGATTAATACAAACACTAAATTTTCTCTAGTATTTACACTTCGATCTCATGATTTATAATTTTTTATTAACGAAAGACCTAGACCTTTATTTCCTGCACCGCTCTACATCTGTCGTTGCACGTTCGTCACGAAATCACAGCTCTAGTTTCGTGACGCGTTACAGTTTCGAAGAAGTTTCACCTGAAAACTCTTCGTAATAGTAGTATCCTTCGCGTTGAGCTACTCATCCCTCTTGCTGTATCTGTCACTCTCCCTGTGCGAGTGGGCGGCGGGTGTTCAGATAAGCGCTCCATTGTAAACGCGCGCTCGCGTCGCCGCATTGTGTGGGGACCACGCCCGCTCCGCTCGCACAGGGCCCTGGAGGCTGGAGTGGAAGAGGTTGGAGGAGCATGGAGCACTTCGCGGCGCTGGGGGTGACGTCGCTTGCCACAATCTTCTTATCGAAGTCTCGACGATGTCGGGTACCGCTCTCCAAAAGCGGTCACGGACTCCACAGAAATAATAGTGTTCGTGAAAACGAAGCTGAAGAATTTTTCAGCTTTTTCTTGTTATGGATTCTCTGGTTTTCCACTAAAACATTATTTTCTTTTGCATTCCTTATCACTTGATGACTTTGGAATCAAATAGCACAGAAAACATAAACCGTTTAATTTACTTGAAATGAACATGCCAGAGCGATTCTGTAGAATTTCAAAGACAAAAACGAAATAACAACCATGGTGGCCTTTTAGGAAGAGCGATGCAGTTGACTGGTGTAATGATAACACACAAAAAAATATTACGGCAATAAAGGGAATCACGTAAATTCTTTATCCTTTCCCTTTTGGACAAGGGGAAACCAAATATTACACAATAATTGATAATATTTGTATTCCAGAAAAACTTTCATTAATTACAATGTCAGAACAAAAATAATTATCAATAACAATAATCCATAATGAGATGATCCACAAAGAAGATTGAAACGTATTTTATTTGTTTGTGTTTTAGAGTAAATATGCAGACGGAAAATTATATATGCAGACGGAAAATATGACTAATTCTGGAAAATAATTATTCATCATATCAAGTAAAGAATGACTGGCACAGTTTGAATGACATATTTAACCACAGATAATTACTCTGAATGTTATCAGCAAGGATTTTGGGTGGTAAGTAGTAAGTGATACTCTATTCCATCTATTATCATGATTGATAACGCTTAGCATACAACTTAAATATTAGAGTCCAACTAAAAGTCGTATCTTATTATTAATTACTTTAATTTTGCTAATAGTTCGAGGAGTAGCTTCTCGTTAGCAAATTTTCTTGTATAGTTATTCTACGCAAAAAAACAATTTTAAAGACGTACCATTATGTTGGATTAGAGTAACAGAGTATACTTTGTATCTGTACATACAAATTTCATCACGCCGAGCAGTGGTCGCAGCATGCACAATGTTCATTTATTGTTTCCCGTGGAGCGAGACAGAGAATGGGCAACGTGTCAAGTCGGATTGAATGCTAATGAAGGCTAATACTAAGGTATGTTGTATTCATAGTAGTAGCCGTCACTTGGCATGAGGTTGAGATAATGCACAAGTTACTGCATAAGCTATTTTCCATGCCTCTTTTCTGTGAAAAATTCATCTTCCCGATGAATAGCTCATGGTTTATCCTGTGACGCTAATATCTTCGTTACCATGAAGGGGGATTGCAAAGCGTCGAACTCACTCAAAAACAATTTGAAGCGCTTTAGATTAGTGATGTTCATTTAATTATTGGGTTCATGTGGTATAATATATCATTTATGACTATACCCATGGACAGGAGTGTGTTATTTATTCTGTGCTACTATACACAACGATCAGAGACGATAAGAGCAAATGCAAGTTCATTGGTCAACGGGCGAAGAGTATAAATTGCATGGAATTTGCGTAAAAACAGCATTGCGACATGATCATCCTGGAAGACCCAAAGATCTACCAGGTGATTAGTTTAATGAAGGACGAGAAGCATTCAGCTTCTCTTTCCCAACTGACCGCCTTGTATACGAGATCCACTCCACATAACTGGACAGTCAACGATTACTTGGAGCCCAACCGAAGATGGAACTGAGACTGTTCGCAACAACAAAAAATGAGAGGATTTACCATTATTATATCTTGGAGTCAAGGTCTCCGAGTGTCAGTACTCAACACCATTTATGTCCATCGGCAAACAGTCAAATACTAGTGTAACGGTTCATTGGGAACACTTGAAATTCTTAGCAATAGTCTTTTTCTGTTCCAACCTACGTCCCATTGACTTGTCAGGCTGCATCCGCCCTCTGCCGTCGTTCACCGCCACATGGATCGTAAAGCGGCGGTCAACGAGCTCATCAATCGCGTCGATCAGGAAGTGCTGCCTCAACCCGCGCTGGGTAACTGTTCCCTACGCGGACGCCTCGCTCTTAACACGCTTTCCATTGTGTTCTTTCTCCCCCAAGCAGATTATTAAAGATTCAGTGTGAGTGTGGACCCCACATGTCTATCAGATCAATAATTTGGGGAATGAATTCCCCATAATTTGGTTTCATGCTGGAAATGCACGCAACTAAGTGACAAAATAAGTTACCACTGTGAGGGAAGCATGCGGATGCCATTTGAATCATACTGAAAAGACTACTCTTCTCTGGGATGCACGTATATCCAGTAGAAAGCTACTGTCATGTATCTATTATCTAGTTTAGTAGCATAAAAATGCTTCCAGAATTCGTTCATATCGACAGACTTTTTTCTGATGGGGTGAAAAGAAAATTTATCTCAATTTGTACCTTAAATATTGTTACTGTTGCTTAAAATAGGTCGATGATCCAATAAGTTGGAGGAGAACAATAGACCTAAAATATAAGATCCAGGAAATAATACTTAACGTCTCATAGCAACTATTCGCAATACAACAGAATGTTGCTTTATGAGTTTAGAGGTGTTGTTTCCTTTTTGATGTATTCCATACTCACTTAAATTGTGTTTAAGGGGTTTTACGCTAGTCTTCTTGCACATGAAAGATCCCGACTTTTCTAAAGTTTCATTCTAATGTCGTATTATGTAAATACATTCGGAAATTCAGTTGACTTTTCGTGTTCCTTGTAAATGACTTTTTTCGCAAATTTATTTTAAATGTGTAACTATGTTTCTTGAAATAAATAGCGACATATTAGCTTCCCAAATTTGATATTTCTGACACAATATGTCAGGTGTGAATAATAGATGAAACACTTAAATAAAAATATTGAAATATATTTCGATAAAACCATTCCTCCTTTTTCAGACTTCGTTTTTCGTTTAACACGTTTTAAACACAACGTTTCGAGTGCGGACGTAGTCTTCATCAGACGAATAACAAGTTTTACATTTTTAAATAATTCACTTATCAAAATATTCACTAGTATCCTGAAACAAGCAAACAAACAGATGCGTCCCCGGGAGAGGACAATTCGTTACTGAAATCTTAATTTTTGAAAGGAGGAGATATTAACGGACGCGAGTGCAGTATGACATTTGAAATTAATTTAGAAAAACGGAAGATTTATGTCAGAGGATTTATCAGTATCAGACTGTAAATTATTATGTTCAATTTTGTATACGCTATTTCCGGTATTTCTCTTTTTGTAGTTTCTTTCTTTAATTCTAACAGTCGCAATTGAAATCATGTCTATTCCCCTTATGGGGACGCATCTGTTCATTTGTTTTAGGATACTAATGATTCTTTTGATGAGTGAAATATTTGTTGTTCTTTTGTAATGTAAAACTTGTTATTCACCCGATGAAGACTGTATCCACAGGTGAAACGCTGTGCATAAAACTGCGTAGAACCAAAAAAAAAATTCCCAAAGTGATGACATTGTTTTATTGAATAAGTATTCAGACGAACCATTCTTGATAATAAATATATTTCCATTTTACGTAGACACAGTTATTTTTATTGGTACCACGGACCCCGTCCGGTGCTATAAACGTAGGTGCGAGAATGAACGACGTAATCCACCGCTAAATATCAAATACCACCCACGTAAGTCGAAACGAGGGGCGAGAAATTGGCGTGGGCGTGGAAATTGGGCGTGGTGCTTGCGGGGGTGGAGGTGGAAGGAGGGTCGTTCCGCGCCTGTGTAACACCTGCCATAAATCAGGCGCTGTCTTAAGGTCTGTTGCGCGTGGGCGGGGAAGAGGGGAGGTCTCACGCTCGCACTGTCTATCGTCCTCCTCGCGAATGGTGACGATTACCCCTGCTTCGAGATGGTGAGTCGTATGTCTGCGTGCATGCTAAGATTTGCCTTGAAGCTTTTTCATTGTATCATGAGGAGGAAAGAAACAATTCCAACTTCTATACACACACGTGAAGTCCGAAATTTTTTTTCCTAAATTCATCCCCAATAATTTTTTGATTCAATATGGACCGTTTATTGTATCCATCGTCCAAAAAGTACAACTCATCTCCATGTATGCATAACACATCTCTTATTATTGTTATTTAATTAAACTAAATTTCATATAAAACTATAATGTAAAACGTGTATCCGTTCTGTAATAGGAATTATTATTATTATTATTATTATTATTTCCATCTTGTTCACGACTTTCTGTCGGTTTCTTGCGGTTGGAGAAGTCAGAGACTCGCCTTAACTGCATTTATGATAATTTTGTTTTGGAGAGAAGCATCAAGGAGTTATCATCAAACATCACATGTATAAGAATCGCCGATCTATACGGGATGTGTTTAGTATAACTGATTTTTGCATGAGTTGGAAGTTTTGTGGCTTGAGTTCCCGTTCTTGCAACGATTTGAACAGGTTCTTGGGTACTACTCCCATGTTTGACAGTATTATTGTGATTACTCTCACTCTGTCACATTTCCACATGTCCTAATTTCGAAGCAAAGGTTAATGTACTTTGTAATTTTATTTTTGTATGATAATACCAGATTATTGTTGTGGGTGATGGCGATGTCTATGGGGAACACTTCTTTCTCTCTTTTTTTCTTGACTACCATATCTGGTCTATTGCGCTCCTTCTGTCTGTTATGATGGTTCTATCCCAATAAATTTCATAATTTTCATTTTCAAGAATGGTGGATGGTTCAAATTGGTAGTAGTTTACCTTATTTTCCTGTAGTTTGTATTTCAAAGCTAATTCCTGATGAATGATTTTTCCCACTTGATCATGCCTAAATTTGTAATCACATTGTGCTATAGCTTGGCAACCTCCTATGATTTGGTGTATTGTTTCTGTTTCCTTTTTTGCATCTCCTGCATGTCCGATTCAACTCAGTGTTTCAAGATTGTTGTTGTAATTACGGTAATTGTTGATCTTGATCACTTGGTCTTGGATGGCGATAAAGAACCTTTCAGTTTCAGGTTGTAGTTCTCCATGAGCTAGCCAGTTGTACGACGCTTGTATGTCGACAGTATCTCGGCTTACTTCATTTACAAACCTTCCATGCAGGGTCTTTTCTTTCCAACAAGTAAGCTTGGTTACATCTTCTTCTATGTCAAGTGTCGTATGTTCATCACTTAATGTTAGGGGAGTGTATTTATCTGACTATTGCCTTGTAGTACTGTGATTCTCCTTGTTTTGAGAAGAAATACTGTCTTAGATTGTGAACAATTTTGTTATTTAGGTTAAGAATATCTATTTGTCGTCCTCCATCTTTTCTTTTCAGTGAAGTTCTTTCTACAGCTGCTTTTGGATGATAAATTCTGTGTCTTGTCATGACTACATTGGTTTTTGTTTGTATCTCTTTCATTTCTATTTATGTCCATCTCAGGACACCGAAAGTGTATGTTAACAGTGGGACGGCATAAGTGTTCATGGCTTTGAATATATTTTTGGTCTTTAATTTAGATTTGAGAATCGTGTCAATTCTTTTAAAGTATTTCTGCTTATTTTTTTCTTTCATCTATTTATGTTTCGTGTTCTTCTTCTGATGTAATCCTGTATATTTGTATGTTTTCTCTTGACACATTGGTTCGATAGTTGTTCTCCTTCAATTCTAGCTACAATTTGTTCCCCCACTCTTTTTTTGTGTTCTACATTTGTCTATGCCAAATTTCATTTTTATGTCATTAGAGAAATTACTTGTTAGTTCAATCAAATGTTTCAGTTGATTTTCTGTGGCTGCATAGAGTTCTACATCATCCATATAGAGTAGATACGATAGTGTGAATTCCACTTATTATTATTATTATTATTATTTTACAGATTCTCGAAGCACTCTACCGCGTTACCTGTTGTACTTCATATATCGTGATTTCACTTAGGTTTCTCTAGCAAAGAAATGTGCTAACTCATAAAAAGTTAAATTGAAATTCTAATTCTTTCGGACGCATCTCCGTGTCTATTTCATGTAAGCAAAGTTTTCTGCCTTCACGTGTAATATGATGGTAGTACAGTGCAAATGCCTTATTTACTCTCTAATTACCTTCTTTCGAATGTCAATGTCGCCAGCCCCCACTTTTGAGCTTTTGAAAAACAAAATTATGCATATTTTTGTACCTCAAAAAGAAACTTTTATATCCCTTATAGAAAAAGGTATTAACAATTCAAATATGAGGAGTGAGGGAAATTGTCACCAGTCCCCATATTCACGATAGATGAAAACGAAAAGTGCCACCCGATAGAGGAAACGGTAAAATTTTGTACGGATCGATATTTCGAAAATGTTATAAACAAGCAAATTATAAACAAAATTGTCGCTAGCTCTCCCTTTCAAAAAATCTAAAATAATTCGACATAAATCGAATCTATAAACTTTAGGATCATTATTTAGGGGAATATGGCTTGGGAAATATATAAAATAGTTAATATTATTTCTTTCTAAAACTTATTCCAAAGTTTCAAAACTTTATGCATTACATCCTCTAAGGGTTCATCCTATTTTAGAGGAGTAATTCACAATAATGTACAGACATCCTCGTCAGAACGGGGATGATATGTGCGTACTTACAAAGAATCCTCGAACGTGTATGAAACTAGAGGTAATTGTGTTATGTCAAATTTGATTTCTTATTGAATTTTAAATTAAAATTTTTCAAATAGTAATATGTCACAAGACGAAAATTCAAAATAGAAGTTTTCCACAAATTGACAAAGTGTGACTCGGTGATAATTTCGAAGCATCACAAGTTTTTATATTGATCTTAAAATCTTACTTATCTGCTCTCTTATCTTTGAACATATAAAACCTTGCTCTTCTAAAATTGACGAGCTCTTCAAAAATTTTGAAAAATCGACTCAAAGAAAGTGTGGTACTCAAAAGAAGAGCAATTCCTTCGTTTGAGCCGCACATGTCTAAATCTCGAGTTCGATCGAAAACCTTGTACGATATTTGACGCTTTCCCGTTACCGTAACAATATATACTGAGTAACGTTACGAAAAAATCAAAATGCTGACTGTAATGTTTAACAATACAAGTGTATATTTCGAGATGTCTGGGTTTGTGCTATTCTCATAATTTTGATCTGACGAGTATGTAATACAGTTGAATATGATTTAAATAGCATAAGAAGAATATTCTCTTGCCAGTTCGGAACTCTCTGAAAATGCAAATTTAGACTCTTTTTAGAATTAAGCTCTGATATTAATAGTACCCCATCGGATTATATCACAAGTTGCGTCCGTGGAAATATATCCGTTTCTGGAACACATAATATGTCACTCGATTCAATGTATACCTATCATTAGTTGTCAATGTTGTAATTACGACAAATAAGTTTCATTACAATTATTATTGACAAACTAAAGTTTGTGTTTCAAAAGTGATTCAACTAACTGAACATGCAAGAAAAAAATGCAATTTTAAATGATTCAATCAATTAACTCCAATAATCATTATTCTTGAAAATATGTACGGATGTAATCAGTTACAGACTAATAATCATAATGAACTCTCTAGTCAAGAGACATGTTCTTGAAAATATAGCTGAAATTCAAATAATTATGCTGTATTTAGTACATTGCTATCACAATGACAGAAATATTGACACAGTAAAGAACTAGGTTTACAATCTAAATACCAAGACAGAAGATAGTTCAGTAGTTCATAAGAATTGAGGTATTTTTTTGTTATAATAGCAGTTACAAACTGCGTATGACCATTTGGCGGGCAAAGAACTAATTTCCTCTCAGAAACAAACAAGGGGTCATCACATAATTTCCAAAAAATGTCCAAAGGCAATGGCAGATTTACTGTTGTCAAAAGAAGTTATTGAAGTACGTTTTCTTTTCTTTATTGCCAAATTAATTTGTAGAAATTAAGATGTGTAAAAATTCAAGGTTAATAGCTCCAAAATATTGATGACATTCCCGCTTGTACATAAATTTGCTTCCACCCACAAGAAACCCGGAGAAAAACTCGCGCCAGTATAAGGTTACTGAGATATGTTCATAATATACACCAAGTCACCATCATTATTTACGAAAATTTAAATCAGTGTTACATTTATCATCATATGATACCATATTTCAACAAAACCTCATTCAAATAATCGCAAATATCGTTTCCCTTCATAAATACTACCCTGCATTGACAAAACGATATTTAGAACATGATCTAATTAACCATACTATTTTGGAGCGGATAATTTGGCAACATTACTGTCAATTTCTCTAATAATGTGGAAACAACATTGTTCTCGAGTTTAAGGCGGATTTGTCTAAATTTGCATTTGTCGCTCGATTTATTACTAGATGCGACGTTGCCATGAGAATGCTCTTTGTTTCCTCCGGGACACATCGATACAAATTTAAACTTAAATTCTGTATAAAATATGCGGTAAAAATCCTTATGATTCCGTCGGCCGTCTTCAATAACAATAGGACAACAATTGGAAAAGATTTTTTCACCTGTCTAATATGCGTATTTATTAAATCCGTATATGTGTATTTAAAAAATTGCCGACAGCAGTACTATTTACCTATGTTCGAAATGTTAAATTGAGCAATACCCAGCATCCTAAATCGCAATAACTGTGCAGTAAAATATTTTCAAAATTTGACATTTAATACACGCTACTCTTTTCTTTGCGTTCTTAAGAGTTGAGACGTGTGTCTAGTAAAGTAATAAATGAAAGAACTCTTTTAATGTAAGGGAGAAGGAGGCTGGAGATAATTATGTTAATATTTATAGTACTCAAATGTTTATTGTGACCGAATTCTACAATGCTGTGGCTTTAATGACGCTGTTACCATGCTCGAGAAAATTACCCCCATCCCTAAAGTACAATTGTTTATCAATTTTTTCAATGAAGGGTACAAAATTTAATTTTTGCGGTACAAAATGGTACAAAATTCATTCATTCGATTTCTGTCAATTTTTAAAAAGATTTTTCGAAAGGTGGGACTGATGAAATTTTGTTCATCACTTGTTGTTTATAACACTTTCGAAAAAATCGATCAGTAAAAATTCGACTGTGTATCCTACATCAGGTGGCATTTTTCATTTTTGTCTATGGTGAAAGTAGCGACTGGCGACAATTTCCCCCACTCCTCAAATTGGAATGTAGATATTTTTATTTCTGCGAGGGGTACAAAATTTTCTTTTTGAGGTACAAATTTATAAACTTTAGTTTTTCGAAAACTCAAAAGTGGGTACTGGGGACATACACATTTATTTTTAAAATAATATTTGCTGTTGGTTCATCATCCTGTATTAGGTTCCCAATGCAATTCGTGCATACAGCTGCAACTGCAACTATTATGTTTGCCCGCATGGGATGTTTTGACATGATTACCATGAATATACCCGCTTCTGTCAATTTAGCGCTCATTATGTGCATCGCAACTCCCTTCCTGAATCATTCCAATTGAGTGCTTCACTTCTTGAAAAGAAAGTTCAAAACTCCTTTTGTGCTACATACGCTAAAGGAAATGAAAGGAAAACAGCAAGTTAAAGGTCCAAGAGCATGAGTCCCAGAGAACATAATAATAATAATAATAATAATAATAATAATAATAATAATAATAATAATAATAATAATAATAATAATAATAATAATAATAATAATAATAATATAAATAATAATAATAATAATATAAATAATAATAATATAAATAATAATAATAATAATAATAAACCGATAAGAATAAAAGCGTTGGAACTCTCAAGCACAAAACGCACAAAATTTGCGAAGTCCCGAAGAGAAACTACTTTTGTTGAGATCTAGGGACCAAACTATGAAGTACAGAATTAAGGAAATGTGTATATCACATTCTCAAACTCATAAATGGAAGAACTCGTAATGCAATGCCGCCAGACAGGAGGGGCAGTATGGACATTCTTAAGAGAACGTCTAATAATAGATGAATGACATTTTTAATACCAAATCAATAAAAATTGAAAATTTGTCCGCGGAAAAATATAACTTATTTGTCTTGTTTTCGTCTCAAAGGAAGGGCACCATAAGGATCAAATACTGTTGATAATTAAATTTTGATAAATGATTGTCGGTAGTTGTTAAATGACAGTGCCGAAGTTAAAAGTATATCTGTTTGCATGATATAATAACTGTTCATTATTGAATTATTCTCTCGTTTATTTATTCACAAAGTATCTTAATGTCGGTTTTGCGAGCTATTATGTATGAGAGACCAACTAAATGTGCATGTTAAAACAGGTGTTGGAATGTTTTCGTGCGTTATTTATTATTTAGAAGTAGTAATATGATGTAGTAATATAGTAGTATATAGATACATAATCGATATTTATCAGGTAGACTGACTTCTGATTGGGATTATGGAGGGGTGGGAGGGTTTGAAGAAGAGAGGAGTGAGGTGTAAATTCAAAATATGACCCAGGTTCCCTGAAATCTGTCCTGTCGGTAGGGGGTCGCTAGAATATTCGCGGAAACGAGAATTGCATAGGAAGAGACGATCGCATTTCAGCGAGGGAATCACGCAAAGAACGAAGGTAAGTGATGTGAATACGTTTGCGGAAAACCCTTCGGAGCGCTGGACTCGTCGAAATGTGATCACTCTGATCGACAAGTGATGACTCTGTGTACATGGAATAGAGTGTGGGTGGGCAGTGGCGTGAGTGTCGGAGAATTGAAGGGCGTCAGCGAGACATGAGCGGTGTGGGTGCATTGTGGACGCTGAGGACTGGGTGCTCTGCGTGGGTGAACCGAGAGACGGCCGAGTGCATCGTTCCCAAGAGAATGGGAGCGATTCCACAGCTTGGACAGGGGGATTGGGGGGGGGGGGGTAAAATCGCTTAGTAGCCCCGATCCGGCGCTGCCGTCCCCGCGATTTCCGAGCTAACGTCACGGCACATTGTACGTCCATCATTTCAACAGACACTTCGCGGTTGAGGAGGACATATATTCGTTTTTCGTTTATTTACTACACCAAAAATCGTGGTTAAACCCAAACTAACGTTTGATTGTTAGTGAGAGACTTCCCAGGACGAATCCCAAACACCGGAAGAAGTAGAGTGGGAATCATGTCCAAGAAACCTAAGCAAAGTTGCAACTTTACGAAATCTTGCTTATGATACTAACATTGCAAATGTAATATTCCCTAGATAGTCAGGAAAGTTTTAATTCATTGATAGAAATCAATAAAAGTTATAAAATTCCCGTAAGGGTATAAGATCCGTTAAGTAAATTTAATATAAGTATACAATAAAAATAAGGTAATTGATATTCAGCAAAATTTCTCTTAAAACTAAACACCCTCCGTGCCTAGTATTGAAATCTGCAAAAAGGTTCACGATTACTGCGATATACTTACGCTGCAAAACTTGAGACAGAAACTCGCATAGTCTAACATGAAATGTCACTGGAATTTTAGTTGCTTATCAGTTCGCATACACATCTTGGTAAATCTTGCTCAACACATCATTGGCTTACCACCACATTTCCTGGCTATTTGTTCCCCAGAATGTGTTTGCGAGATAGATTTCTCATAATATAAGTTTTTTTTGTTATGGTTTTATTTTTTCGTAAACAAACATGATACGAAGACATTGAAGCAGACACGTCATAAAATATAAAATATTTGCAATTAAAGTAGACTTTATATAAATAATTTTAATATTTATCAGTAGTTTTTATCTACATTATGATACAGGTTCAGGCTATGATGAAAAAAATATATCTAGTCGCTGAAATACTTAATCCACCACTTCACTACATTTTTAAATCATTTATTGTATTTAAAATGAAGTGAATTTATCGTCTTGTGTCTTGGACCGGCGAGCTCTGGAAGGTGCGCGAGTAGCATTAACAGTTGACAACAAGAAGCGTGAGCCTTGCTTTGCGTCTCAAGGGAAATTTCTCTTTTATACCCCTCCGAGAGAGTGCTTACAGAGTAAATTTTACTTTTGGATGAATTCGCCTTATTTTAACTCACACATTCATAACTTACAGCGAAAGAAGTTGAATTCATAACAGATTAATATCCGTCCATTAGGCTGCGGTTCCAATGGATGCGAATTCTGACTAAACGCTCAGGTATATTCATTACAAATTCTTCTACAATTAACGTCCATTATATAATATAATTATCTAAACAATTGAAAAACTTACGACCTTTTATGGACGAAAAATATATGCATAACAGAAAATACATACATTATTCGTCTATAAAAGGTTTTATGTTTTTCAATTATTTATTTCATTATATTCATTAAACCATGCGGTTAAGAGTGTAGCCGCTTTGCGAATATCACTTTGCTTCTATCAGCGAAGAAGGTGCCCATGATATTTATTTCCTTAAAAGTACTATATTAAGTTATTAGATGGTGGAAAAAGAAGAAAGTAAATGGATTGTTTGCAACGAGGGAAGATGAAGGAGAACACCAAATATTATTCAAAAAGCTTTTGAGGAGCTCAAAACATTTTGTGATAATTTTATAATTTTACCAGCAACATTCCAACACAAACTTAAGACAATTGAGGATAGTGCATCAATATACTCAAATACTTATATGTGTACGGCACAAGAGATTGGCCGTAATCGGAATCTGCAATGGAGTCAGAAAATGCATGAAGAGTCAAAATTTGAACTACGAAGTTCTGGCGTGATCGGGCGAAGTGGCAGTTGCAGGGCAATTAACCACCCATAACATTCAGTATAATTCATTGTACTGATCAGAGCGTCAAGGATATCCTTTGTTAAGAATGCGGTACACTGTAACCATAGACGAAGTCACGTACTTTTTCATGTAACAACATTTTTCTCTTCAATCTTTTATAAATTATCAATCCGTTGAAGTTTCATTTCATTTCACTTCTTAAGATTCAGGGCAATTTTCATTTCCCAATATTGAGATTAGAGAATATTTAATTGCAAGATGTTCCCAAACAATATCGATTTCCCTCGGCTCTCGGTGCAGTGTTCTAAAGCTCGCCGTATATTCAGTACATAGAATATGCGATATTTCTTTCACGTTCGAATAATTATTTCCTTAAAACTTAGTTCTATAAATATAGCGCCGAACTCTCACAAATATCCTTACGTGTTGGAGGAGAAATAAATAATTTCACTATTTTCTTTCCTTTCGCACACACCGACGGGAAATAATGAAACATACGTAGTGTCAATATCATAAATCGTCGTATTATATCATATTGACTTTGAATATCCTATAATCAACTGAACATAGGAGAGTAATTTGGAAGAAGAGTGACAATGTGAGTATGACTATGTCTGATGGCTAATTTGTCAGAAAATGTGAGAGGAGGCCAATGTGATGGCACACCTGGTCGAAACAGAGGCTCCCTAAGAGTCTAGGGTTCTACTCCTGAGGAAAAAATCTTTCCTGTCAAACGAGGGAAAGATATTTGAGATAGTTCTAAAGTAAATGTTGATGTGTTGGAAGAAAACATTAAGTGGCTTCGCGATCGCACATAAGCACAGCCGTATCAAAGTCTGAATACTTACATTTTGTTGTATCTCTTTGTTGTATCATATGTGAAAAACGATTTTGAATTAGAAGGAAATAATCAAACAAAATGGAAGGCTTATGGGTTCCGAGAATAATGTAGATTAACCCAATTATTTGGAGTAGATAATTAACATTGAACTAAATTTATTTAATTTTTTGTAAAACTAACCTTCTTGGCAGGATTGGTGTTCAGATACACGCCTATATTTGGTGATAAAGTTTCCTTAATTCTCATATTTACGAATCTTACTTGAAATTTCGGAAAGATTCTGAAACGAAAACTCTTAGATAATGGTTCAGATTGTAAAATTTCTCATGTTCAAGGTTTAAAAAATCCGCTACATTAGGAATATAATATTCCTTAATACACTGTAAATACATATTTTTCAACATACAAACATGGTGGGAGAGCAGGATGCCATATGCATCAGTATAAGTGCATTCGATTCCGAATTCCGTTCTTACGGCTTCGCACCTTTTTAAGTCACTTTCATGCTGCTTGATTTCTGAGGCTGAGTGCTGTCATTTGCTCCCATATATGCACTGAATTATCCATTAACTCTAGAATGCAGAAACTCTACCGCTCATACATACCTCGATATTTATCGCCACGTTTTACGCACAGGATCTGCGAATATTTTTATCGCGCCATTTTCGCAGTCGCTATAGGGGACCTGCGTCATATGTCTTCCGCGAGATCCGACCGATACCCCAAGAAGGCCTTGAAAGCACAGCTCTTCATTGCACGTAACAAGGGCTCGCACGACTTTCTCGACACCGTGCATCGCCGCGCGAACTAGGATTCGCGTGCAGTCCATACATCAAACTGTATCGCGACTCTCATATCGGCGCATTGGTAGCACTCGGAGGTGCTAGAGCGCAGCACCGACGCTGGGGAAGAAGCAAGGTGAGCGAAGGGGGGGGGGGGATGGAGCGAGCAGAGAATTGAACGCGTTCGAGCTGTGTCAGCGACCAAGAGCAACTGTGCATGAGTGTGTGGGACACTGCCAGACAGTGTTGAAAAATAATGGAGGGTAGGGAGTGGATAGTGGGGGTTATTTCTACCACGAAGTCGATGTTCATGAGTTGAATACAATAACCTGAAGTTCAAGGTATAAAAAGCAGATGCAGACATCAGAGGGGTGGTCTTGATTTAGAGGAACTGGTGAATATACAGATGCCCAACAAAAAGTACCATTCGTATGCAAATAAGTATTGGAAGAAAGGACATATGAAAATGAGGTTTTAAAAAATACATACGAGCAACTTGTAGAAACGATGTGATGGAGTGTGGTGTGTGTAAATGAACCCGAAACGTATCAGTGCTTCAGCGGCAGATGACGATTCCCGGTGGAGAACTTGCGGAAGTGTCCAAATAGGAACCTATGAAGCCCATGAAGAGGGAAACGGACCAGGGAGCTAGGAACAGGGCTAGTGACAGAAGGCACAGCAGTCGGATCAATGTTCTTGTGGAGGAGAAGCGACTGGTGCCGAATGGAACAGGGTGCGGGGAACAGCGACAGCGGAGATAGCGACAGCGGCAGCAGCGGCGGGATCAATGGGAATGTGCTGACGAGGGGAGGTGGGAGACTTGGCGGGGAATGAGAGGCGGTGGCGCGGGGTAAGGGACGCGGGGCGGGGGCAGTTCTCGCCGCTGCTGCGTTCAGCCAATTAGGCAGGATTTATGGCGTACTGCTCACCCTGGGTGGTCCACGAGACAGCCGCGCCGTCGCGGTTGCTGCTGATGCTGCCGTTGCATCGCCTGTTGGGTGATGGGGGTGGTGGTGAGGACGCGGGGACGAGCGACGGACGCTGTCTTCGCCAATGTCCTCGACAGCGTGATGACGTCACCCTCGTTTCGGCGATTTTTGGTGGTTCCACCTTTTCGAGGCCACCGACTGGGCCTACTTTCCCGGAAGAGGAGGGGTCTGAGATTACCGCGAACACTTATTACTTTCATAAGAAGATTCATATTTTCGGGTACAGGCACTCCATAATCGTCTAATTTTAATTTATCATTATCATAATTTGTAACATACTCAACGTTACTGGCTTTAACCCTTTTAACTGTAAAAGAAAAAAAATCATGAATTATTATTCCTTACCATTTTTTACGCTCAAATATTGGAAGGGATGGTATAAATGGTGTAAATAAAATTGTGTAATAAACCCTCCACAGAAATCAAAATGTCTCCAACATTACTGCTTATTTAGTTCGAAAGTATGGTAAAGTTCAGTGTTCTATACGAATTTAGACATGTTCGTTGATACGTATCATCAGAGTAGTGAAATTTTAAACCTTTTTTCTAGTATTCATAATAATAACGAAACCGAATGTCACCCTTAAAATTTAATATAAGTAATAAACCAAACTTTATTTTTGCAATTATTTATGTAAAATTTGTTATTAGTTTCACAGTATCTGCATGACGGTTATTTACATAAATTTGCTAGTAGGAACCTACCAACTTTGTCATTAACGAGAAAAAACTATTCACGGAGTATGTAGTAAATCGTAGTAAAAGGGTCTCGGTGACGAAATATAAAATTTCATATTCGTAACTTCGATGAAATTGAGAAAGTTAATTGAAAGGCATTGGTTCTTCGGCCGCGCATCAAACGCTCTGAAGCTGTCAGTGTGTAGCCTGTTGCTGCCCTAGAATGAGCAAGAGGTTTTTCCAAAACACAACTTCAGAATTCATCACTCCATAGATTTCTTTCAATCTCGCACATCTTCTTTTTGTAAGTACTCGACGACGTCAAAGAATCGTTAAAACGCTCGTTTGGTGTTTTGCCTACACTTCGTCGGACCCTGCGGGGGATTTGTGAAATCTATTTTCGTTGTGTATCTTGCCATTGCGCAAAGTTTTCTGTTCTCCCAGAGTTCCCAGGTGCGGCGTTTGTTTTCCTTTTATTTCACCTCTCCATTACCAATCGTTTCAGAAACCTGCTGCCTAGAACACTCTGGAAACGTTTTACGTAGTTCTGTCGGACGACTTCAAACGCGCACGTGGAACGTACAAAAAGTCTAGACTGACTTCAACATTCCCAAAATAAAGAAATAAATTTGTATGGACATCCAGTCCCACTACGTGCGAGTCCGCGTTAACAGCTGCCCATCCGCGCTTATCTTCGAGACTTCTTCCCTTCAGGTTGTGGTGTAGGGTGGCGGGGGGGGTGAAGATGGAGGAATGGAAACAGGATGGAGGGGATGTGAAGATAGGTTGGAGGTCAGGCAAACATAAGGATTTATTCATTTAAAGCCTTATTTTTATTTATCTAGGTTCAGATCTTTACACCTTTTTCGTTGAACCGTGAATGCTTTGTGAGATGGAATGGGGAAAAATATACGTTGGTATTGTCGGAGAGCGGGAGGTAACGTTGCGGCATTCGTCTTGTGTGGGAAACAGTAGCTGTAAGTCTCGCGTAGACAGGTGAGCGTGAGATCGAACTCTACTTCTGCAGCAGGTACGGAGGGTAGCCGATAACATAATGCCAACCCAGAGTAGGTTATCGTAGCCCTCGGTAAATTGCTGACTTGTAAGGGTCCTAATTTGAGCGAAGAAAATAAATTTTACCCAGTGAATGTGCTGGATTTTTGCATATTTAGTCCTACAATTTTCCATCACTCATTGTTCGCATCTCTCTCTGTGTATAAAAGAACCTTTGATGGAAGGTACCTGCTCCAGTTCAAGACCCACCGCAACAGCACTTTGCTTCTATCTTAGATCACCCTTGATTTAACAGTAGCAACGGAAATCAATGAAGATAATGGACGGAACAAAAGATGACATCTTGCTATGGAAGAACACGGTAATCACGACTTGAACGTCGGCATTCGAGAAGTGAAATAATTTTGTCTGTTAAAAGCTTTTTACTTAAATTCTAGGCTTGTTTCTGTATTTTAATTTCTCCTTTGAAAATGTCACTGACTCTTTCCGTGAGGTTGTGACGGCATAATAATCATATCGTTCAATTGAATCTTGTATGAGCGTCTAGAAACAATACTAATTTTTTTGAACTATAATTGTTGGAGATGGGCATTTAAAACAAAACAATAAGAACGAAAAAGTGGAGGGTTCCTTTCCATGGAAGTCATTCATTTCCGAGGAACATTTTAATCTAAGTAGTATTGTTCCCAGAGTAGTGAAATCTCACAATATTCATCCAATTCTGTCTAACTTTCAGAAAGAGTGTGATTTATGAACTTCCAAGCTATGAGATCCATTCTCTGTATTAGATATATTTGTGTTGATGGACGATTTTAAACTTATTCATCTGTAACTACAATAATTTTATGTTTATTGTACATTACAAAGTATTCGTTTAATTAATAGACACGACCTCTTAAATTACAGAGAATAAGAGCGGGTAACACGTCTTTAAACACATCACAACACTATATTATACCACTAAGAAAACATAAAATGAAGCTCTACTTCACGCAGCTATGAAAAAATTACTCAGTCAAATTGATTTATCAATTTGTAGTTCTCATTTCTGTTGCAGGAAGAAAGAAGTTGTTAGATTAGTCTTAATCTTTGCTCTTGCCAATACTTTTGCGGCGTCTTTCTAGGCAGAAAGGATAATTGAAGTCACCGTTAACGACACTACGAGGAGATGGAGTGCAAGAACGTATCTTTTTAATCGGTAGTTGGATTAGTTTAAAGCGTCGACACTTGACTTTCAGCGTTTCCTGCTTTTCGAACTAGTGAACATCAAAGCTCCGACAGCCTTCCATCTGTTTTTCAAAGCACTAGTTTCCGATGTTTCCATTTTCCCCGATAACTACTCATAAATACATCCTTATCAATTGGACTAGAGATTTATTGTCCTGTTTACTGCGGGTTCTGTGTGTTCTCTGAATGATTTGGACGATGTTTTTTTGATTGTTTTCATTAAAATTTCAAGGGCCTTATCGTTGTGTTCTATTTCAATATGTCAACAGGGCGTTCTAATTCAAGTCCGTGACAATAAGGTTATCGAACCGGGTTTCGCACGAGAGCATACCCTTCCATAGTAGTGTTTGAACAACATAAGACGATGCAAAATATCGACAGTAACTCCAGCAAAATGGTATCTACATGGTTTATATCAATGAAACATGTAATACGATTACTAATGGCAGAATAGTGTTGCAACATACATCTAGCGAACATATTATTTACATTTATCGTAAAATTTATTGTTATTCACTATCATTATTACTTGAACCTTCTCTATCCTTGTAATAAATTGACATACGTGTTTTATAAAATGTGTCGGGGACTTAATACTTCTCTAAGTCTGTACATTAGTTAATATACTCGGCAAAATATGATACACCGAAAACTTGGGTTTAATTCAATATTATTACTTGCACTCATATTTCTTGTCGTTAAGCTATTAAGAATAGGGCGCAATGCACTGTGGGGCGGTGAGATTTGAAACAGGAAATTTCATCTGTACGTCGTTACAGAGTAATAACA
Organism: Laupala kohalensis; assembly: GCA_002313205.1. Lineage (NCBI taxonomy): Eukaryota > Metazoa > Arthropoda > Insecta > Orthoptera > Trigonidiidae > Laupala > Laupala kohalensis. Next base: position 683,404 of record NNCF01126387.1, on the reverse strand, counting down.
AATACACGTAATCGGAATAGCAGACATCACTAGTTGTTAGTACATGTATCAAAGCTGCGTTGACACACTTTCAAAGAGAGTTTGATGGTTTAAAGTGAACCGAACCTCGTGCAATAAACACATTTCATTCTCGGGTTGCCCCATCCCGTCGATTTGAAATACGTATTTGAATGATGCGGGGAAAGTTGCACTAGACCGGACTCGTTGACAGGGAATGGATGCGAGACAGTTTTTCCGCGCGAGAGGGCGGAGCCGCGTCCAGCTGGAGATGCAACTGCGCGCGCGCCGAGCGTCGGGATCTGGCGAGAAAGCCGTTACTAAACAATTAACACCACGAGGTGTCATGATCGCGCGTTTCCCTGCCGCGTCTCGCCTTCAAGAGGGGCGGTCCTCAAGACCCCTCGACCCATTTTGCTTTTCATGTGGCATGTAGAGGGGAGATCTCGACATTTGTGAGCCAACTGCGGTGGAGTGACTACCAACCACGGGGTTGGCAATTTTGTTTCGAAGCGCGGGAGGTTGCAGATTCCAACGCGCTTTCAGGTCGTGGATTCTGCCGCGGACGTCGCCTGTTTCCAGATAAAGCTAATTCCAATTGAGGAAGTGATAGGGGATAACAATTTAACAACCTTACCCTCTTGATGAAATGCATTTTACAAATGTAATCATTTCCCATTGCTGAACCTCTTGGTAGGTTTCTCAGGAATAAATGCTGTCAAAACTAGTCCCTTTTATTTTCTTACGATTAAAAAATTACAATTTAATTCCAGTGATTGGAATTATTTGTCTTACTTTATGATGTGGCGAGGTTCAGGACATCAGATATACTATTCCACCTGATCTCATGTTTTAGGCGAAGGAGTTCGACGGAGTGGGGAAACGAACCCGTGATCTTCCGCCAAGCAGTGCGTAGAAAGCTATCACTGCGCCACGACCGACGGTAATTCATATAAGCTATCATATTTCTAAAGCATTAAAAACAAATGTCAGTCACTTAGATTATCACCCAAACATTCAAACTATCGTTTCCAAAGAGTCTTCCAGAAATTTCTGCCCTCCTATGAAGTAAAGAGGTCTGCATTGGAAATTGAGCGGAGGAAAAGTTTTGCACTCTAATGCTAATTCCCGAGCACACCGTATATTTGTCGATCATTGCGAATGGATAAAACACGATAATACACGACACGTGTGACTGTATTGTTCGTGACTGTTTTCTTACATCTATTGAATAAATTTTGAAATCAAACAGTTTGATTTTCAAAGATGTAATTAATAACTAAAGAGAGTAAATATTTGCTATTATTGTATTTTTTTTTTTACTTTTTAGTCCTTGTGTTTATGATTTATAAATATTTTCATTCTTCTCTCTTCGAAAGATTGACTGTGGATTTGGTACAAGACCATTCTACATTCACAATTCAGGAGCTCTGAATCATAAAATTAATTGCTTTAAAAAAAGGAAGTGAGAACAAAGAGCGCAATAATTCTTCTTAATGTTATTAAAAAAACTAGGAAAAAACAGTAAAATGAGATTTTCAAAATGAAAATCTTCCGGCGAAAATAAATACGTATGCAAATATTCTACATTTTCATTTAAGTTCAATGTAGCGTGTAGAAATTGCTGGAATGGCGAGTTAATTAGATCGAGAGATCTACGTGGAACTAGATGATAAGGGATCTCGAGAACCACAAAAATTGGTTTCGGAATAACGTAATTTGTCCGTGTGTTCTCTGAATCCTTACGAAACCGTTGGGACAATTTGGTCATTTTTCGCATTTGGGGGTAATTCAGTTGTATTGTCTGGCAAATTCAGAAATGTTTTACCTATTTTCACTTTTTACCTTTTATCTTGGACTTTTTGTCCATTGGGAACCATACAAATATTTTAACTCTTCAATCGAAATTTTCCTTTTCGGAAAAAATGTTAATCTTTTTATGGATTCTAATTATTAAAATTAGAAATCATAAGATTAAAATTGGTGTATACCTTATTGTTAAATAATTTGAAAACTTGAAATATTCTATTGATTTGGTGTTTTTTTACAACTTGGAAATGTGTGTTTGGATGAAAAAATATAACCATAGAATTCAACAGTGTTGAAAAATCATTGACAAACCATTATCAAAATCTAAATATCTTGAAGACTTTTGACAGGGCCCTCAAAAAACGCAGTGACCCTGGGTCAGTGCTCGTTAGAGTAATGCGATAAAACGCCACTGACATGTCGTTTCTCCATTTCCGAACGTTCCTCAAAATTATTTCCTAAGACACTTTTTTGAATTTTATGCATACTTTGGACCTTACGCAACACGTATCAAATGCATACTGACTTGTAAGCGTGGCGACTCCGTTGCAAACTACATACTATTTATTTGCCATCACTCCTTGATTTCATAGAAGTTAGAACCGTCAAACAAAATGTGTTTAAGATGGAGCAAATGCAATATTCTGAGCAGAAATAAAACACGTGTGACAAAGTTAAAGAAATATTCTGTCATAACTAATTTTGCGTATGTGCCTCGCATCCTGGAGTTAACGGTTGGATTCCTGCAACATGACAGCCTTCATGACTCTGACGGCCTTCTTCTCTCACGACTCAGGGCAACCCATTACTTTTACCGGTCACAAACCATATCTCGAGGGCGCTAAAACCATGTCAGCCACTGGTGGTTGAACCGTTAAATTTCATCTTTTTTCGACATTACGTCTATAATATGGTAAGAGAAAAAACTGTATATAACTCATACCGTGCAAAATAAGTGTTCAGTGTTCATTTATTCCAACGTAACGCAATGGAAAATCTCGTTAATATGTCCGTTTGAAGAAGAATAATTAGTACCTAGGGCTGATTTATTCTTTTCATAGATGTATTAATTTCCTTTTATATATAGAACGTGGCCCACTTATATAAGAAGTACCAATTAATATTTAACCTCTGTTTCATTGTTGCCCCTTTCCGTTCAATAATCATTTTCGACTGTGACTAATGGAACATAATTACATAATCTCGCTATGTACGTCCAGTTACGACTTATTGAATTTGAAAATGGATATTGCCGAGGTATCGCGTGTTCTCCAATTAATTCCATTAATTGCTGCATTTATATAAAGGGAATGTCATCTTGTACAAGGTACTCTTTAATTACTCTTTCGATTTGACATGAAATGTCGTGTTCCCAATCCCACTTACATTGAATGACGAATAATATTTATTTTAATGCTCGCATTAAAGGATTCTCCGAAATGATCATCTAATTAAGGAAGACTAAAACATAATTATTTCCTTTATGTTGATATTTTCTCTATAAAGTGATCAACAAATTTAGAGAATATTCTTGCATCATATAAGAAATGTATAAAAATTGTATGAATACGTTTTACAAATGATTACGTGACATTTACGTCGTGATATTTCCATGTACTGTAGCCTTCAAAATACTCAGAATCGAAACCAAAACGTTTTTACATAAATAGGTTATTACAAAATAATCTTACAAGCATGGTTTTTCATCTAATTCATCGATTTAAAACTTGTTTTGTTTTTAATTATAGTGTCAAGCAACAATTATCCATTTCTCCTTTATACTTCATTATCTTTACCACACCTTACTAGTCTTTTAATGAGTAAGTGCACTTATCTGTTTGCGTAGATTTGACGTCTAAATTCCTTAACTGATTTGGATGAAATTTAGCAGAGAGGAAACCGTATACCCTCTGTGGTCTGGGTAGAAATGATGTACAGTTGTGGAAGGCGAACGGATGGTGTAGTGGTTAACGGGTACGGTGCAGTTGCGCCCCGTGGCCAAGAAATATTTAAGAGGATTATAAGGGTCTAGCAGGAAGTCGGTGTAGAGTTGCGCACCGTAGTATGCTCCTGCTTCAATTTCTTTCTCTTCGCAGACAACCGTGGAGTCTACGGCCATTTTCTGTCATGTCAAGAGCTATAGCAAGAGCATTATAATACATTTGTTTAATTGATCTTCTTTTTCAAAAGTTGAAAAACTCAGATTTATATTTATTTAGAATACAACATTAGAAATTTACTGTAAGAGGCCATTTTATGTTTCTGTCAGATAAACACTTTCGTGAACTTTTTAAAAAATGTCATCAGACACCGTTATAAATGTTATTATTATGTTATACAGCATAGTTCGTCTGATAACTTCTTCAATAAAACAATTTCATCATTTTCCAGACTATTTTATGAAATGTTATTTTTAATTTAAAACTTGTTATTCACCTGATGAAGATTGTGTTTTGAAACGTTGTGTTTAAAACTATGTTAAACCAAAAAAATAGTCTGAAAATAATTTGTTGATATTATTATAGTCCGTGAAACGGTTGTATGTGGTATCTCGCCATCAGAGGGCATCGCATAATGATTCATACAGAGGACATCCCGTAATGATTCCCTGCTCTCCATCTCTACTATAAATCGGTTATATTTAGTTTATTTCTTAATTTTATGAACAGTAAATAAATTTAAAGATCTTTAATGGATTTAACGATTACAGTTGGATGTCAGCTGTGCGAATGTTTTCTTACGCCTCGTTTTCCAATACAGATTTATTGAGACAAACAAATTGTTAGTTTCATCAGCGAAAATTATTACTAGTAGCCATAAAAATATACCAATAAAAATGGAAAAGAATTGATGCAAATTGGTGCAACGATTGTATTTTATGGACGCATTAGCAAGAATACAACTATTTTCTAATCAGTCTAGTGATCTCAAACAAAACCAGATCTTATGTACAAATTGTTTTTACCGTGTAAAACAGTGTACCGTAAAACTTTTTAAATAATAGAACATTGTGTTAGGAATTACCCATCCTACATTATTATATGAAAATATTCTATTATCGTACTAAATATTAAATACACTTCCTAAAAATAAAGAAATAAATTACTTAATTTTTCCAGCTTGAAATAACCGAACATCGCTATAAGACATTAAAGAAAAGAAAATTAAAAATTTGTTGATGAGAATCAAAATATCACGTTACAAATAAATAAATATGACTATAAGTTTGATTTCTCGGGCAACAATTTACCAAACCCCATCCTGTGCCTGCCCGATCGATCGAAAATGTATAGAAAATGATCCACGGGTTAAGATAAGTTGGACTGCGCTGCTGTAAATTATTACACAGATCGTAAAAATAAAACAAAAACATCAGTTTTAAGCCAGATATTTCGAATAAATCAGTGTGGTCAGTATTTTTCTAAAATAAAATTCCATGACTTTTCCATTTTTTCATACTTTTTTTTACTCTGACCGCATTTTCAATGCATTTCTCATAGAAAATTGAAATTAGACACTTTATTTAAAACATTAGAAGCTTAAATTAAAATCTGGCTTCACAGTATTTTAGTACTTAAAATTATCTTTGAAATAAAAAAAAACATTCAATCATTTAATAGCATTACAAGGTAATACGGTGTCAAATTGGAGCGATCACTGATATATCTAACAATGGTGTGTCGATAAGCAATAGCGATATAAAATAAATCTGTTTTGTAAAGAAATAACGAACGTAGAAAATAGTTTGCCAAAATGTTGGACACTTAATAAATAAGATCATAAACGTCATGTATCAATTAAAATTATCATAGCGACTAAAATAATAAGTTGTATTTTACACTTTGATAGTATGCATTACTACCAGTGTGTATGCGTAAATTAATTAATAAATATTTTACGATTTATCACAATGAAGTCGAGTTTGGTCTCTTTTTTATATGAAATTTGAAGCAGATTACAATAGGTTGTTCATAACAAAAATAATTAACAAATATTAAAAAATGGAATGATATACTGAGCGTCTTGCAATGAGTCGGTGAAAGGCTATTGTCTCCCAGCCCTTACCTGCGCTGGCGGAGGAAAAGAATGAGGAAAGGTTTAGGTGTGCAACTCGGTGGTACCCTTCGAGCAACCAGTGTGCGCAACTCGACCCTATTAGCAAGGATAATCCTTGCATTCCTCTTTCTAGGTGCGCTACTCGACCGTTCCGGGGGTTAACACCCCATTGATCCAAGCAGATATCCCGGGTTCGATTCCCGACTCGACGCCATTTTCACCTGACCGAAAGTTATCACATATCTTCTCCACGTGTAGGGTACACGGAAGAAATATATGCTGAATGATAAATGTTTACACGCTGTAAGAACCACCGAAAATCTACGGTTTGGTTATGGACTCGGACATGTTGTGTTTGTATCTATGTATTTATGGTACTGCATTACTTTTCTCGCTATTTTGTTTAGTTTTTAGCTCGGACAGCAATTACGGATTCCATAAGCACAAGCAGGAAGAAAATATTTAAAATATATCATAAATTTGAAGACCGTTTTGGACCAGGAGATTGTACTTGTATTTTGATAATGAGAACACTGTTTTCGGACACGTTAGGACCGTTCTTGTGTCACTCCCTCATGTTTCTTGCGTTGACCCGTTCCCGAGTGCATCGGCCGAATAGTATTGTCTCTCCAGTGCGGCGGCGTCCCCGCGTCATCGGCGACGCCGCGAAAGCGCTGTGTTACTTAACGGCCGCGACGCAAGAATTACGTGTTTATAATAATAAATTAATAAATTTATTGTCAATTTATTAATTAATTTATTTGTTAATTTAGTGTCACGCCGGAACGCGTAGCTGCCACGAACTTCTCGTCGTCGCGTCGCCTCTGCGTCGCCCGTAAAAGAAATTGCGGCAAGAAACGCAAGAGGCAGTCATGCGAGAGACATGAAGGGCGGTTTTCCGTTCGGGTGCAGGACGTCGCTCAGGGAGGTGGGGAACGGGGAATACGTGCAGATGAGGATTGCGTCAGAAAAGCGTCGCTTCATTATTATACAGCCATTTAATATATTTGCCAACATAATTCATTCATTTCACCTGATAGTCATTCGTATGAATGAAAAAAGTGTAATGAAACATGACTTGGAGACTTTCAAGAAGTGCAACATCAAATTTAGCCCACAAATATAATATTGTACAGCTTTCAGTGGTAGGAGGTGTGACAAACTGGTGGGACGGTAACACAAGAGTTAAGATACATGAGAGTCGACAAAAGGTTCTGTCTACGAATTTTCTCGAAGTTACATCATTTCCGTGACGCTGGTATATTTCTAACCTATAAAATATTTTTTTTACGGATTGTCAGATAATTTCTTTTCCTGAAATCTTCGATAACTGTTTCAGTCAAGTCACTGACGTTCCGAAACATAATTTTAATTATATATATTCCGAAACATTACGCCAACTTACGCCTTTATTCTGCAGAGCGCCTTGTTGGGAGGGAGAATTCTACTGGAGCGTGAAGTGAAATATGCCTTGTCTGTGTTACAATTAAAATGTCACTGTAATTAGAATTTTATTTACATGTATTTCAGCAAGTGAAACCGGGGAAACCAAAAACACAGATAGGGAATCATTACGGGCAGTCAATGACGGAGAGAAATTTTTCCATGAAATTTTGTAGTTTTACTACCTTTCAACACTGATTTATTAATGAAATTTTTTATCTGTCTTATAGAACCACACAGACGGTTACAATGCGTCTAACAGCTAGCATTGCAATAGGCGGGATAATGTTCGTGCTGAATCACAGAAATACCCAGCGACAACAAGTAACACTTGTCAAAACTCGATTTTACTCAGATATTAGCAATGCGAGACCAAGACTAATTATCGTGGTCTTGGTCTTGCTCTAATAATGTTAATCTAGGTCTTTGGTGTAGGTCTTGTGCATTTACGCGAACTCGTATATTAGATACATATTACAATATAAGATAGTGATTATGAAAAATTATCGTAAAAACAAATTTAAGGTTTCTTATATCAATATTTACATTTGGTAAACAAAATATAAATACGTGAATTTTTGTCATACGTATTGATTTATTGTACAAAAAGGTTTGGTATTTTTTATACACAAAATGTCATTTGGTTCTGCTTATTATTCGCGGTGTGGTTCTGCCGGTTCGACATCAGCTGGTAGAACCATGGATTTGTTATCAACATTTATGGTGAAATAGAATTTTTTAGTAATTAATACATCAATAAATAGTCCCAAAGTATGCTAGTTTTCATTTGGTTCTAGTGAAGTGGTTTTGCCAGGTTGATGATAATCCAGATCGATACCACGACCAGAAGATAACTTTTGCAAGAGTCATGCTTTTTCTTAAAATCTTACTGGCATGGTAATGTTCTTGCTATTACAGTCTTGGTCTAGCATAAAATACTTGGTCTTGAGACTTGATTTGTATATTCTGCAAGACCAAGAACCAAAACCAGAAAGCAGGACCAATATGCGAATCACTCATCTTTCTTTCTCGACCATCCAAAGTCACCAGTACATGGATTATAAATTATAGTAATAGAAATTCATTATGTGCGATCAATAATTTCTTCAACCCCTAAAACCCCAATAATAATAATAATAATTTCGAAATTATCTTTCATTGGCGTTCACCAGGTAGACCGTATATATAACCTTCTTTTAAAGTAAAACTAGAAATATAGGCTACAAAACTGAAGAAAAAAACGAATGAAATTTTCAAAATTGCAAGTGTTTGATATTAGAGACTTATCATCAAGAAGTCCGATTAATCCGAATTGTTGCATACGAAGCGCCACAAATTTCTCGGAAAATACGTCTCTCCCATGGGACCTTTAGTGCCTCCAGTTTGAGCGACCTGGCGACTGTGTTTGAATGTCCTCAATTGTTTTTATTGCAAGAATTAACTATTATCCACCAACTCGTCAAATACAATTTGGACCTTGTGAGGTTAATATTTGAAAACAACCAATTTGAAGTTGTGCGGGTTTTTATGCATAAAGCCTATGACACTCAGCAAAACATGAACGAAAGTTTTAAATCAAATTTGATGTAATTTCTAATACAATCGATATAAAACAGCTGTCACATGTCACAATTAATTCACAAACAGAAAAGGACACAACGAAATTTGCCTCGTCTTTCCGGACATTTAAGAAAGTTATTTAAAAAATTATTTTCCGGGCCAAGTGGACGTGGTTGTGTTTGGATTTCTCCCGACGTTTCTAAGAAGTTCCAACGCTTCTACCCGTGTGCTGCGTCCTCGTAAGTCTCGTCCCCACTAAAGATGCTTACAGCATCTGTAAGCGAAACGTCCGGAGAAATCTTAACAAGACCACAACTATTTCACCCGGAAAATCATTTTCTTCGTAATCATTCCGGCCGTGAAAGTCTTCATTCAATTAAGAAAGTTATACCGTCCCAAAAGTAGAGAAATACCAGAAATTCCTCAAACGCATTGTTTCAATTTAAACGGCATAACTAATAATTCGCGATATTTTATACACCATAATTCATGAATTGTTGTTTTAATGACTATTTTAATATAAACGGAATATATAACATTGAAAGTTTCATAAATGGTTATATGCTCGACTAGCGCCTGGCACACGCGTATTGCCTTAAACTGATCAAACTTTCTTCTGTTTTTAGAAGTTCTAAGGGAGAAGACCTTCGCAATGTCAATTTATTTATCATTATTTACACAAACAACGTTCATAAACGACTTCCTTCTGAAGCGCGAGACGAGAGCTTTGAAAACGGCTCGGAAACACTTGCCATGATGGTCCATGTGCGTATATGAGGAGCATAATTCGATGAAGCGCTAAGTGTTGCTTAGCAGCCTCGCCATCATGGCCGCTTTAATCTCGTTGAGAAGACAGCGCTTCAACGCCGGATGTTTATTTCGACTCCTGCACATCGCCAAAAACAAAGAGCGCAGCGTGGAATTAGCCCCCTCCTCGTGTTTCTCCGAGCAGGTGGTTATCCTCGATAATTATCTGGTCGGATGCTAGATGGGGCCATTGTGACTGTCGGGGAATGTTAACGAAGGCTCTACAGTCGCATCTTCGCTCCCGGAAAGACAAGATGGCACGGGACTCAGTTGCACATGCTGGCGAAACACGCCTTATAGAGGCGCAAACGGGGCGCGACCACATAGGCCGACGTGATCCAAGTCATCTAATCCCTGGATGAAAGCGACATAATTCCAACATGTATATTGGTATTCCTAGTTTCTGAACAACTTCTTTCTCCCGTTGTGTCCAATTTGCTTGCGAATGTTTATTCTCGACACGATACCGTTTTTGGGCGAAACTTACCAACTCACTGAGCAAATTAGCCAGTGACCAACGTTTCAGATTTATTTGAACACATCTTCAGGGTTCAGTAGTCCAATCACACCTACATGGTGATAGTTCACGGAAATTCTTCAGAAACACATGAACTACTACGACACATGTTTTGAGTTCCATCGTTGTGTGAAACAAAGATGTTTCTGGGAGGATGAAAATAAATAAAATATTTGATTTTCCTAATAATGAACCGAAGACATAATTTGTCATTATCTTACTTCTCCTGCGCAAACAATTGCAGTGCACAACTATTTGTTTTATAGATTATGCTCATTATCATGATAATTAGGCTTATTATCATGATAATTAAGCTTAGAAAATGTTAAGATCACACGGTTGAAATGTCACTTTTTCGGCATTTGAACTCAGAAACCATTCATTCCTACCTATTCAAAATAATGACTATTTTCTTAACCTTATGACCAATTTTTGGAGAGGAAGGCCTATTATCACGAGAAATTGACATTAAATTATATATTCTTATTGTTTACAATGTTAATTTAAACAATAATAATTTACATGAATAAAATAACAACAAACCTCGCGAGATAAAATGATGCATTCTTCCTATATTTTATTCGTTCACCACTTTTCGACATAGATTATCGTTCTGCATTAGTAGATTATTGAGAAGAATCATCGTTTGTTTCATTGTTACCTCTACTCTAGTAATTAATGCAAAAAATAGTACTTTTTGTAAATATAACTACACGCAAGCATTGATTTATAAGCCCTATCTCGCTAATGTGAATTTTTTATTGATGCATCTTACGTATTTCTATACAACCTCACTTTACTCTCAATTCATTTCCATCACATGTCAGGATTTGTGCAATATACAAATAATTTATAATGTATAAATATATAGTATATAAACTTAAAGTATAAATATTTACTTCATACATACTATATTTTGAGTTTATTCCACAAATTATATTAACACCTACTTTTGTGATCGATTGGAAGTTCGATGAGTATACAGTCGAACAAGAATATAACACTTTTCCAGGCAACATGAATAAATGTAGTCTTCACAAGTGATTGACTGATTTTTGTGGGTCGTCACAATAGATCACTGTCCATAGTTAGGGCATACTCTGTCCAAGAGCAGATTCTTTCCGGTACGTGCCGACGCTAGCTGCAAGTTAAACTTCCCAGTATCTTGGTAGCTAGCGCGTCTCTAGAAATTTGACTTAAAACATATAACTTTAACATAAATAGCTGAAGTATGGCAGGAATCATTAAAATCCCTTCTGAAGAGAATATCAATGCATTGTCGAAATATTTACTATTCATGGTTAAATGTTATCAGCTACAGGAAGTGAAGCGACAGAATTAACTCCTTAAAATACATTACGTACTTTGTTTGAACTTTTCGAAAGTGATATTAGCTAAAACAGGGATCATTATTTCCATTTTTTAAGAATTACGACCGTTAGCATAAAAAACCCACACTCCTTGAAATTTCTCATCTTAATTATGCCATTTAAAGAAGATAAAAATAGAAAAGTAGCTTGTATCCGGTTGAAATTGAAATTGTGAGATAAAAAAAGAGACAATTCTACTCAAGCTAACGATAAGATAATAATGAGCTTAACACAGCATTTAGGTAATTCAAAATATAATTGATCTGGTTCACTGCTCTGAATTCATTACTGTAAAACTCTTTATTATGAAGCGACAAAGATTATATTGAGCGATAAAATTTTCATTTACCAGATATAACCGAAAGATTCGTCTATTTCAGCTGTTATACGTCAGTTAGGATAGCAAATGAGCACGTTATACTTTCAGAATATAACATACCTGATAAGCATCATGTGGGAAATAATATCTTACTTAGCAGAGTTATCGTGTCTAGAAATAGAAATTAGCAAAATTTATTGAGTAACGAACAGGTTTGGAAATGGTACTCACTTTCATTAAAAGTCTTTATGTAAAAGGACATTATTTATTTAACTTTCATACTCTTACAAGGTGAAACTGTTCATTGTGTGAGTAAACCGTAAAGAATACATTCGCAACAATTCCAGTCCTGTATTCAAAATTGACTTAACAAAAACGTTCACATATTTACGTAAAGCATTGCAGATCACCTGAGTTTTTGAAAGGAGTTTATCGTATTCACACCAGAAAACAACGCAGCTCACAAGAATCAAGTTGTCAAGAAAACGTCCACATTACCAACCTTCAGCGTGTTTTCAAGAGGTGAATAGCGTGCCACCGCCTCACAGATATTTATTTCTGTGAGAAAGAAAACCCTGATGTAAACAAGAATTCTGAGACAGTCTATTCTACTCTGTAGTAGGGCATGTTCATAAGCGTAAGCATTTCAGTTCCAACGTTGTGATCAATCCGACACTTCTCAACTGCGAACATAGGGGTGGGAAAAGCATGCGTTGGCGGAAGCTCTCTTAGTGGATAGAACATTTTAAAGAGCGGCGCCAACCTAATTCATTTTAATATTTTGGGACGCCCTCATCGTGTTTTATGAAACGCGTATTATGGAACTCGCAAAAATGGTTTTAATGAAAGTCGTTCTATGCTATGCGAATATTATTACAAAAATAAATAAATAAATGGAGTATGTTTATACTATAGACTAAAATGAATGAAATACTAAATCAGCGATCCCCAACCGGTTGTTCCTGAGGAACTTTTTGTAATCCTTAGATGAACGTAGGTATAAATTTCTACTTTTTAAACTATAAAACAGAAAATTATATTATAACAAATAGGGTTTCATGAAACGGCGTTTCTAAATTTCATGAGTTTAAATTATTGTACTACAAGATTAAGTCTGGTCTCGCACACTACCTACGAAGAAATAACACAACGGAATAATGTTCTTATAACTTATATTGTTCGGGAATATTTTCGCAATAATTGAAATATTTCATGATTTTATTGGATTTCAAACTAGACTGTGTCTGAAATTCCTCGTTCTATAAACCTTCAAAAATATGTTGATGTTGGAAGTGATCCCTCGTATACATCGCCAGAGTCGTAACTAAATTAGTTTCTACTTTAATAAGAAGTTAATAAAGAGTGTTTTATGATAGTATGGAGAAAATAGTTCCTACCCTTATTGGTCCACACTTATTCCTGCAACGAAATATATACCTCCCGACTTACGACATCATTTTTACACAAATTATAATATTTGTCTCTACAGTTTTCTTGCATTTTTTTCCTTTTTTGAAATCATTTTCCTCGTAATCCCTGTAAATTAAATCTGACATTAAGAGAATCTTAAACTCTGTAGAAAAGTTTATTTTATGGTTCCCAGCATAATTGAGCAAATTAGCCTTGTTGACTATGTGATTTATGATCTTGTTCGTTTAAGGTGGTCACTATTTACTTAGCATAGTACTCAGATTTAAAGCACATTAAATAGGTGTAATTGCGCCGTGACATATATATTTCCTTTTTTTTTTGTCAGCGTATTATGGCATAGTTTTTTATCTTTCTCAAGATGAGCTTACAGAATACATTCAATTGTTGGTACAAATTTCAGTGTTCCAATACAATTGGGGAAAAGTGATTTTCTATCGTGAGCTAAATGATTTTTCAAGTTTTCCTTCTGAAATAATTTTATCTGAATTTGAAATAATTTTTCGCACAGTGTTCTCTCGAAACGTTATTCCATAAAGTGAACCGAATTCTTCAGAATTCCAATGATCAAATTTTGAAATTTACGAGAGGCAGCGCCACGCCAGTGCCACGCATTGCTTCATTGCTGGAATCAGCGTTGGTCACCCCTGGACTGCCGTAATTCGAACGGGTGTTTGCATTCGCGTGTCAGCGTAGGCGATTTTCCTGGAGAAGAAGTGACCTTTTCGAGTAGTCAGTCGGCTGTGGGGAGCACCCGACTGAGAGAGCTCGGCAACGCACACGTGCACTTCATTCATATAGACGACGCTTTAATCAGCGTCAAAATTTGCACCTTCTTCTCTCAAACCGATACAAAAATAATTGCGAGGAATTGCGTGCAGAGAGGAAGGTTCGCTACTCGCTATTACTCCCTCTGGCATAAATTCAAACGAGGCATTAAGGGTCCGTTTATAAATAAAGTAACGCAAAAATTGACCATTTCTTAATACCTACCCTCCTCACTTCTAACTCTACCCTCCGCGAGAAAAATGAAATGCAAAAAGAAAAAAAGTTTTTTGTTTTTGTGTTGGGACAAATTTTGAATTAATTGTTCGTTTATCATTGCTCTGTGCTTTCCGTGAGCGTTTGAGTACATGGATTACAGCGGCAAGCTTTGAAGTTAAAAAGCGCCAAAAAAAACATATCATGTAAAACTTAGCGTTACGTAACACCAAGGCAAACCTACCCCACCGCAACGCTGAGTAACAATATCACCCCCCACCCAACAGGGAGCGTTACGTAATTGAAGGACAATCCCTAAGAGTTTAAATAAACGATGCACTTACTAAACTAATGATCCGCTGTGTTATACGAGATGAACGGCACATCTAAATTGTTGCGGGAAATGTTCGTTAAGTATGAAGGATATCTGTGAGTTCTTTTGAAGTTCATTTCCGAAAAACGTGAAGGGAACATTGAATTAAATAGTATTACCAATAAAAAATAAATCCCCAAAATTCCTGGGATAAAAGTTGTCAATTACGTGTCGATGAATTAAAAATAATAATTTGAAAACATTCAATTCCAAATTGCATACCACTTCTTGATTCATTTAAATCCTTGTCCATGGTTAAATAAACCCTTTCTTTTTCCGTAGATTTTTATTATGTACTTATTTTAATCTAAATGCTTAAATTTTATTCATGTCTTTCAGTCACCTGATGTTTGAGGTTATTATTTTACGCCCTTTCTTCGATGCGTCCCGGAGAATCGGAGAAATAGATTCACATAATGGACGATCAATTCCAGTCCTTGTCGTAAAGATGAGAAAATCGAATAAAGAGAGATTGGTACGTATTCTACTCTCAATGTCTCCAAAATTATTCAGACAATTCAAGAATATACCCACTCCTCTCAGTTTATGCTGCACAATTTCACATGTTTTAATAAAATTACATTCGTTTTTACACGAAAGATAGTTGCTCATGCGAGTCCGACCCACATCTCATAAAATACGATTTTCATTGTAAGTGTTTATTTTTTAAGTTTAGGGAATCTACAAATAGCAAAATTCTCTTTTGAAAACCAGATATTATGGTGAAGACCAGACCCGTAATGATATACACGGATCTTGAAGATATATGTTTTGTTTCACAATGGCTTTTATTTGTTGAATGTCGTGGAGAAGTAAGAAGCATGAAATCACACCTCCACGACGTCTTGCAAAAGGAATTTTGAACCCTGCTCGAAATTCTGATTGCTTTTCCAAAACGCAAATAACAATAACAGAATGAGACATTATACAAAAAAGATTTATTTCTAAACCATTCATGGAAGGAAAAACGTATTCGACTTAAGGAAAATAAATCATGCGAACCTAAGAGCTCAAAATATTCCACTGCGAGCAGAGGTTCCGTTGATTGTTAAAATAACATCTTTTAATTACCTTTTGTTTCAAAGATGATGTTTCTTCTTAAGTGTGCGTAGAAGATATGTGCATAAAGTATAAGGTTCTAACAAAAGTAACGTGAAATTACTAGAGCTTCGTTCCCCGGAACAAAAATTATGCCCGCCTATTCCTCGAACAATTAAACACCAAGGAAACTGATAGGAACTCAATCTCACAATAGAACAAAGAAAGATCGAATATCCAAAGGACAGTTTTGCCCAATGTATCCATATCAACAAATTTAGCGGTTTTCCTGGTTAATGTGCCTGCCTGTTCCTTATCCTTGCGTCTCCCACGCGCACAGTCGTGTGAACCACCACTGGTGGCGATTCACCTACCGAGCACTTGTGAATGCTAATGATATTCGATTCCTCACCGAATCCTAAACAAATCAACACTTATCACGTAATGGCCTGTTCTTAAGAGTTGAAGAGTCTAACAGCAGTACATTATTACACGAACTTCATAATACCTTATTTACAATTGACTTGTGTGATAAACTCACCGGACAAAATATTAGTCACCCGTAACAAGAGCACAGGTAGTTCAGACCGGAGATGGTTCCGTGATGTTATAGGGATGTTTTTTGTACCATAACTCTGGTACTCTTATTTAGGTTACCATAAACGTGAACCAAATTATTCATTTAAACATTAACAGTGAAAATTAATACAAAAATAGTTTCTGTTATTTTTTGTAGTAAGGACATATTAGAGATGTAATTCTATTGTTAAACATTCTTTTTCAATTTTTGCTTAGAAAATAGCAAGTAATATTTTTTTCACTTTGAAATAACTTTTACACTTTTTAGTGTAATTTAACTTAGTACTTGAAATGTAATGATTCAAATCTGTGGGTAAAGAACCTTCTTAATGACAGAATTTCTGCTCATATGCTAAAAATAGTAAAAAAATTCCAAAAATACTTTTCATAGTTGCGAAAGAAAACTTTTTGACTTATAGCGATATTCCATGTATGTTTGTTGATGTTTTTTGCTCTGAGAAATAAAAAATCACAACAAAAACGAGGCAATTTTTTGTAACATAGTGTTATCTAGGCGGGAGGTGGAGTTACACGGCGTGATGTCACCTGGGAGTGACTAATATTTTGTCCGGTGAGCTTATTTGACTGGCTACTGCTACGTTCGGCTAATTTGATATAGATTCCACAAGAGTTACATGAAAATAGAAAAGATCATTTTGTAGAGGACACATTTTGATCACTTGCCGGCGTGTAGCTGAGCGCGTGGCATAGGAAGGCCTTTGGGTGAAATCCAAGACCTTTAAAAAACATTTCAAGAAATGTGCTACACGAGCTTGCCTCTACCATATAAGGAATATAAATAACATTTAGTTGAATAGAATAAAATAAAATGCACCTTAACTTCTTTTCCCTTGTCTTTAGAGGTCGAAGATGAGGATGATACGATGCCTCTTTTTGATATGACGGGGGAATTACAAGGGTGCCGGATGTTCTTCCTAACGCACCTCCCCGTGGCGAGTGATGAATGAATGACATGAGGGTGAATGATGATGAGTGAATGTTGTGTTGGAATGATAAGCAGGGGAAACTGGATTAATATAATACAATAAAATAAGAACAATTAATTGTAAGCTAGTCTGACGAACTGACTTACACTTCGACTCCGATTCAACCCTCATTTACAGAAATATCAGAATGCGTATAGGAAAACAGGCTTTGAGAGAAGGAAGTTCATTATAGTATAAACCGAAGAGACTTACCTCACTAGAAAAATGAACATTGTGCTCATACTGACATTTTCATAGCATAAAAAGCAAAAATATAAATTTCATCTGTTTTTGCATTACGTTTTATTAGCCGAAGAATTGTTTTATTGGATAAAAATTGTTTTAAATGAGCCACAACATTTCTTAAAAAATTATTAAAAGTTTTCTTTACAATTTATCGCTATTTAGAGTGTTTCATATGAGTGTTTGTAAAATAGTGTCATTACGTATTTGCTCTGCCGACTGCGAAACCTGTAGAAACTATCTATGATGTCCATACCATTTTGCGATTTTCAGTGCATATTGTAATTCAATGCGTATTCCACACAATTCAATAGTAGCAAAATGTTTTTCGGAACGCATCAGTCATGTTACCGAAGCACCAAGTATTTTCCCCTGGAAGGATCTAAAGAAAACACTCTGATTGACACAAAAGGTTGCGTTAATCATTTGAAGAGCATTTTGAGAAACTGAGCCATCTGCAGAAGCCGACGCAAAATTTCTCAGCCTTTCTGTTAAATGCTGAGTTTGAACATATTTCATTTGGAACACAAGGGATACAAGTGGTGATTTATGGGAAAAAGATCATGGCAAAAAAGGTAAGACTTATGGATTATAGATGTTGTTTCATAAATTCAGATGCATTGCGTGTTATATTAAAACAGAATGGCATATATTTCTTAATATGGTGTATAGAATCGATTATAGTATCACAACTTTAAACTGTGCTTTCTCTATTTGTGGTTTATGTAACTCGAATCCCATGGCTTCTAGGTTCTTCGTTTAATACATTTTTGAGAGCTTTAAGTGACGACTCCTTGAAATATTTCATCATTCAATCTCTTCAAAACCTCACGCCCCACTAAACTCCGGATTCGATCACTCTTGGAGAAAAAAAAACAATGCAACATGTAATTTTGCCAGTTAGCGTTCCATGAACCGGACAACAAGCGAGGAATCGTATATCGTAGTAGTCTTTCGTTTCAGAAATGCACCGGAACGCTTTCGTGCTTTTCGCAACGCGACTGCTTCCCGACCTCCGCGAGCCACCGTGCGCGGAAACAATCGCGCGTTGAAAGGTCGCTTCGCCACGCAATGCCATAAATCGCCGCGTGGACGCGCGTCGCTCAAAGCGTCACGGGCTTTTGGCGAGGCGACCCACCCGCATCCGCTGCAGTGCTGAGCTGCTTCGGAACAGCGGGGCGCCGTTTCTGGACACACCGTCCATCTGTCCGGTTGCTCGTCGTCTGTCCGTCCGTCTGTGCTTTCGGTATTTTCAAATCCGCGTCGCTGATAGGTTGACACCGGGACTTTTACAAGTGACTAGCGACTGACTTGTCGACACCCGATGCCCATTTTGCGTCCAGAGCTGTGATTTGGATGAGATTTAAGACCAACCCCTGTGATAGATCCAAACTTCCTGTTTGGAATGTTGATCTCGAATTTAGCTTGGTTTAGTTGCGATTGAAATTAGCCCTAAGGCTGAGCTTAACTATAAAAGAGGAATTCTTCTTTGAAACCATGAACTAGGAGAAGAAAGGTTTCTTCAAAGTTTTTCATTTCGTCGATTTAGCATTTTTATTTCTTCCCATTTCCTTTCTTTCCTAACTTACGACATCAAAGTTCTGGACATTTGTCTCTCGCTCATTTCATATCATTCGTCTCTTATGTATTGTTATCGTACCAACTGAGCTCGACTTCGTTATCGATGGATTTTCAAACTGAAGAACGGAAAAAGATCTTACGAATAAGTGAAGACTGACGATAGCCCCGATAATCTGGTAGTCTGCGTTCAGTACTCTCGTGTTTGATCAGAAGATAACATAATATTCCGAGCTTCGAAACGTTAGTAAAATTCCGGAAATAGAGTTACCTGGAACCAGACATATTTTGAATTCAGTGTTGAATATTAAATGTTTA
Source organism: Laupala kohalensis (assembly GCA_002313205.1). Lineage (NCBI taxonomy): Eukaryota > Metazoa > Arthropoda > Insecta > Orthoptera > Trigonidiidae > Laupala > Laupala kohalensis. The sequence goes on along the minus strand of NNCF01126387.1, from coordinate 664,002 downwards.
TCATCGAATCTATATTTTGAAAGCTGATTGATCGGTGGAAGACATTTACATACATAGTAATAATAATAATGATATGTATAAGGAGACACACCAATTAGCGTGTCAAGTCTACAATTTGAATAAGTTAAGCATTAAGGAAGCAATTAATATTTCTAGCGCGATAGATGTTGGCAAGCGAGTGCGTATCGTTAGTAACTGACAATCATTTCTTTTCTTCAAATATAACAAATTAACTGAAGTACGTTTATTGAAATTTTTGAGAACATACATAATTTGCGGCCATTTTGTATAATCCACCTCAAAATAAAAATGAAGAAAATAAACTTTTAGTGATTCTACTTGATCACTCATTTTACAATTACACTTTTGAACTCGCCGTTTATTTAAACGACAGAATCAGTTCGATCTTGTCGTACAACTTATACTTCTCAATACAATGGTCTTCAGTGGAAGGATGATGTGGAATTATATCTAAAACAAACAAAACAACCTTCGTATTCAATTCATATATATTCAATACATATGCATATGATTCTTACAGTATACTCATCGAACCCGTACTCGACCTCTCAGCGTTACGATCTTGCTCGATAGGGAAGAACATTTTTCGACGAATTTAGAAAAAGTTAAAAAATAATTATGGACTTGTTAAAAACTATCTAATTTTTCTCTCGCCATACCATCGAGAAATTTTGTTATAATTCTGTTACACGAAATTGATTCAAAATAGGCTCCTAAAGATATTTTTTATTTTATTCGACACATTCCTGAAATATGCTCATTATGAAATACTAATGAAATGAAATGATAAGTTGCGTTTATGTATTATGGTGCATTCAATAAGGATTTCGTCTGAAATATTTGAGAGGGCCTACATCCAAAAGATAATGGTTTCAACATTCAAAATTCAATATTTTTATTCACAGCCAGCACACTTTCATCGAAGCAAGAAAATGTTTTAACAGTTTTAAGCTCGTCAAAAGTTGTATGATCATCTCTCCGTCATATCACCGCCCCCGCAACAGCACATTCAATCCGCGAATGTGGCTTCGAAGTGGAAACCGTAGCGAAAACACACTCTAGCACGACATAACAAGAACTCGTCACACGCAAAATGGACGCGCCTCTCCCAATCCGAGACAGTCGAAGCGGAACGCTGTATATTCCGCGAGTTGTCTTCACCACCATTTGCAATTGGCGACGGCCACTGCAGTGGCGCTCAGGGATTGTCTTTCGGTTGGCGACGCGTCGCGGAGCGTCGCCGTCAGGGAGTCCCTGATGTCCGCACGCGACGACGCTTCCTCTCCGACTCTCCCCGCGCATGCGCTTCACTTCCCGTTCGCCGTTCGTCACGATCAGTTGTGAACGCAGTAGGGATGGGGGATTTAATCTCGATTCATACAACTGTCGATTATTTCAGTCGATTCATCGGAAAAGTGTCGATTACGTTTCTTTTGAGCAACGATTATATTTTTTGATATCGGTCCAATTATTAAATTGTTTATAAAAATTTTAGAAACTTGTATGTAAAAAAAGTAAAAATGGTAAAAATATAAGTTATTGTTATTGAAAAGTGACGTAACATAATTTACATACATCTAAATATTATATTGTTTTCGAAACGATGTGTCCGTGAATTTAATGGAATAAACAAGAGTACTTTCTATGATGTAATTCAAGACGTAATGATAGAAGAAATAATGTCAATAAACTGTTAAATTTCTCAAAGGTTTCAATAATGTTTAAAAGATATTTTAGTCCATTTTTACACGATATGGACCAATTTAACATTATGGTAGAGTCTTAACCTTTTTCTTCGTATATTCTTCACCGAGTGCTGCTTCCTCCACCATCGCCTCCCACTTCAACAGATTTTCTTAAAACGGAATAGCCGGGGGGGCTAACGTCGCCGACTGTGGCCAAACAATATTTTATAATTGTTCATGGATCACTGTCGCGAGCCATATTAAAATTATCATACCCTAAACTTCTAATATAACAGGTGGCGAGAAGAAAATAGTGCGGAACATTTGTTTAATAATTACCGTAAATATCAAGAGCGACGAATAAAACTCAGTTTCGGAATCGCAATAATATTTGTAGTAATACGGCGGCAAAGTTATATTTGGCCCACAATTTATACTTGCAACACATCAATAGTTTATATTAAACCACAAATCTAATCGATTATTGCTTTGATTGATTAATTTATATCGATTACTCGATCGATATTAATAACGTGCAATATAACTTATCTATTACAGTCTGAAAAAAAGTGACAATTTTCTGTCTCTCCACCTCTACATTTAAAATCGAGATTTAAACACATTTACTTCAGTGAGTAGATTTTTCTTTGATTTCTCAGACAATATTGTATCAAGTTCTTCAATTTCAATTAAATGCGTTTCAGCCCCGTATCTGTCCTTGTTCCTCAAACTAATCCGTCGTTGTATTGTGATCTTATTTTCACCCTGAAGATATAACTAACTACAGTTTTGGCCAACGAATGATTATTGAAACGAATTAAAAGTGAATTGATTTTTTTATGGGATACCGATTCATTGGTGTGAGTGATACTCTGATGACAACGTTTGGATTCTTCACTAGAAAATTCCTAAAGGTATTGTATTGTTTATGGAAAAATTTCCGCCAAGACGTATTTCATCGAGTTTTTGCAGTTTTGCAAAAATTATATTCTTTAACTCCAGTAGTAAATCAAAAAAAAAAAATTCTTCTCATATTATTCGAGTGAGACGCTGTAATGTTTTCATGAAGAACTCTCTGAAGATACGAATTTCATGCTGGAGAATAATATAAATCGTGTCACGAACCGAGAAGAATTCAAAAATTGATGTTTCCATCTTTTCGAACAATTTCTTATATTGTGCATCTCTGGTTTGGAGTATTGTTTACTCGTCGACAACTGACAATGTGCAAGTGCACGATCTAACCACTGAAGTCATTCAGTGAAAATTGTTTCTTATAAAATGGTCAGCTGGGTAGGTTGAAAAAAAATTGTTCCTACCAGTTAGATCACTTGACAGGGAGATGTCACGGAAATTTTCTCTGTCGGTTTTGGATTGACATACTCTGCAGTAGGGGATTCTCTCTATCCAAAAATAAAACAAATGACTTAACGTGTCTTACTCTTTGAAAGACAGAAAAACCTTTTTCAACTTATTCGACAGAGTGTTATATCACGGGATGCGTTTACAATCATTAACTTGCTTAATTTGGTTGTGGATTCTTCGACTATGACTTCCGTTCTCAACTTTGACATGTGGAATGATATACAGCCAAATCTGCGGTTGGGTATACAACGATTGTTTACATAGCATAAATTATTACGTTAATTTTCACGACATTGGTCTGCCCTGTTCACCGAACATCCAATCCCTCGGAGTATATTTCGAAACTCCTCACGGAGGTATATCTAATTCACGTACGAAATTAAAGGGCCTAGAGAGCAAAACAATGACAAGAATGTATCGTCTCTTGCGAGAAGAAATATATGAAAAAATGCAACATCCGTGAAATCATTTCCTGAAACTGATTCTAGTTTTCATAAAAAGATACACAGGTAGAAATATATGCGCTGTGTCACCACTGGTAACCGAATTTGCGTGAGATTGATAGTATAATGATACGTTAGTATGAATGCGGAGGAAGCTAATGTTCCGACACATAGTAATACCAAAGTAAATTATCGGGAGGGCATCTGACCCAACTTTAAATAAATAAATAAATTTATCACATATAACTGCTTCACTTTTCTCACGGTGTGATTTGGGAAGTGTTAAGCGAATACGCTAGAATCTGCGAGTTGCAATATACGTCTTCATGGCATTTCCGAAGTAGGATACATGAAGGAGCACAGTAACTGGAAGGAAAATCCATTTCACTTTACAGAATTGCTAAATTTCTGACAGGCAACTTTTTGTACAAATCCCCAGTCATTTTTTCAAACGAATATAAGTCATTTTTGATTTCTTTATGATGGGTTTCCAAAAGTAAGAATAATTTCGGCATTCCTCATCAATGCTCCGTTTACAGTTAGACGGTTGCAAAGTTTATACGAACCACGACTGAGTAACGATGTCGAGAAATTAATTGACTGAAACATTTGTGCCATAAACATTTCTAGGCATTCTTCTGAAAATTGTGAGCGTAATTTTTACACCCGGAAGTACATTTTCTATCCTTTAACGATTGTCTGCACAAAAAATCCGCTTCGTTAGTTAGCCGTTGTAATATCTGCCCGTTCTTTGTTAGTATTAATCTATTAAGTCTTTTCCCAATTTCTTACGTGGCATCTTTTGGTAGCCGATACGGAGACTTCAGATTCGACAACATTTTATGGCCCCACCACCTAGCTACTACCATCTGTCTTAAGCCTTCACGATCATCATAGTAGTTTAATAGTGATGTACAATCGTGCGACATTCAATCCCACATTTGTTGTTGGAGCACGCGTCAGCGTCTTCGCAACTTACTTTACCATTTATGTAATTCGAGAAATCTAAGCTCTCTTTGAAAAATCCATTCAGTGAAATAAATCATATGTATACAGCTGTGTGATCCTTAATAGAATAAACGCTATCTTTCTTTCAATGCGTCAATGAAATGAGCCCTACACTTCGAATTGCCTCTGGGGCCTGTAGACTCGTGGGGATGGTAGCTTAGGGTTCATCGCTGAGAACGATCCTTTATACCTCCGCACAAATGCAGTCACCCCTCTGTTCCCCCATGCAGGGGTAGGCGTTATTCCGCTATGGTCAGTGTATTTTCAATACTTTTTAAATATTGACAAGGCAATATTCATATGTAAAGTACTGAAAATTGTAATTTTCAATGTTCGTATTTCATAATGCATGTTAAAACTATCAATGTCAATCTTCTTTCGTGTCACATATTACTACTTTGGATTTGGAAATTGTGAAGTGATAATTGAAACGTTCAACATCGACATTTTGTGTGATGACAATGTTCAAAGCAAAACATTAAATATACGTGAATAAAATATCTAATAAAATATACTGAGCAAATATGAATAAGGCGTAATTCATCGCAAGTTTACTAAATTTCGTCTGTTCCAACATTGATAATGGCATGGAAAAATTAATATAGCAATTTGTTTAATAAACTTGAATTCTTACTTGTGTGTGTATTTGCTTCTCATTGTTCCAGGAATATTTAACTTTGTCAGTGCAATTATCGAAAATATATTATTTTATTAATGCATCAGTTGAGACGCAACTTTTTTCATCGTTTGTATAATTTAGTTCTAAGGAGTTACTCAGAATTCGTCATTAATTTAGTTATTGGTTTTTTCAATATCTCGCCATAAATAGTGACCTCCTTTAACGGAACTGACAATGGCCATATTATGGTTTTTTGACTAAATTTTAAAGATTTTTAACTTGCATCACTGTCTAAAAGTTATTCTAGAAATATTGAAGAACGCACCAATCAGTGAATTCATGCAATTCTCCAAAGAAGAGTCAATACATTAATGTATTCGACAATCAGACTGTGTAATCTATCTGCAATAATTTATCCCTTGGGTAGTGATCCTCAGGACCAACTATACACGCGATCTCTTTCTAAACCATGACTCTTGAATTATTTCAAGTAGTAAACAACCCACGAAGTTATTATGATCTTTAATACATTTCAAAAGCAAAACAAATGCCATTTTCAATCCTAACAAAATGAAGTGAACAATAGCCACTATTCCCTGAAATATTATCCGTAGATATTCCCATCTTGCTTCGTCACCAAATAGCGTTTTTTATTTCTTTTATATCACTTATCTTCACGCTATTTCTTGAGCACTTTCGAAGATTATCTTAAATTTCTTTTGTAAAACAAACACATCAAAATAAATGTATTTGGGAAAAATTATCGTAATTCCATCAGCATCATCTCCAGGCAAACTAACTAGGGCCCACAACTATATTTGCAAATCGATCAAAAAACTCATACGACACATTAAACAGTGAGCTAATTAAATGAACAAAACGTTACAACGCTCACATGAGGTCACAAATCAAGAGCTTATCACAAGTCAAGAGCACTAATTAACAAAGCATGGAATATTCGACCTATATTATTCAAGTTTACTCGAGCGAAACTGGTGTTTTGGAGAAATTGTTTGAGCAGAGCATATGCTTAATGTGCAAATATCCATCGTTAATTTGTTCTTAAAGGTAAACAAGAAATAATTTCAAAATTACCTTGTTACTGCGGAGAAATGATACCCCAAGTGCCACACAATTGTTGGATATTTGTGTTTTTCTTCCATCGTATCCAAAAAATCAGTTTTGGAATCGTGAGGATTCTTTTCCCGAAACTCCACCTTTCATGAAATGTTTCAGGTAAATTTGAATGACTGTTTTTTAGAAGATTAACATTACTTTAATTGAAAAACTATACTATCGGGGTTTATAGAGTTATAAAGGAAAGACTGCATATTACGACTTTTAATATACTGCTTAAAAACAAATTATTTTTGAAAAATCAAAATAGATTAGAACAATGAAGAGGCAATTCTCTTAATAAATGAAAGTGGTTTCAAAATTCAATTTTATTCTCAAAATATCCCATTTGCAAGTTTGTCCTATTTGCATCTGTTGCATTTTCTCATAAAACAAGTTTACCTCATTTTACAATTTTTCTAAAGAGAGGTTTCCTAATAAAGCAACTTATAATTAGAAACAGTAGTTTTCAAAATAGAACATATCTCTTTGTTTTCGAAAATGAAGGAGCGATATATTTCATTTTTGTTAGTATTAGGTTTTAGTGTATTATTTTATGTTATTACGTACTGTATGTGAATTGTGTATTACGTATTTTAATTTACAAGAGCGAATGTAAAGCTTTGTGGAATAAATTAATTTCTAACAGAATCGATTCCGTTGGAGTACTTGACCGGATATGTGAAAGCCAAAGGTACTAAATTAGTAAATACAAGACACGAATAAAACGCCTCGACCGACTGTGTAAAAGAAACAAAAGCGTGCATCACGATACACATGAAATTTGCTACGGATATTACGGAGTAAGAAGAGCGGAAAATGTCGACTGGCGTGCGCAAACTTTGTCACACAGTGGAACGAGAGATCAGTATGACGTACAAAAACGTCCTGGAGTACGGCTCTTTTATGTAATTTTGTCCTAATAATTGTTGAGTAATCTCTGTCTTGAGCGTATAGCGCTTTAGAACATTTGTCTCACTTTTCAGGGAACAATATTTCATCAGGAATTTATTGAAGTGAAAAGTTGATGCGATGAAATCATGATTCGAAAAAATATTAAACTCTCTGTAGAGGATTTTGCTGACGAACAAGAAAGTTAAAATATTATTTCTGAAATTCTTCAATGTAAATAAATGAGTCCTCATAAAATTATTCATCCATTGATGGTAAATATATCATTTTGTTTTAAGAGTCATGATTTAAAAATACATTTAATTAATCATATTAAAAATTTGGGTATTCTTTTTATTGGTTTGTAAGGGTGATATTACGTAATCTGCGCGTGTATTAGCAAGGTTGTCTCCTATTCGAACCACGATGTCTGGTAGATGTAGGATAGAGTGGTTCCTAGCTTACTTCCGGCGAGTACAAAAGCCTATTTCCGTGTCGATGCTCGCCTGTAGTTTTTAACAGCTTCTTCGTTGATAAATGTATTCAAGTGGAAATTTCTTAAATTGTTTGCTATGAAAGTATTTAGTGATCTTTACGAACGTAATGATGTCTCTAAGGTGTGTCAATCAAAGAAAATTCTAACTTGTACCAAAAAAAAATCCTGTGCAAAATTTGATCAAGAACCTCTAGTCGATTGAATGCATAGTTCAGTGTTAAGATATAACATTGAATAATACGATTTTGAACATCATTAATTCTGGTGAATCTCTAAAGTGATTCTAAAGATCTTGGAAATCCGTCCAATATATCATCAGAAAAACCGAAATCATTGCCCAATGGCGAATGCTTGGTCAATTCATCTTTGCCTCCTCACTCGGGCAGTGAAGTAATTTTCTTAAAACTCTTCACAATTCTAAAATGATATTGTCATAGTTGGTCACAATTTTTAAATCAATTAGTCGTACTACAATATGAGAGTGAGCTCTGGCCTCTCTATCGTGAAAACAGTAAATGACTTATACAACGGTCATCCAGTATTTCATTTGTAAGGTAAATAAACGTAATGAACTTAATAACAAACGAGGTTCGAATCGAAGCGCATCGATCCGTGATCAGCGTTACCTCGGGGGCAGTTCATGAATTTCCAATAATTCGTGTACTGCAAACTTCACTGAAATTAAAACAGTGAGTCGCGTCACTTGGGAGACAGTTTACGAACTTACCACAATTCCAGATCAATTTGTATTTGAAAACAAAATATAAAAGATTAGTGGGGGCTTACACAATTAAAATGGAAGATTACGAATCCGTCCATATCAAGAAACAAATCCATCTAACGATAATGACTTTGTGACAATTGGTGGCACATTAAAGGGGACATTTACAAAAAAAATCCTTTTAGAAAAAAGATAGTGAGTACCATGGGTCCGCTTCTTCTTTAGGACTCAGTTCATATTGCATCTCTCTCGTATCTCTGCCTACACCGACCTCTCGAATCACTTAAACTTCCTCGTCTCCCTTTGACGGTGTAAGGTGGCAGAGTACTTTTTCTAGTTTAAACTATTTCTCCGACACAAAATCGAATAATTCGACCTTTCTTTGTAGATTTATTGCGATAATTTAGTTTCTTACACAATTTTTGTTTCATGTTCGAGACATCATAATGGTAGAAGAAATGATTATGAATAATATAGAAAAGTCTGGCAAATAATATATTTTTTACACGTTATGCGAGTACTAAGTAGAGAGGTGTTGTACTTGTTAAGTACGTATCATCATTACGAACAAGTTGTATTATACTTATTAAGTAGAGGGGTAGAGAAGTCTGTTATGAACCATTTACCCCTTCAGATTAGGTTCAATATCTTCGATACATGGGCGCGTAAATCAATAAAATTCGTTTACCAGAAATAAAATTATTTTATTTGTGTAAATAGGGCCTAGGAATGCGAATGTCCCTCTAAGAAAAGTATTCAAAATACAGAGACTTAATTTAAATTAACTTATTATAGAAGTCTCTAAAAAGAACAAACAAACTATGTGTGACTCGAGAGACCTCTCTTGAGTATATAACAACAATCTGAAATATGTTCACATAACAAGAAAAATTACTCCATACCAGCGTCGACGCAGTATGTACGAGAATATTCATAAATATTTTGATTTAAAATAATATGTTCAATCATAAACCGAATGCATTATAGTTAGAATGATTAATTTAACAAAACGCGCCAATCTAAGATTGAGAGGTATAAATGTTTGATTCGGAAAATCCAATGGATACAAAATATATTGTACAATGTAGACATCTGCAGTTTTATGACGTTCAAAGTCTTGGAAATATATGGATTCATGTTTATTAACAATTGACCTGTTTTCTCAAGATAGAACATAAATTGCTTGACACATAGGCTAATTCTTTAGTTGACGTTTTTTTTATAGAGCACAAACGAAATGTGTGGTATTAACGAGACAGGTTTAAGCATAGAATCAATCCTTCAGTTCTTATTTTTTTAGCCATTGGCATAATCTTCATTTTTCGATGATATTGTAACGATGATTCGATATTCGATTATATTGTAGCGTTAACGAATATAATTTCGTGAAAGCGAATACTGTATCTCAACAAAATTACAAGAAAAGGAGTGACACAAAAATAGATTAAATTAAAACAATTAAAATAAATCTTAATTATTTGACAGTTAATCCGCGATAAGGACAAAAAAATAAAATAATTCAGCGTTTTCCAAATTATTGAGTTTCAGCGTTAAGGATGCACATAAATATTTGAATTTGTACAATTGTGAATACCTTATAAAGAAATAAAAATAAACTATTTCTCCCGCATTTCATGAGCATGACTGACATTTTCTGGTTACAATTAATATTTCGATAATTACAGAATTACTCTAATCGATTTATTAGTTCGTTAACCTTTATTAGTGGGGTCGTGGCACCTTTAATCAAATATAAGAGTTCATCCCTGAGTTTTCCACACTATGACTAAAATTCTTTAAGTAACACCGTTGAAGTAGTAGAGAAATCACAAAAGTCCGATTATGAGCACAAATATGCAATATTGTGTTGAATAAATACGCAAAGGAAATTTATTGAGACTAAATTAATAAATAAATAGAGGCTTCGGAAGGGGAGATAACACTAATTGAGTTTATTTGTGCACAAGAATTCAAATCCGCCATAAGTGGAGTAATGCTCTTGAGATATACCAAGTGGTTGATTTGGTTCCGATAACAAACAACGTTATTTCGTCTCTGAGGAGAGATGAGTGTTTAGGAGAAATATCATTTCCTCTACGGGAAATAATATCAGATTCTCTGCCGAAATGAAGATTTTAAACGATTTTACTGATTAAACGTGAGAATTCTTGCTCTTGATTATTAGCGGCTATCTATTACTGTTAATGATTTCCACACACCTTTTTTCCGCACGACAATTCCACGGTCAATGGTTTTTGTGTGCAGCGATATCATCTATACTTGGCTCAGACTATTGATTTATGTGGTATTTTGTCGAGCAGGGTTTTATATTAACAGATGATCTCGATATCCGGTTAGAAATGTGAAAAAAAATTCCTGGAAAATATCTTTGAAGTTCTTTGAGCATTATTTTGCGTTGTTGCGCGAGTGTTTCTAGAACATAGGACAACGGATATGGCACCAAAATTATCTTTGAAGTATCCTAAAACAATCGCGTCATCGGGGGTTGGATGCAAAAGAAAAGCAATACAATTTTGCTTTAATATGAAGATTTTGACAAGAATTAAATGAGGTAAATTTCAGGTGCATTTGTTCGCTTTTTTGCTATTCTGCAACACGCTTCTTTCAAAAACAAATTGTCGTTCACAAAAAGGGGCATGCAAAATAACACTGCTGGTGTACGAGTATCCCCCTACCGCATATGTTTTGGGTGGAGTGATGGTTTTAGGAGGGGTGGGCGTCCAGCAGATTCAATGTCGCCATCAACCCCGAGGAAGGGACGGGAAGGGATTTTACTCACTTCAATCATCTCCCTTTAGGGGCCAGTTAAGAAGCAGATAGACGTGTTAGTTTCGGATGTGCTCAGGAACATAAATGCATTGTGTACATGCAGGTTGCAGAAGCTGATGGGATCATCGTAAATAAGAAAAAATTGCTCCAAGAAAAACATGTTCAATATAGTGAGAAAATACGTTTGCGAAGTTTATCGTAAACTACAATATGATAAAATACTTTTACATGAATATTATTACATTGTATTCCAAAAACGTATTGTAAAGGTTCATGCAACTCTCAATAGTAATATATTGCACGTTGATATGTGGATGTATAAATAATCAAACGAGTTTCTTTTTGGAAATATAAACAAACGTACTATATTATTTTGTAAGCGTTGGTACACATGTTATCAAATTATACACTATTATTTTAACCGCCGTAATTTACTGCGTTTCTTGGACGCAGCAGATGGTGGGAGAAATACTACAAACGCAGCCCACGAAGCCTATGAGGTCCTTCAAGTGCCTAGTCTAGACACCCGAGTCATACTTAGCACTGCGCTGCAGGCGGACCACACACCATTCCGCTACTTACATAACAATCGAGAAACGCGAGCAAAGCAGCAGCGAATCAAACGCGCCGCCGACCACTGCTCAGTGCTCATCTCCGAGCGCTCGCTGAGGAGGCTTCGTTGAGCACGCGCCAGTTTATCTTTTTTTTTTACTGCAGTCTTCCCAGATACTCCGCTGGCTGCTGCCAAATCGCGCCCGGTGGTGGTTTGCGCGCGACAGGGACGGGCAAAGCAAGGACCCTCCCTCAGAAAATTCGCACTTCAAGTCGCGGATGCCTATTAGTTATCGTGTGAAATGATAACCATCTCCGACATATTTTGCCAGTTCCTTAATAAACAAGCTAAGCAGACAACGCTTTAACTTCACACAAAGGAGAAATAACAAAACTATGCCCTGTCTTTTTTTAATGAGTGAGAGAGTAAGTTTGCACAAAGAACAATACAAGAGAAATGAATTGATTTTATGGTGTCTATCGGATAATCGTTGATTTTTGAAAACGATGCAACAAAATCGAGGTTTTTAAGCGGGAGTATTTAATGCCCCTTTATGTTTGAAGCCTCAGTTTTCGCGTTTTTTTCATGGTCACGAACGATATGATTTCACTCTTGGGTGCCACACATTCAATGTTATCACTTGACGTCATAAATCCCCTATCCATCAAGAATAAAAACAAGAATAATGTTTAGTTTTCCATGTTTTATTTAAAATAATTACAAGAAAATTTTCCAAAAATAAATTCGATTGAGCTAATTCGTGGGAGTTTCAACTTAAAGTTTTGATTAAATATCCCAAGAACTAACTTGAGTAATTGAATGTGATTATGCCTATGCAGTCAAAACGAAAAGCAGTCATATGAAATCGGAAGCAGGCGCAGAGTAGTGGCCGCGAGGTGCGCGACGCCGGCCGGCGACGCGCCGGGGGATTTAGGCCTATGGGAGCTGAGCTGTCACAAACAAACGAGTGTCGTTTGACCGCCGGCCCCCCGCTCAGAACTCCACGAACGATGCAGGCATCGGTCAGCAGGTGGCGAAAATTCAACGTAATTCTACGCGAGGAACTGCTCGGTTGTGGGACGAATTCATGTCTATTTTTAGACAACGTTGAATACTTGAATGTTTTCATCACCATGTCATCAATGAGGGGGAACAACTATTGGCTAAAAATATTTAGGCACGTAACGCTGGAAGAGAAATCCGAAAATTTTAAAACATAAACCTATAAAAATTTCAAATAATAATTCGTCATTTATTTCGACAATAAATATTTTGTTGCACCGAAAAAAAAAAGTTTAATATTAGCGCGATCAACTAAATTCAATGAAGTTTCCCTCGTTCTGAAACAATGAGCACCAAAACACGAAACTATTGATACATAAAAAGTATTTTATACCAATTTGTAAATGCAGGTCTCGAGCTGACTTGATGCAGTTTGAAGATTTGTTAAGTAAGTTTGTAAAACCTTACAAGAAATAAAAGGACGACATGGCAAAATATTTCATGAATGTTCGTGAAAATGGCGTCACATGTATTACGCCATATATAACATTTTTATGTAATCATATATATTTGGATAATTTCCATAAAAATGCATATTTTTATCTCCGCGCTTTTAATATTTTAACGGACAACAGAAAGTCACAAAAAGGAAACTTAAATATTTTCGATCTACTTTTATTAATGACAGGGATATTTTATTAAAACACAAAATAAGGAATAATTTTGGAAGAGACCATTGGAAGTAGTGGTGGTTGGGATCACTTATGCAGTTAGCAATCCAGTTGGCAGATTTCCCTTCATTATTATTGTTAATGGCCCGTAAACGGCAACTACATCACATGAAAATGCTTTCATTAGTGGGAAGGCCATTTAGTTCTTGCAAAAGCAGAGCAGGAAAATAACTTCTTACTCCATAATTAGCGAGAATAATAGACTGCTTTACATATCTGTTGCAATAATTTTGAGATCATTCATTAGCTTTTATAATTGAAATATAAAACCTAGCAGCACTGTTTTCGAACGTATCTCAACTTGATTTGCGACTCGTTTCGTCGATCTGTGAATAATTTGCAAGAGAAGATGAAACTCCACTACGCAACATTCGCCTCGCTTACAGTCGACCCCTCCGCGTCATTTACGCGAAAACGAGGGAATGTTTTCGGCGCTCATCCCCCCTCCCGTTGAGGTACTCACCCGAAGACGGTCTGTCCGAGTAGCGGGTGCAATAGACCCAGGCCGGCCACAGCGTGGGTCCCACGGCGGGGAGTGCGGCGCCGGATGACGACACCTTGGAGAGATCGACAGGCCCTCCGGCGGTGGATGCGGCTGCCACGGCGCCTCGGGCTGCAGCCGCGTTGCCACCGTTGCTCGTCGCCGGCGCCTCGGAGCCTGCGGGCGGCGCTCGTGGCCGCGACGAGGGCGCCGCGGCCGCGGCCAACGGTACGGGTGCCGGCACGTGCAAAGTCGCTTGCGGACGCCCGAACTCGGGCCGCAGGATGTTGGCGATACTGAACTTGAGGGCGGCGGCGCGAGGCGGGGGCGGAGGGGGCGTAGGCGACGCGGGGGGCGGCGGCGATTCCGAGCCCACGCTCAGCAACTCGTCGGAATCCGAGCAGCAATCGGAGGAAGCGGCGGCGACGGCGGGAGACGCGCCGGGCCGCGGCCCGGGGAGCAACGCTGCGGTAGCTGCCATGACGAGAGCGAGCGAAGACGGACGAACGGCTGGACTAAGGCGGAGGCGCGGCGCACCGCTGCTCCATGGCGCGCAAGCGGCCGACTGTTCGCGGCGGCAGCCGAGAAGCGTCTGTGCGGCGGCGTGCCCTCGGTGGGGCGGAGCCGCGCACGCGCGAAAGGTGCCCGTCCCGCGCCCCTCGCGATCATTTTCACTGCCACGGTGAGGAACTCTTCCACCAATGGATGCGCGAGGAAGGCGTGACCTGGCGCGGTGCGGTGGGTCGAGTGGGGGCTCGTCGCTTTATGCTCCGCTGGCCGGTGATTTATCTGGGTCGCCCTCGACGTCCGGCTGCTGCGACGATCTTGTTCCGTTGCTGTTCCGTATTAGCGTTCCTCTTTTTCTCGGCGCCCGGTTCGATGACGAGTGCAGGGAAGTCGAGGCTTATCAGGCGATCGCGTCGCCCTGTTTTCCCACCCGAGTGGACCAGCTGCGTGTTTGTCTGGCTGACGTTACGCTTGGAAGACGGTGCGTGGACGCGCTGTGATACGTTCTTGTAGTTGCTCGGTGTCGGTGTGTTCTGGCACTTTCTCAGTCTAAGGTTCCGTCCCAACATAGCGTTGGACGCCGGGCTACACAACAGATATGCAACGTAGCCTTGATATTTTCACCCGTCGCAACACAATCGTTGTCAGCGCGCGGAACTATCAGCATTCACGGGCTATGCTGCTGGTTTAAATGTCAGAGCTGCAAATGAAGGTTGCGCGGCGAAAACGCAATGTGAGGACTATTCCAAAAGATTCTGTGTTGAACCCTCATTTCTTACGAGGCACCGCAGCAGGTCGGTGGTGGAAATGACCAACGGCCGTCGAAAATAAGCATTGTTGTATGTAGGGACTCTCCAATTTAAATACATTGGCTTCTGCTAAGCAGACCCGATGACCAACGCTATGTGATAATGAAGCCTAATACGAAGGACCTTCATAAGACGTCGTGGGTTTGAGATGACAATGCAGCCAACCACGCAGATACACTAAATGATAAACATTTGTTTTGCTATTTGTTGTTCGGGAGATTTCTTTATCCGAGACAGTGATGGCGGGAACAACGGCATTATGAACCGTAAGTCGTACTCGAAAGCTTCTTTTCCTGTTTTTCTTCACATTTTCATTAAGCGCTCTGATTTCAATGACTTAGTTGTATGCAGGGGTGACGAACTTATATGCATGCTGACAATTGTCTGTCGATTTCAGTTTCGAAAGAAACTTGCGAAATGTGTTAACTACATTGTGATTGAAACAACATCAAATCACAATACGGACTTATAACAGAATTCTACGTTATGAGATTCGAAAAGCGAAATAATTATCGATATTTGCTGAATGCAATCAACAGGGAAAATAGTTAAACGTTTTCATTCTCAGTCTAAAGAAATACAAGTTAACTGGATACTTCAATTTATGAGAACTAAATAAACGCCGAATCCATTAATGAGGTAATACACGCTTTGATTTCAATTAATGCTTCGTTATTGAACAAAGAGGAATCNATGAGGTAATACACGCTTTGATTTCAATTAATGCTTCGTTATTGAACAAAGAGGAATCCACTAGCACAAGAAACTAAAGATTTCTGCAAAACAAGCTGTCCACCCAAGGAACTTTAGATCATAAAACCATTAGTTCACGTACTTCTGTTGTAAAATTCAGAAAGGATAATCCTCTCACGACGTTGGCATGACTTGGTTACGAGGGCTCGTGTGCAGATATGGCTTGTAGTTCGTTACGTGTTGACGAGAGAAAAACAAGGCATGTGTGGAGTGGATGTGGTCAGAGGCGCGTGCAATGGGCGCCCGGAGAATTCACTGGGACAAACGAGCCCTGTTCGATACCAAGTACTCTGTCGCCAAGTAAATGTAATGGGGATAGCTGGATAGAAAAGTCTGTTCAAAAACAACATTGAGCTTTTTTATATCTATTCAGTAGAGCTTTTTTAGCAGACATTATTCGTCAATCCTGAAGATATTCAAATTCTCATTCTACTTTCAATTTCAATGTATTTCTTGAAAATGGATTTTCAAAACGAGGAATATCTCGTGTTCCACGAAGATAGTTGTACAATTTTTGGATTTATTTGAATCAATAGGATACTTATCCTGCACTTGACAACGAAAACAAGAATGTTGCATTAAATGACAAAGGCTTTTTTTGTTGACCGACGATGAGAACATTTATCAAGGATTTGATTGTATTTCCAAAGAGTTTAGAAGAGTCTGTTTTTATTATTCTGGGAAATTAAGATATAGATTATCGATAATGTTCAAAGATTTTCTGAAATATTTTTATTGCATATCCCTGATTTCTATCCCTTAGTTTTTTCTATTTCTCACAATGTGTTTAGTAAATACTAGGAATATTTCATAACCAGAAAATGTATTCTTGATTAATAGTTTAGCGCTTTATCGACATTACTATTCTTACTTTGCATAAGGTGATTGGGTATCAAGTTATTACACATTTCCGATGTCTTTAATTTACAAGCGTGCAATGAAGAGAAATATCATCGTTACAATGAAGAGGAAAGAATGGAATAAAATCGTTAAAATACGTATTTTGTGTAATAGTTTTGATTTATTGAAGAGAAATTAAACATTTGCTGAATAAATAGGGGCTAGTTAGTTTGTGAGAAAAGTTTGTCTTTCACTTGCTAACGCCTCGAGAGAGACGCCGAAATTCAAATAAAACGTATTTCGGTAAATACATTTTCCATCTGATCTTCAGCTGGTGCAGGACCAAAGGAACTCTTATTTCTTGAGTAAAATTCTTCCAGCAATCTTCTTTAATTTATTATTGGTAATACTTTATGGTTGATGTGAGGAGAAATGAATGAGTCGTGTTACTTGTAAGTTGAGATGGGGTTGATTTTGTTTCGCACCGGGAGCTCAGCTGACTCGATGCATATAAACTGCAGAATTTGACACAAATAATTTTTCTGGATTTTAGGTAAGAAACAAAAACAAATTTCACTGAAATTTTTTGATTGACGAAATTTACAAAACATGTTGGTCTACATCTGTTTTTCTGAAACAGTCCTGAATAGGAAAATATTTTTTTGGGAAGAAGTGTGTGACATAATGGACTGTTGCAATTTTTTTTTATTTGTATGGGTGAAAGATTTAATTTCATATTTTATGCAGAGGGCGAACCAAATTACCTTCCACTTTCCTGTTGGCGACATAGTTTTTTTGTGAAGACAAACCATAATTGCATAAGTTTTCTAAACGTTACTTTATCTGTAAAATATGCGCTTAAAATTTTTGATGTTGGATAGTGAATAATGAAAGAAAAAGAAAACTTGAAGGAAAGTTTTTGTCAAGTACACTTTTACAGGCTCTACAAAAACCCACGAAATCTCTGCTACATCTTTTTATGAGTCAGCTGATAAGATAGAAATCCCTCTCTTTGTGCCATAGGAATAATAGATGATGATGGTCGAATTAAAACGCACCATTAGTGTGATATCATAAGGTGATAACATATATGATGTAACATAGGTGGTAACTCATGGTTATTAATATTAAAATTATGTATAATACTTAAATTCCTTTCTATATAAAAAACTTAATAGGTAATTATGTGTTATATATTTATAAAAATTCATATCTAGAAGTAAATTGATAAAATATGCAAATTTATTTGTAAATTATATTGCATAATTCTTTGCATTGTTTTTGTTCGTATATTTTTCGTATATTATGTAAATGTGATTATTTTGTAGTTAGGTTTTTATGATTTTTATTCTTTGTGTTCGGCCTTAAAGAAACGACAAAAGCTGGAATGATCCCCTGGAGTGTAGAAGAAAACAAAGAGTTCTCATATAATTATGATTCAGATTTACATGCAGTACATTAGTGAAGGTCAGGGTAAACGAACAAGCATAGGTTGAAGAACACCTGTTATAGAATTAGTCAAAAACAGAAATAAAGAACTCTGGACGTTGATTTTAATGACCTATAAATAATGGTTCATGTTGTGGATCTAAATTATAAAATTTGTCTACCTTTTTTAGAAAGGTTGTAAAGTGGAGTACAATAATTTCTCTATGAGAGGTCGTTAAGTTTTATATTTTAATTAGATATTAATGATACACTACAAATTACTGCAATAATAGCCTAACTATTTTGGAGCTAAACTTTGATTTTAGCCAGATTTCTCATCGCTGATTTCGTACCGTGACTGAAAGATCCGTCTGTTCAAATGAACGTCAATTGTCCCTTGAACGTCAACCAATTTTCCCCAAAATCAGCCTTGATTCATTACATTAATCCGCATGTTTTGATATAATAATCGAAATACCAGTTTCATGAGTAGGTCCTTCAACGACAAGTTTTCAAGACCGTGTAGCTAAAACTGAAGTTGTGTTGAATATTTTGTAAACAAATGTATTGAATTCTGGGACAGAAAAGGAAAAAGTTTTACTATATTTCAGTGTAATCTACATGAGGGCATTTTGTTCTTTTCCACCGAAATTTAAAAGCAATGAATCGCAAGGAAATACATCAAGATGTCGAGAAAAGTAAGAAAATAAATTAAGGGAAATGAAGACTTGGGAAGTGAGAAAAATCACGCACCGAAATAGAAAAAATTGCGCATGTGAGTTGATTCATTACATCATAGTATGCATTATTTGCCTTCGTGTTTGTTTTCCTATAAATTGATTAGTGAAATTACAAACTTGATAACGTCAACCCCTTTTCGCCGAAATACGTTTTCACCGTCTTCTGAGCATCACATTTTCTCGGGTTCTCTTTTTTTCCTTTTGTGCTATACATTCGGTATTGTGTTGATAAGTGGATTTTAGGAGAGCGGAAGAGACATTACTCTTTTAGAAATGACACGGTAAGTAATGAATGATAAAATAAAATATACTATTTTTATCGCTCCTTTTAAACATCTGCCGAAATGAAACATGATTTCATATAAAATTATATTTTTTGGTGTAGAAATTGAAAGGTCAAATTAAACCTGTCCATTATTGCACACATTTGAAATTATACTATTTGTTAGTTTTTTATAATTCATTGTACTCTAATAACTAGTGGTGTAATACTTAATTGTTGCGATTGGAGCAATCGTGTGAAATAATAACTTTCAATAAGCGTAAATTTAATTTTAATAATTCTTTTTATCTGGAACTCTTGTGAATTGATGTTGTTGAACTCTTGTGAATAAACCTTGAAGGAGTGAAAAGACAAAACAAATGCAATATTAAATATTAAATATTAAATATATACGTGGATATTTTTACCGTCTCTTATCGAAAGACTGTACAACTTTTGGCGAACTTAAAGATTTTATTGATAATTGATTTTTCAACAGATACGTTGTTTAAAGAGAAATAATGAAACTAAGTATAAATTGTGAAAATGATAAAAAAAATTGTTTTGATAAGAAAGGATAATATTATTTACAAATATAAAGTGATGCTTTGTAATATTATCAATTAAACTTTTACGTCAACGAAAATCATCATCGGGAACATTCTACGTAAGATACAATTTCATTCGTTGGGGTCCGTGATTTAAATTACCGGGCACCATGGACAACAGCCACAATAATACTCTATTATTTAAAAATTTTCGTTTATGTAAAATTTAATTTTAAATTATTTTTTAAAATTATGCTGCTCTTTCTATGACTTATTTAGCTGAAACATAATTTGTAATACTATGATGTCCTCATTTGTTACTGCAAGAAGAGCGTTATCCACTGATTTCTCCCGGCGAAAAAGCATTTAATCTTCACACTTCTAAAAACCAGCGCGAAGGGTAGTGAACAGAACCCCTCACCGACTCTGAGTTCGGTTGACGGGGGATGGGGAGAGGGAAGAGAAGGGTGTGTGGATCGATAATCCACTGAACACAACTCTCTCCGGGGAATTGCTCCTATGATTCGGGTTTATTCTCAGTCTTCATCACTTACCTGATGGGCAAATGCGACGCACGAAATTGTTTGTTTGAATGATTTTGTGTGACGAGTTCGCAAATTGAAAGCACATGAGCTAAAACGTATTTTACTGTAATGGATGTTCACGAGACAAAAAGCATTCTTCGAAATTAGGAACGATTCACCTTTGTTTGATGGAAGTTTCCGTTGAATACACGAAGAACCACAGACACACTGACATTTCAATTATCACATCACTATCTTGTGCACCATCATACTTTGTCTCTGTACAAAGGTCACATGAATTTTACCCAGTGCATAATTCTGTACACTACTACATACAAAAATATTTTCATCTTATTTTGGGAAATGAATCGAGCATAATACATAATTCGGCATTCGAATTGATTTGCTAACATTCTAGTTACCTTCCACAAAAGCTTCCAGTTATCCAATTGCAGGAATGTAACATTTCGTGTTCCTTAGAAAATAAATCTAGTTGATTTCTTGAGTTATTATAATAAATTCTTAACAAAATGAAAGATATTAGTCCAAACTTCGTTTTCTTCAAAAAATTTCACTGACATTCCCGTATGCTAAAATATTGTCTTGAAGATTCTTAATTTCATACAACACAAATATTGCATGTGCTCATCGAAAACTTGTTTCAAGAAAGTGTTTCTTTCCTTTCTTCTTTTCATTGTCTTTCTTTCTGTTTCTCTTTCCTTCCCTTAAAATATTCACTTATTTTGATTTGAAATAAAATGCTGAATTCTTTATGTCGTCTCAGAATGCATTTTATTTATCTTTTTTGTTCTTTTATTGATTATCGGCTAGTGACTTCAAATTTTGTGGAGAAATATTCTCACAATGAGGGAGTTATGGATTGTCATGTGGAAATCGCTTGATTAATTATTGTTGACATGAACCCCAAACAATAGTAAATAAGCTTAGACGTTTTTTTTCTTAATACAAGCTAATCAAATAATTTTTCAATAACGTAGAGCATAATAGAAAATTGTACATTGCAATTTCACTCTTCATAACTCACTGTTAGATGAGTTTAAATTAAAAAAAAAGATACTTTAAGTTAAATCGATAAATACTTCTGGCAAACAATATTACCTTTACTGACCTATGGTTTTCTTTTATTGTATAATTGTTTATGTTAGTCAACATAGGCAATCCCGCCTCTAACAAAGTCATTACAGAGTTCTTATGTTCACATGTCTCCTCTTGATCCGCACTGACCTGTGGTATTACACAGGAGGAGTGTGCACGAAATATTATCCTTATTCCTTGATACCAACTTCACAAATTGTACGCTAACTTTCGTGTCTGCGACCAAGACATTTTGAAGAGGAAGTATTTAATATTTTTTTAAGAAAAACTCTTCGCTCCTAAACACGAAGTAAACGACAGGCCCAAAAACATTTTTGTATAAAAACAAAAAAAGGTGAATTCATCGTCCGAAAATCGCCTATATATGTGGCATGTGAAAGACATATAGTTATTTTCCGAGCAAAAACAATATCAAGAAAATTACTAACATCAGTTTAACCATTTACGTAACATCAAGTATTTTGACAGGTTTCGAGTTCAACTCACGCAGTAGAACGCAAACGAACTATTTACTGGAAAGAAATTTCCTTAATATCATATTTCGATATTCCTCAGTATAGTAGGCCTACTATTTAGTTGTCTCTAGACGTATAGGATGAAGAAAAATTGAAAGAAAGTTTTGCATTCTTCGTAAAAATACAAAATGAAGTTCTTTATTTCAAATATTTTTCGGGTATTTCGAATGAGTATTCCCAAAGTTAAATTATGTTCTTTTCCTCGAGGTAACGTTACACTAGGAAATCAAAATATTATAAAATATAACGTACATTTCGTAATTCGAAAAGTACTAAGAGCTTCTATTACTATTCTTATCATCATCATCATTATGGATGCTTCACGCACGGAATCTCATTACCCCTCATTTCTGCAGACAGTACTCAATGGAAAGTGAATCGTATTTCTCCCTTCATCCAAATTTTACTCACAGAAGAAGGATTCCTCGATATTCTCATCACATAGTCACAAAAACGCACTCTATTCTGAATTAGAAATTTTGGAACATTTACACATATGGCACCAACCGCAAGGCAATAACACCCTAATTTCGGTACAGAATGCGAACACTCCTGGAAAGATTTCAATGTTCACATTCGATCTTGGTACGAACATTGGTTTTGCAACAGATGCTGAGTGAAACACCGTTACTCTGTTCACACTTAAACAGCATTTCCTTGCCCAAAGAAAATCTCTGCCGTCCACTTCACAACGACAGTTCGAGCAAAACATAGGCCATGTATCTATCCATGTCTCATCTCGAACAGCGCCATGTAAACACATCTCGCCAGCAGAAGAAAGTCCTTCCGTGAAGCCGTTGCGCCGGCCACTGGGCCAAGGGAGTCCCCGGCTCCGTCGCTCCGCGCCCCGCGATTGGTCCCACAGTGCTCGGCGGCGGCAGCAGCGATCCGGGGCACTGCGGTCGAGGCGCGCGACAGCGACTCTGCTCGCGTAGTTCCCACGTCGGCCGCCAGGCGCGCGCTCGGCGGCCAACGGCGACACGAGGGCGGGGCGCAAGCCTCGTCCAATGGCCGCGGCGACGTGTGTGGTCCTTGGCGTGTCAAGATGGCGACGGCGGCAGCAGCAGCGACGCGACGAGCGCGCGACCGGCTGCCGCTAACGACGCCGAGACCACCCACGAAGGCAGCCCGCAGCGCGCGGCCGCCGGATTCCAGCGCGGGCAATTAAGCGGAGAGGAGATGGGGCGATAGGCGGGCGGGTGTTTTTCTTCACGCGGCGAGGCGGGCAGAGGAGGCGGCCGGGTCCGCCCCGGGCCCCGCAGTCACGCCGGTTGCTCGCTCGACCGAACGAAGGCGAAGGGTGTCTGAAGGGGGGGGAGGCGAGGAGAGGGGGGACTACGGTTTCGACTGCAGCAATTCCTCTCTACCCGCTGAGCAGCCAGCTTCTGCTGCTACGGACCTCGGTTCGTCTCCGGTCGGAAGCGGGACACCCACAGCGCGGAACCGCCTTTCTGTGCTTTCCCTCTTTAACATCCCTTCTATTCCCCTCTGGACTGAAACGATTGCGAGGGATGGGGAATTGTATTGGTGGAGACGGAGACCGTTCCAAAAGTTGTACGACGAGGACATGCGCAAAACGCGCTCTTCAGTGATTTTGTTCTTTCGTTTATTTACATCCTCATCGTACGTTAAAGTCTGACAAGGGGTTCCGGCGGCTAATGAGACTATCTCATTAGAATAAAAAGACGGAGATTTTGGTGGGAATCTTAGAGGGTTGTACCCATTCCCTCACATCCTTCACTTCTTCTGCATTAGAGTTATTACTAATTGCAAGTTTTATGCTGGAAATCTCATTTGTTCATTTTCTGTAGAGACACTTGGGCACTTTTCAACTTTTGTGATCTTCTGTAGACGATCACATGTTTTCGTGTGAAATCGTGATATTATAAATTATATATAGTTGGAAATGTTTCCTAATAGGGTCTTATTTGAATATTCCATCACTTTTCCTTAATTAACATTATTGAATTCAACGGTTAGTCTATTTAAAAATATAACCTATCCTTTTTTTCTTTGATTTTACTATTAAAAGTATTTCAATAGTTATGGAGGAAAAGGAGCTTAATATTTTTCAATCAAATACTATTAAAGAAACGGATGTAAATTTATTTGCTTCAGTAACATCGTAAAAGAATGTGTGAAACTTTCTAATGTTTCTGAAAAAAATACATAATTGCAAAACCTCTGAAGTTTAACTTACAGATCTCAAAAAAGTTCCTTTGCGACACAAGCCCATATATATAGTTTATGGCTCTAGAGGATGTGATCTAATTCATCTACAAAGATCCATTTTACAATGATTTTCAATTTGGAATGAGCATTTGCTAAAGAAGGAAAGCAGGAAATAAGTTTTTATGAAGTAAATTATTCCGAAGTAAGTAACTGTTACAACACACCACAAGCCCATATGCGATGTGCGTAAGCTTTTGGTGGAGAAGCGGGATTCAACCATAAACCACAACCTTTATGGTAGAGTTCGCTGCCACCAGCTTGGTTTCCCCAAGCAATCAAACGCACGAGCAATAACAATAAAACATTTAATTCAAATTAAATAAAGCTCTGAATATTTACAAATGTAGACAAACTCGCAAATCATAAATACAAGTTTGAACTTGTTATTACTTGATATTGCTATCTAAAAGCAATAATTACACACAGTTATAACTACTGGTGTTATGAATTAACTCGGAAATCTACCCAGATTATCCGAAGTTCAAAAAGTTCCAAGTTGCTATCTCGAAATAAATAACTGTTCCAAGCTATGTTATTCGCGCCTATAGCAAGTAATAGAATTACCGCAGCAATTCTCAGTGGTCTGACGACCAAACTAACCAAGTTACATATTAAATAACTTGCGTACTTCTATACGCTTTCGCACTTGTCTCAAAGTCTGAAAACCTCCAGTATAAAAGTCACTTAGGAGCTGAAATCCCTCCAATATATATATTGAGGCGGAGGTCACGTGACTACATCTTCGCCACCGTTCCCAACACCCCACCTCGGCTTGGTCACTCAGCTTCCGAGAAAACTGCCTTTTCGGATGAACACTATTTCTGTCAACTGCTGAAATATTCCACACACACTCATTTTCCTTCTCCGGGGCGTTCATCTCAGTTTTCAGAAGTAGAAGGGAGTTCTGCCTCTTCACAATACGAGAAGTATTAACGCGCACTTTTCCTTGTTTGGGCGGCGACGGGCCTGGCTTAATCGCCTTTGGAATTTCCGGCGAACACAGTGCTTGAAAATGTTATTTCAAAATATATACTGGCCCCGATGTTACAGTAACCCAAAGTCGGCTATAATATTAAGGACAGGTTAATTTTTTCTTCGCAACAGTAAATTGTATTTATGTAGCCTATCTTAGATTGAAAGGACATGCAAAATCAAAAAGCAATTTCATCTAAATCTCTTCCGTAAGAACGAGTTTGCATTATAATTAGTTANTTTTTTTGGGGGGGGGGGCTTTAGGACTCGTCAACATCGAGGTCATTTGAGCCCAAAGAGAATTTAGTGTAGTAATAATTTAGTGTAGTAATAAAAGTCCGTATAATTATTTCAGTTGTTTCTAAAAAATTGACTTGTTAATAAAAAGTTAATAGGTATAGCTATTGGGATGTTGCGTGAAATTTTGCGTTAAAATTTTCTGCCTCGGTAGTGAACGTGTCTTGTGTATTCAGGAGATCATTTATTTTTCCAAATATTTTATGTTTATTTTCTTTCATTTTTTGTGAGCTTGTCTTCTATCTCATAGGGCCACCACATCTTATGTGATTTTTTTTTCTGTATTTACATGTTGACTTCTTTCTGTATTATACAATGAATTCATACAATGAACATACCATAATGCTTTTTCACGCTGAATGGTCTGCTTGTAATTTGTCTTTCTCTCATATGGTCGTAGTCCATGTGCGGTAACAAAAAATATTATTATTATTATTATTATTGTCCTCTATTTTCAGAACTGGAGGTTGTGGTAGTCGGATAAATCTAACAATATCTCTAGGTCACAAAAAAGCTTATTATTATTATTAAGAATGGTAATCATTAAAGAAATAAATTTCCTTCCACATTTTAAGAGTAATGGATTGCGAGTTTGAAACAGAAATAGGAATTCAATGATCATTTTGATTTCTACGAGTTCCTATTTTATTGTGTAGAAGTCCATGGTTATATCTTTTCAGACGTCACAGAGAATGAACCCAAGTTTTTACGCAGAAGTATTCGAAATAGAAGTGAAGTAAGATCACGTAGTTGGGTTATAGCGTTCATTATCAATTTGGATTCTAAATGTAAACGTTACTGGTCTTTTTTATATTTATAGTTAAATGAACACACCCGAGTAAAACTAGAAGACATTTATCCTACAAATCTGATAGCTGAAGAACCTATACGAAATTTCCAGCTGCTTGAAAGTTAAACATAGACAAAAAAAAATCTTACGGTGTGAACTATATTACGGTATATGTGGGGCTCTTCAATGGTAATAGACGTAAACTACAACGACTCTGTTGGTAGAATTTCGAACTACGAGTGGAAATTTGCAGGACAAAAGTTCAGTAGGGTCTCTACAGGATGAAAAAGTAAACATGTTATAAACACATGTCATGAAATAGAAAATTAAATCGTCGTGGGAAAAGAAATGATCCAAATTTGATGGCGCCATCTTCGTATGAATCAAAAGGCTCTTCACAATTTGACCCAGCTCAATGAACTACAGTCGAACTTGACTGATTTGAACTTCCTTAATTCGAGTACCATTAATTCGAACTTTTCGTTCGGTCTCTAGAATTTCCATTATCAAAATACTACAAAATCGTGGATAATTCTGAAATTATTTTAGATGTTTCGAACTTTTAACATAAATTCGAGAAGATGAAGTCTTTTGGAGGCAGCAAATCCTGTTATTAGGTACAATAATATGATCTTTTGTCGTGTCTCGTGTTTCCAGAAAGATTTGTTGGAGAACGGGGATTACTCTTTCCATTTCTGCTCCCACACATCGGCTCAAAGACTGATTTTAAAAGAATTGCAACTATCCCGTGCAACTGAACTTGAGACTTTCATGTCAATCGGCCAAAAGCAAGCAAAATCCTCAGATTTATTTCACTTTATTTAAAATGTGGCTACTGTATTGTACGTACAAGGCACTGCACCATTATATTTATACTGTGTAAAGAGCACAGGTGAAATTCGAATTTTTTACAGGTTCCTTTATGTTCAAATTATTCAAGTACTTAAAAGTTTTTTTTATTTATATTATTGTGTGAAAAATAAATAATTAATTTGGAAGAGTGTTTTAAATGTTCTTCAATGCTGGATTTATTTTCTGTGTTTCACATTCTGCTCTTATTTTACCTTGGCTTAAATCGAACAATGGTACTTTGAAATTTAACTGTTTTCTACAGACATAGACAGTGTTCATGTGGAGTAGCTTCCTCTCTGTTATGTAGAATTATTCTTTCTTGCTTGTACTTTCATCAATTTATATTGTCATGTATCAATTCGAGTATTATATATGAATACATATTATACCATTCCATCCAATACTGGATTATTTAAAAATTTAATGAAAAGATTTTAGTACTACAAATTCGTGTCCCTAAATCAGAAATGGAATTGACAATTCATTTGACATTACAAAATGAATGTTTGAAGTACGTTTTAAAAAATATCTTAAATAAAATATCAATCTTAATGCCGTTATCGGTTAGGATGTATTTTGTCACATTACTCTCATTAAAGCTTCCAAATGGACAATTCTAATATGAGTAAATTCGAAGGTTAATTCTCTGTTAATTTTATTAAGATCTTATGGCGATTTTTACAAGATACTATTTGATTTAAATTCACTGTACAGAAACCTAAAGAAAAAAATCACCTCTACCTACCATACATTTTTGTAGTAATTGTAGTTGATTCCATTTTAATATTTGTAATAATTGTAGTTGTGTGAATTTTAACGTTTCAAAATTTAAGTATTTGCATTTGTATATCTTTTGAATCACATTTACAGTTTTTCAAAATTTTTCTTTTTTTGCACTATGTATTACACATCAAACTTAAAACTTTTCCAAAAAACTATACCATTTAGTCCATTTCCTTCAGCCCTGGTCAGAAACTAATATAAGAGAAAACGTTGGCACATACTTTATTTGTTGACTTCTTCTCAAGAATCCATTTGATACGAATACGAAAATAGAAAAGAACAGAACGACAAAAAACAATGAGTCGATATTGTTTTGTTCAGTCGTTCACGTTTTTGTCAACGGAATGCGTATCAAAATTCTTCTTTCCGCTGAGCAAGCAGAATCTTTTGAGTCAAAGTCTATTGCCCCCGCCGTTTTCTTTCGTAGTCCGCAAGGCATGCATGTAACATTGGTTGCTTCTCAACGAGTTTTCAGGGGAAACGAACAGTATACTTCACGTTAAAACCATTCATTGTATTCATTCAGAAACTAAAACGAATCCTGTGTATTTATTTAAATTTCACATTAAAGTGATAGGATTCTATTCTCGGAAAACTCATCCTTTTCCAACGATGCTCCCTATTGATCTGATAAATTTTCAATTGTAAACTTCGCTTTGAATTGGTTTCCATTGCTGCAAGAGCTTTCCGATGTTGACAGTGAGTCGAATATAATAGTGTAAGAACACCAAAATTCTCAAGCACTCAGGAGTGTATACTTTCCAAGTAGCACATTTAGTATTTTTTATCCATTTATTGTTTGAAATATTTCTATTTCTTAATTTCTTTCTTTAGATAGATTTTTCTGGATATTTTACAAGTTTATTGAAATCAGTTCTTAAATTATTTCAAAATTAACTTCTCGTTTTATTATATAAGACAATTATACTTGGGTAAAATCTGCATTTCATCCTATTTCTGTTTCTACCTTCTTTTTAATATGACTCTAATACATAAAATCACTTTCAGTAAATTAAGACATCAAAATCCTTCTCATCACATCGAAGTTAATTTAAATCATCGCATGAGTCCTCAGATACACCCCTCAAAAAAATCGTCGAGAAAGAAAATAGGGTTAAATAACGGAAACAGGTCATACGAAAGGTCAGACGAAGAAATATTTGCACCGTGGTCTTCAATACCGATGATTTGAAAAAGAATGTCATGGATAAGCCATAAGCACACACATTCTTCTATAAGTAAAATCGAAAAGCAATCATGACGCGCCGAGGTTCATTCAGGTGCACTATTTTAGTTTCTCTAGCATGAAACCTGACTTACGAAGAATTGTTCAGAGCTGGGACCTAAGAGTGGCAGAATCCATCACACTCGTCCTCAACCACTAGTCTTTCGGAGGAAATCAAGGCTCTTAACCACTAGTCTTTCGGGAAAATTACTTATTTTCTCGTGATAATTGATTCTCAAAATACCCTTACCTTTGTTGATGACCTGTGAAGAAACTTTTACTACAATGTTTACTTTTACTACTGTAAGTAAAATTATGAAATTGAGAATTTTCCTAGGAATACAAGTGCTTCAGTATGTTGTAATGTTTATATTTATTTATCACGGAAGTGAACATTTCTTTTATTTTAGCACTCAAGATCCATGAATAATAATCCATTTTGTGCTATGAATCATTAATTTTGCTTGCTTTATTGCTGTGTGACTAAAACGTGAGTTAATTCAAGAGTTTTGCTAGGATTTTCTGGAAAACGTACTAGAGCACTCAGTAGTTAGAACGAAATGAATCATTTTGTCATATTACCACCATTGACGAATGTGCTACAAGGAATACCTGATATGATACTGAAACGTCAATTATGAGTTGTGGAGTACACATGAAAACAAAAAATCTTGCTCTTGACCGCTAGTTAAAAGGAAGCTTACTTCAATTTGAATCGAAATAAATATACAGAGAACTGAGAAGATTCCTAACGTGGTGTAAGAGGGAGGCCTAAGCTAATTTGATCCTCGGACTCGCTGTGTGATTATACTGATATAGCACCAGGAACTGCCGAATGAGATTTCCCAGAGAAAACACCACAAAAAGCGCGGATTCAATTAATTCAAACGAATAAAGTAAGTGGTGTTAGTCATTCAACAGGAAATGCAAAGATATACTTATTATTATATTTTTTTCAGAATTTAAAATATTTTATGTAGTATTCATGATTTTATTCGAAATACTTATTTGATTTAAGATACGTCCACCTGTTTAATATAGGGAAAAACGGGTTGAACATCAACCGTACCTTATATGATACGCACGGAAACCTAAAATATACAACAATATTAATAAAATTAGCACCATTATATTATTGTTATTGATGTTAAATAAATAGTTTTATTCCCATTTGAAACACTGTGTATGATCATGTGCAGGTCAGTAAGCTTATTTACAAGTAAGGATGCAAGCAAGGGACCGCGGCATCAATTACAATTAAAGAACCCAAAGGAAAACCGGAGGCCGAGAACCAACCAAGAAACCAACAAATCAACAGAAACCAACAAACAAACAAACCAACAAACATTTAATAGCATAAGCCTTCAGATAGTTTAGAGGTCATTTCATGGTTCTTTCTGAGTGGAAATAGCCGACAGCAACCGAACGATCGATATGTTATTAGGAGATTAAATTTAGTAATTTAATTCAATATTCTGCACGAATATTAATAGACAAAATCTTCGCAATTGTAAAATATTGAAATATTGTGTAATTATGGTCATAAATTAAAACTATCAGTGATCTTATTTTCTTTTCTCCTATTTTTGTGGTTTGTCAGTGGATTCAGGCCTTCAAAAAATAAGATACCCTTTAGACCGTTTACATATTTAAGGTCATTTAATCTACGTCGTATTATTTGGTTTAAAGCATGAATTTCATAGCGTTATAATAATATTTTTTTGTGTAAAACAGTTTCAGTAATAATGATTTGTATGAGGAATCACCTTCCCTTAAAGAGAGACGATGAATAATCTTAAGTACTGGTCAATATTATTGAACCATTTGTGAGGTACTAGTTTCACGCAATATAATGAAAAAATAAATAAAACTACTCTCTTCATAACAGAAAAACATCAATACTGAACTTCAAATTCACAACACTTTAAAAAACATTCCATTAAAATGTACATTAACACCTTAAAATTTCTTTGACCCATGCTTTTGAAAGTTTTTATGAACTCTAACCTGATGGAGATCAAAAACATGGGTCGAAACGTTGTTACCAAGAAATTTTAAAACGTTGACATGCATTTTAACGGAGTGTTCTTTAAGAGGTGTGAATTTTAAGTTACATATTAAAGGTTGACTATTAAAAATAGAGTAATTTTATTCATTTATTAATATTATATGGACGAATAAATATACGATGTTGAAAAAATTGCAGTGAAAGCAATATATTGATCGTGTACGGTCGCCTCTGGATTCAAGTGACCAGCCGTGGGACCGTTCTTCTACACACATGACATACGGCAGATGTCAGAGGAACTGTGTCGAAAAGATCACAGTGTAGACAAACATTCGGCCCATCTCCCCCTTCTTTCACCTTGGTACCTAATTTATTTGACTCTCCCAAGAAGTAAATGACGGTTTTACTCTAACCTAAAGCTAAAACCTTCTGTTCCATACATTTTGGGGAATGATTGAGAAAAGTAGATTTTCTTATTTTGTCGAAACTGCGTTGTCCAGTAGCAACAGTAACAGCTTAAACAAACAAAAGTTTAAAATGTATTATTGATTATTGGATTAGTCTCATTATCGCATCACGAATGAACCTCGAAATGTTAAGCTCGAAAAAGTGGCGTTTGACGCACTTTCATTACGTTTCAAAAAACACATTAAATATGTAGTATAGACAGTTCTTATGAAGGTTCCTTTCTTTGGCTAACAGTTGATTATGATTGCACTTTTAGTGCATAAAAATATTCTCCGGAATTTGTCGTCAAAATCACTACACCTTAAGCGAGGAAGATCTGATATTTTGCCTAAATAATTAAGCATTCTAATATTACTCATTTTGTATCGAAGATCTCCAAATGTATTGTTATAAAATACAACGAAGTGATTTTACCATTCACACTGGCTTTCAATCATAAAATTATAAGCCAATGGGTTTACAGAAAATAGAGAAAGTATTTGGTGGTTATATTTGATGAGGATTCCACTGCCGAAAAACTTAAATCAGTTACATTTTCGACAATGATGCAAATCTGTTAGGGTGCTCCTCCTGAAATTCGTCGTCTTTGCTTCTCATTATTCTTCCATGTAGCATTCTTTTGTGCAAATAGCGAGCACTAGAATAAAATGTTTCATTGTATCTGTAAATTTGCTCTGATGTCTGATATTGAGATTATGCAACTAATGTTATATTTCTTCTTGTCCTCATGGTCATTTTAAATTTTCATGGAATAATTCCAACTTATACCTTCAAATACGGTATTTAAAAAAATGTCATCTTGTACAATGTTCTCTCTTCCTTAGCGCAATAAAGGTGAATTCCAATGCATGGAAATGAGGTTGTACGTTTCCTTTCTTGCAAATGTTGCTATTAAGAGAAAAAAAATTATTATACAATTGTACAGGTTACTTCTGATAGCAACTTTCTGTTTCAATTAACATTTTTCTGCAGTGGAATGCATTGTAAACTGCTTACGCTGTGCGTTTTAGTTTAAGTAGTTTGTTTAGCGATACTGTTAAGCAATAGTTTTATTGACTTGCTTACAAGGCCTTCGTCCTTCAATCACGCTGAATATAACTTTCCTGTACATTCGTCGCATGCGATGTTCAGTTTCGGAATTCAATTAGTTAAATTCTTAAAATGTTTATTTATGTTGTAAGTTGAAGTATTAAGTTTATAAGTTGAGCATCTTGTGTTATGCTTTCCTGCTAGCGTTTCCTCAGGAAATTTATTTAATGTGCACTGTTAGGAACAGAATTTGAAATAAAGTGTTCAGAACTTCGTGTTACGTCTTTCCTAGGCAGTACACAGGCGAGGGCGGAGGAGGCGGTCCTTTGCGGATTTTACCTGTAAAAGGCCTCAAACTAAGTTATCTAAAATCGTATAAATAGAGGGTGGATCAAATATTAACGCGACTTTTGCTTTTGAACGCGCAATTTTGAACGGAACGGGCTGCCGCTTGTACAGTGCATTATTGCATATGTCAGGAGTTGGAGAAGCACGTGGTATGCAGGTCTGGACCTGTTTGGCAGTGGCGTTCACGATGACGGAGCAACAAGTGCATCCTTCTGTTGCGCAACGAATTGTTATCAAATTCCTTGCTAACAAAGGTGTAAAACCAGCTGAAATTTTGCAAAGACTAAGTATACAGTTCGGCAATGAAACCCTGTCAAGGGCACGCGTGTATGTGTGGCATAAAGAGTTCGGGGAAGGTCGTGAACGGGTTGAAAATGAAGCACATGATCGTCGTCCTCGGACCAGCATTACGGAAGAGAACATTTCCAGTGTTCATGACGTTGATAGACGTGTGCCGGTTTCTGCAGTTGCATCACAAGTTGGAATAAGCTATGGGAGCTGTCAAACAATCATCACTAAGGACCTAGAGTTCCATAAAGTTTGTGCCCGATGGATCCCTCGTCTTTTGACAGCAGAGCAGAAGATGAGACGTTTGGAGATTTGTCAGTAGTTTACCGCACAATTTGCAGAGGAAGGAGATCCTTTTTTGGACAAAGTTGTCACCTGTGATTAAACTTGGGTCCATCATTACTCACTCGAATCCAAACAGGACAGTATGGAGTGGCGGAGGCAGGGAGAGGCAGCCCCCGTTAAAGCAAAAACCAGGTTGTCAGCTGGCAAGGTGCGTGCGACAGTTTTCTTCGACTGGCGAGGGATCTTAC
Organism: Laupala kohalensis; assembly: GCA_002313205.1. Taxonomy (NCBI): domain Eukaryota; kingdom Metazoa; phylum Arthropoda; class Insecta; order Orthoptera; family Trigonidiidae; genus Laupala; species Laupala kohalensis. The sequence goes on along the minus strand of NNCF01126387.1, from coordinate 630,213 downwards.
ACATTGATTTCCTGCATGAACATCGCACAATAAATGCTGCTTATTACTGTGACGTTCTGGACCAAGTAAAGACTTCCTACCGTTCCAAAAGACGTGACCGAACAATTCGAAACGTCATCCTCCTTCATGACAACGCTCGGTCCCACACTGCAACCCTAACTGACACCAAATTACAGCAAATGAGATGGACTGTACTTGAACATCCTCCTAATAGTCCTGATCTATCACCTTGTGATTTTAATTTGTTTGGGCCACTTAAAGAAGCACTAGGAGGACAACGATTCCAGGACAATGCGGGGGTTCAGGCCTTTGTGCACAATTGGCTTGTGACACAACCCTCTTCTTTCTATGATGCTGGGATTTAAAATCTACCAATCCGATGGGAAAAATGCATTGCTAAAGGAGGAGATTATGTAGAAAAATAATTTGTACTGTGCTACGTTATTCTGCTCAAAATATTTGCAAAAAAAAGAAAGTCTCCTTCATATTTGATCTACCTAATATGTAACTTCTGATTTCAATATTCTCCATAATTTTTATAACGCTAAAATAATCGTTGGCCTACCTTATGTTTGAAAACAACTCAAATTTCAAATTCTGTATGTACACTACAACAAGAGTATGTACTTATGGGCATGCAAACAATTCACGTATAGTTTGTAAATGATTGAAATCCAAAAATATCCCGGCCAGGGCCTCTTTAGGTGTAGGTTCGGTATTCCTCCTATGGGCTAATTAGTAAACTACTAGAAGAAAATTTAGATATATGGAATTATATTACATACATTATATTCATATTTATTGATGAAATATTAATTTGGAGGAAACTGATACTCATCTTATGCCTACGTTGTCCACCATATTCAAATCTAAATAATTTTTAACGTCAAAAATAAGCTCCTTTTTTCTCATTAGTAGATTGTTCATTAAAAAGGTATTCTCGAATAGAATCATTCCGCCCTCTCAAATAGCCTCGACATCTTTGGAGCTTATATTCCCATAACCAAAATGAGGATTATCTGTGAGGCATTCATTACTCGAATAAACAAAGAAAATTCATTTTGGAAATTTTAATATTATACTTTGAGCACAGCCTAAAAAAATCTCACATATAATTACATGAAACATATGAAATTGCTGATAATGAAACTGAAATTTAATAATATTTTAAACACTGTTTACAATAGACCTTGAACTAAACTACATGTAGCTTCTGTGGAATATCAATACTGTTCACATTATTAGTTTGCATTAAGATAAATTACGTGGGGTTTTACCAAGAAATCTGGGTAAAATAAAAAGAAACGAAAAATTGGTCAGATATCATAAGAAATACTGGGGGAAATCTTGAACCATTTTGACAAAAATTTATTTTCAAAAATTGTTTATGGGAAATCTACCACGAATCTTTGGTTTTTGTGGGTCTTTAGGGCTCGTCAACGGTAGAGCCCCTACGAATCTTTAGGATGGCGCATAGTCACTTCACCACAGTGATCACTTAGTGGCCAAACAGTATTGTATTTCATTTCTTTGAGTTATACATGATTAATGTGATTCAATTTAAAATTGTGCTATAAACTTACTCGAGAAAATGTGAAGTAGAAACAGTCACGATCTCACAAGGAAACTAAACTACTATATTAATGTATGCCAAATAACAAACAGTTGGCATGCATTAATCACCTTCATCTCGTTAAATCTTGTTCTCCGCATAAATTGCTTATCATCTCATAAATATTTTCCCCAGAATATATCCCAAAGGCACAATATGACATTTTATCACACAGATTTTCTAATAAAAATGTAAAATGTATGCTAATCCTGTATCGGACTCCAACTTCCTCCTAACTTTGCCCGACTCTTAAGAAAATTCACAGCCAAATTCCACTCGGTGATCTTTAAATGCCCTTTAAAACATTTTGAGATACACATTAAAAAAATAAAACATTAAGGTGCAAGGAATAAAGTAAAAATTATACGTATTTCAAAACATTTAAAAAAGTACAAATAACTGTTGAACTTGACATACTCAGTTTTACTCAAGAATACCGATTTAAAATAAGACTGAGACTGTACCAACTATTTTAACAACTATCTTAAATTTATCTCGACAAGAACATGTAAATATTGTCACTAATAAAAGACCTTCCTCACAGCTTACTTCTCAGCCTTGCCCTTTGAAGTTACTTTTTCTTCCGAAGAGAAATCATTTTTCTTATTCTCAACGAATATGTTGCTAGGCGAGTCTGTTTTCAACTCCAGATCCAGTTCAAAATCATGAACAGCATATAAGTCCATCCCATTGAGTTCGGAACCATTCTTCACGGGTTCTGGATCATCTTTTTCCTTTTCGGAATATTCCGATCCTTCAAATTCAACCTCCTCCTCGCCTTCTTCTGGTTCTTCATCCTCTGACTGGAAAAGCCTTCTACTTTGGGACATTTTACGTGGCTTTGTTCGACGCCGCGTGAAAGGATCCTGAATTTTCGTTCCTTTGTTTGCGCGTGCTTCTTCCAAAATCGCTTTCTCAGTCTCTTCAATGTTTCGCTTTCGGTTTTTGTAATTTATGTAACTGACAGAGATTCCGCGCGATTGGCGTCGACTCTCGCGTTCTTGGGCGAGCCCTTCCAACTCTTGGATGCCCAGAGCGAAAAGTGCCACCTCTTCCAAATTCCTTTGTCCCCAAGCAATGTCCCTGTAGTTGATCAGTTGAGCCTTCGTCTTGGCGTAGTTAACTGGCAGTTTCTCTAAATTGCCATTTTCCCCTAAAATCCGCTCTATACCACTGTTGACTGTTGCGAGGAAAATGGCATCCCTGATAACGTTGATCTTACGCTTCGCGTAATCAATAGACGGAGGAGGATTCCCATCGTCTAGATGGAAATCTCGACCAATCACGCTTTCGTCCTCAGAAGTAGTTTCAACGTTTGGTATTTCCAGACGATAGACTCTCTCCATTAGTCCGCGTTTTAACTGGAGCAATTTGACGGTGACTGAGGGACGGGTTTCTTTGTTAGCAGATCTCTGACGCTCATCAACGATATCACTGATTCTTAAAAGAATCTTTCCCTCCATGATACCTGTACAACATATACATTTATTAGTAAAGTAACTTTCGTGACAAAGAATAGAAAATGGTTTAATTCAACGATCTCGTCTTATACAAATATTGAAGGGACATGGGAATATAACTACTTATCTACAGAGGTTTGGAATGAGGAGTGATGGAATGTGTTTGTGTGGAAAAGAAGAGACGGTGGACCATGTACTGAGGACGTGTGATTTGTACGAAGCAGAAAGGGCAGAATTTTTGCATGTGATGCGGACGATTGATGTAGTGGACCCGTCAAATTGGAATAAATTGAGAGAGAGCAGAGACAAATATACAATTTTCAATAAATATGTGAATGTAATTTGGGAAAAAAGGAAGAAATAAATGAATAAATTACTAGATTATAGTAAGATCTTAAACGAAAAGCGGACATCACAAGTGAATTAAATTAATTAAATGATAAATGTAATGATGAACGTAATGGAATGTCCCTGGATCGGGGCACGACAAAATAATTTTCTTTTCTGTAATTTTGTGGAATAAATAAATAAATAAATAAATAAATTATACCTGTACATATCCTGACAAAGGTGCCGAGCTGGCAAGGAGTGGATGTAATGACGTCCCCGGACTTTCTTCTTTTAGCAACGTCTTCGCTCGGGTCTGCATTCCCGTTCGCGAGTGTTTCGTTAAGAGATGCCTCAAATGCATTGGAACTAGGTTTGCCACCCTCTTCAGACTTGATTTCACCCAACTTGCGGTGAGACATAAAAATGCCTGTAGACATTATCTGTAAACCTGAGCAGCTGCTCGCATTTAGACCGTCGTAAGATTTCATTCGTTTCAACTGCAAATAAACGTAAACATTGATTATTTAAATTATTGCATAATTTAGCATCACATAACATATCACTTACACAATCATAAAATGTGAAGAACAGCAAATAATTTTACTTTTTCTGAAACTAAATTTAAAAAAAGATGGTATTTTATTTAACTAAGTTCCCAATAATGAACTTTTACATACATCAATTAGGTTTAAACAGTATACTTAATCATTTATAGTGTTTAAGGGAGCTTTAACACACATGTCCTCCCCGTTTCTTAATGGTACGCGTAAAGAAGATCAGTTTGGTGAAAACGGTGAGGTGCTGTTCTAGAAAATATACCATTTTCTGTAAAAATTATTGAAAAATACAGTATTTTGTTGAGGTGCTGAGAACTCTCAGAGTTGACGCTAACTAAGGCATTGAATTTTTTTCTTCGTGGAGGATTAAAAAATAATAATTTTGGAGGGGATGAATGAAACAAATATTTGTTCGCTAGAAGAACAATAATTTTTAACTAAAGGAAATTTACATTAATATTTTACATAACTTGGCTGTATCTCTGTACTTTGAGATACGTCAAACAAAGTATCTTCGATACACAAAAATCGCTTCCCTTCTCTCGTCTGGTTCGTAGAAGAATAAGTGACTGTTTTAGCTGGTTGGGTTAATCGACCAAGAAGACAGAAACGAAGAGTTGAATTCATTACCAATAGTTCGAATTTTAAAAACCATATACTCTTGGAATCTTAAAAAATCAAACAAAGAAAATTAGGAAGACAAGTTTATTTATTTAAAGCTTTATGAATCGATCCCGAATGAAAATATACAACCTTACAGTTGGAATCTAATACTCCTATAAAAATACACACTGACTTTGGAACAACTCATTTGCGATTCGTAGTATTAGAGATTGTGTGTTAGAGCCAATCGTCGTAAAATCGATTTCAGTGTTCTAATTTAACGTTGTGTTTTTACGATTTTGTAATAATAAATAAATGTAGATATTAGATTTAATATGATTTAAATTATATATTTTAGTTTTTCGTTCTTTTTATTGCATCTTATTAAATTTCAAATTTTTTATTTAGGTTTTGTTTGATAAATGATGACAATATTTGTAAAAAACTGGTTGCAATTCTCTTCGTAGCATAAACTATTAACACGCTTCTTTGTTTATCAATTTTCTCCGAGACTGCGCAGATAATGCCTAACATATTCAAACAAATTTTCTTCTTAGTTTAGACATGTGAATAAAGGGCTTGTAAAATTAAACTTTTGGTATTAAACAACTTTATGAAACTAATTCTTTAAGATTAATGTTTGTATACCTAGCTCTATTAGGAATTTACATAAATTTTTATAATTCTGAAACTTGGCATAAATAAATGCTTAAAGGAAACAAAAAAGATATTTCTGTCCCATTTGATACCATGGTTATAAGAATATTTAAATATTTAAGCTTCTACATAGCAATATAAAAAATACAAAGTAAAGTAATCTACTCTTGTGAGTTTAAGACACATTGCGTTTCATGGCAATGGTTGAGATGTTAGTTAAGGCTGTTGAAAAGAATGAAATTATTGCCAAGACTCATAAATAGAAATTATTTCATCTAAAATGAGTCCTGCAATTAAAATATTCTCCCATTGACCTCATTTTATCTCTGAGAGGGGAAAGCATAGTATTTAGGTCATTGTGAAATCGTGGTGTGGACTACAGTTTATATTACGTTTAGGTAGGACTTGTGGAAAATAACGCATTTTAGCAAACTCGGACAGAGAAAACTCTTTTTAGTTTTTCGTAGTCGGTCTTCCATTTGATAGTCTGAGACACATCTCCCAACCAGCGGAAGGTTTGGTGTTCCAGTACCTGGAAAGACCGCAACGAAGTTATTTCTCATTAAATTCATCTCACCTTCACCTTTCCTGGAGATAAGTCTTCATTAACCCACACCCTTACAAAATGTATACTCGTAAATAATCCATGTTCACATTTTCTGATTTTTTGATCTACATTTCTTGAACTGTGATTAAATACTCAGGTTTTGCCGTTCAAAAACTTCATTGTTGGTTTTGAAAAATGTAGGATATTAATATTAAAAGTGACTGAGCTTCTTCGTTAAAAGTAGAAAATTATAATGGTAATTATTTCAGTGATTTATAGGCTTTGCTTTGCCTCTACTTTTCATAGCTGGACATACTAAAAAGAAGAAACGAAATAATTATCTTTCACTTTGCTTCAGAAGGTCTTGATTTTTTCAATCACGCATTGGCAATGTAAACAATAGTTACCTTTTCTTTGGAATCCATAACATGATCTCTTTTGTGTTAATAATAGTAGTTAATATTCCTACATAGAAATGCGATGATTTTTTAATCTCCAAATGCATTAATTTGAATTGTATTTCATCCGAAATGTATTGATCCATTAGATCGAGTTCCGGGAAAAAATTACAGGGATACTTAATTAATACATACATGCATTTATTTGTCGCATTGTGGTATAGTAAAAAACTTTAGAAGATCAATTGGATTTTTTTTCTAATCAAATGGGGTTTGTTAATACGTTCCCAGAGTAATGATAGATAACCGTTAGCGAATTGTGTAAGAATGCATATGCCTTTCTCGCACCCTAGGGAGAATGAATGGATGATGAGAGAATCACGTCCTGAGGGATTCCATTCCTTCTACAAGCAGTCTTATGAGGGATTCGGCCCATTAAAACCACCTGCATGAGAAATAGTCCAATAGATAAATTCTAAAGCATATTTTTAAACAATGGCGTCATCTATGACAAATACTAAAGCGAAAATGTTTATTTTGAAAACGATAAGAAATTTGAGGTCTACATGAGAAAGCAATGAAAGTTTTCTTTGTAGTCGTTATCAGTTACTGCAACCAACGCATAGGATAGGTTTAGAGGATAAATATTTCTTGATCAGTAATGACACATTCTCAGCAGTAATAGAAATGTCAATAATCGCTTTCTACATCAAAGATCGCAGATTAAAATGTTTTTTTTCCTCTAGAAGTAATGTTATTGTTCTTTCAGTCATGCATTCCAGTGTTTTGATGTAGATCAGTTATATGATTCGTAAATTCCGGATAATGGAGTGAAATGCTTTGTGTGTATGATACCATTCCAGGAACTTTCGATAGGAAAGTGTCTGGGAGTAGTAGTTTCTATTTGAAAAGTGGATAACGAAGAAAATAATGGCAAATTAGATTTCTCTGGTTTTCTTCTATTCTACAATATTTTGTGAAGCAATGTGAAAGAGAACGATGAAAATGGAAAATGATCGTACATGTTCATCCTTTGTAAGAGAATATGTGATTTAAACAAGACTTCAAACCGAATTCGAAACGAGCACGTAAGAAAACCGTTTAATTTTTGAAACTGAAGTGAAAATCTACACTGTAAAAGAATTTATTGATTTTAACAAAAGTTAAATTCGTCTTGTGCTTTATCACGCCATTGCTGTAGTACTTTTTAAACAACTTATAACAATTTCAAAAACTATTTTCTTGCATGATTGTGTTGTCTTATGGCTCATATTAATTTAGTTTTATGTGTACTCAACATTGGCACGTTTGTGTACATAAATTCTGTAGCCCCATCCTGGCCCGGGTTTTTCTCCGGTTTTCCTTCGGGTAGAGGCGGATTTATCATACAGGTTCTCTAGGCTTTGTCTAGGGGCGGGTCTATTGTAACAATAAATCGTGAATTTAGTGTTATTTCAATTTTTAAGCACTATACTCAGAATAATCTATAGTTCGATAATAACTTACATGTAATTTTTTGCTTAAAATTACAAACATATTGACATTCTATTAGTATTATAACTCGCAGCTAACTTTTTATCTTATCTAGGAATTTTTGCTGAATTTTTTGAATCCGCCTCTGCCTTAGGGCCCTTGATCGGAATTGATGGGATGGTCCCTTGCTTGCTTCCGGAGAGTAAATTAGTTTTTTTTCCCTCCACGTGGTCATACGCAGTTTGTACTGTTTTTTGACAATAAATTTATTATTATTATTATTATTATTATTATTATTATTAATCTTAACCATTATTCACATTTTTTTTCCTTTATCTGAAATGGTATATTACAGCTGTTTTCTTCATCAAACAACATTAATGAATTTATTTTTTGGATTAGAGAATTGAATACCATACAATAATACATACTAGCATTAAAACACAATTTATTTAAAAGAATCAATTTTTAAACTACTGTATGTGAGAATTAGTTACAAATTTTTCAACGACTTCTTTTACTTAATGTTCCATATGGAAAATTGGGTATCTGTCCTAACTCTTAAGATGGGGCAGCTACCCCATCTTGCCCAAGCCTGCATACACCCTTGGAGAGAAATAATTCGGGAAGTTGACTGTTAAACTGAAATCGTTCGTATCGATTTACCGCATTTGAATCCGCTGCGTTACTCATTTTGATTCGGTGCCTTTGATTCAAATGATGCATCTGAGTTGACTCCACTGAAGATGATCACAGCAGACCAAAACGACCTGACAAGATTTCCAAAGTGGAGAGAATCCCTAAAGCGGAACGTGTATCTGAATGCAGTGGTTCCCGAATTTTTAGATCCGTGATCTTTTTGTTTTGGTGGCGTTAATATATACCATTCTTTAAACAGTACAGTAAAATTTTAATTATATTTTTAACTAGACTAATTTGCTCATTATGGAATACACTTTTAATGTATTGGTGAAGGTAGGGAAATTAAGATATGAAAATTAGTTTGTGTAAAAGATTTTATTGGAAGAAAAAAGTATGTATATTTGATTTAAATTTATCTCGCCGTTTGTGTAGGCCCTCCGCAATGTTTCCACAGCACACACTTTGAGAATCACTGCTTTGTAGTATCATGCGCTTGCCCGGTTCGTGGGAAGAAATATATTTTGATGTTTAGCATTTAAAGCGTTTAATTAACCATTTAGTATAAATTATTAGTAGTTGGCGAGCCCTACAGCTCCATTAAAAAGGAAAAATTATTAGTAGTTATATTGTGCGTTATATGAGTGTCATGATCGACATCCTTTTTTGTGTACATTATTAGGATCATATATAATTTTGGCAAAGGACGTGGATGTTTACGAAATCATTATCATATTTCATTCAGTGCATTCCATAACCTAATCTTATGACAAGGAAATTAAAAGTTCGCCAAAACGTGTAACATTTGGTCTACCACTGCAAAAGCCAATCCATCCACCGAAGAAAAAGTATTTTGAGGAATCTATTTACCACTAGTCGTAGGAGTAAAATCATAGGTAATTCAATTAAAATAATTATTTAAATTAATGGAGTAACAATTGAGTAAAATTGTTATATATGTACTGTACATAGTACATAAAAACATATTTAAAATACGAAAATGACCGCGACAGCTCACGAAAAGTTTAAAATCGGTGAACAGTGATTGTGGCGTGGCTCTAGAGACTAAGTGATCCTATATTCTTAAGTCCAACTTTAGTAATTTGTCCTGAATATCCAGACCTGAACCTAACTCAAAAAGTAATGGCGAGGTACATAACGATGCAGCCAGTCAGCTAATAGCACAGATAAAGAATGAAAGGAGAGAATTAATTAAACAAGACATTTTAAGTGTACTTTCCAATAAAACGAACATAGATCCAAATAAGAATATGTATGATGATGATGAATTTGAAAGTTTGAAGAAAGAGCACTTATTTATAAATCACAGCCTGGAAAAGTTCAAAAAATTATTGTTAGAAAGAAGAATAAAGAAGATGGAAGTGATTTGAAAGGATCTTTTAAAAAATCAATCAATCAAAACCTAAAGATTTTACTAAAAAGTATAGTTTTACAATGTCTTAATGAAGAATGTGCTATATGGTGAAAAGGTACTACAAAATAAATTTGCTAAATATTACAATATTGAGATAAAAAATTATTAAAACTTCTATTAAAAATAGTTGGTATTGACAAAACTGCCAAGTTTGGTACAGAAATATTAGAATAAGATTTAAATGAAATAAATTTTAATAGTTTAAACCAAAAGTGCCGAGTTTTACATATGTATTCGAATGGTAAAGTTTGGCATAGTGGAAGTGACATCTGAAGTAATAAAATTATTAAAGAAAATAGTGATAGAGATTTTGTTGGATATCGGAGTTGTAAAGTATATGATATTATTAATGCTAGACCATGCTTCAGCTGTGCAAGATTTGTACATAATGGTTGGATATGTAATAGTGAGTCATCAGTGTGTCTAAAATGTGCTGGAGAGCATAAGACTAGAGAATGCAAAAGTAGTGTGAAGCAATGTGTAAATTGCATCTATTATAATAAGCATTTTAATGCCAACTTAGATTAAGCGCTTATAGCCACATGTCAATATCTCAAAAATAAAATTAAAAACGGATTGAATCAACTGATAATCCTATGATACTTAGTATTCCGAGATACATCGGTAAGGTAGATAAATTTCAACAGGTGATGACAAGAATTATTTCACGCTATATAAATAGATTTATATCTGAAAGCAGTGAACTTGATATATTAGCATCCACGAGTAACTTAATAGGCAATGGAATAAGAAAGAAATGGGTAATACACAAGATGAAGATTATGAAATATAAAAAAAGAAGCTATATTACCTTCTTATAGGTATTTGAATGCTAATGATAATTTATATGGAAATATTAGAAGGTTAAATTCAAATTTTGATGAACTTCTAATTTTTGTGTAAAGATTGAAAACTAAGCCTATAATTATAGTATGTTCTGAGACTTGGAATTTAGAGAAATATCAGTACTTCCATTTGCTTGGTTACATATTTTATAATAATAATAATAATAATAATAATAATAGAATAAATCAAGCTAATGATGTTGTTTTATACATGAATAAAAACCTAAATGATTCTACAAACACCAGGGAATATGGAAGATAAAGTATTCTACAATCTAAAATTAAAATTGGTAATAATATCAGTTTTGAGAGATCTGCCTTGTATAGATCACATGATCTACCGAAAAGTGAATGAATTTCATGGCTTAGAAGTATTTTTGTATGATTATCAAAAGAGTAAAAATCATTTTATCATAGGAAATTCAACATTTATTTATGAGAGTTAAATCTGATAATCCAAGAACATCTAAGTAATGTTTTGGAAAAAGGATACACAACTCATTTCCAAGATATAACAAGACTTTCTCATAGTGTTAGTCTGATAGTCTTAGCAATAAATCTTAGTCTCATAGTCTTAGTTTCTGATAGTCTTAGCAATAAATCTATTAGGATAAGTACTGCTTTTCCAGACCATTATCCACTGTTTGTTGCTATTAACGAACAATCATATATCAGTTAACTTTATAATAATTTTAATTATAAAAAACTTAAAAGAGTGGCTAGTACATCCAAGTGGAATGAATTTTTGTTATATGATCCTAATATAGAAACTGAGTTGTTAATAAATGAAATTAAATGTTGTGTACTTAAATACAGAAATAAATATGAGACTGATCATGATAATAGTTTTAAAAATATTCGTAGAGAATTATGGATAATTAAAGCTATTATGATCTCCTGTGCAACTAAAGAACACGTTAATAAAGTTCGGAAATTAGATCCTGACAATGAATGGATAAAGACTGAATATATAAAATATATAAGAATATTAGATAAGGAGATTGCAGAGGTCAAGGTAAAATATGATAGAAACTTAACAGAAAATAATAAAAATAATAACAAAAAATTATGGAGTATTATAAACCATAAATTGGGTAAAAATTCTAAAAGTAATGGATTTGAGAATATAACAAGTGATAGTGGAACTAGGATTGATAATCCAAATAATATTGCTGAATTTTTAAATTTTTTAAATAAGTACTTTTGTGAAATTGGAACAAATTTAAGTAATAAATATGTACTTCTCCTAACAATATGTATCAAAACAGTATTGTTATAAATTCTACTTCTAAAGAGAAAATTAAAAGATAAAGCTGTTGGAGCTGGTGATATACTANATATATACATACACCTTAAAAATAAAGTATGCATTGATTGGGCAGTGTGGCCGAATGTCTTAAAAAAGACAGCTGAAGTTGTTTCAATTTTTAAATCTAGTGTTAAAAGAGAAGCAAAAAACCGTAGGCCAATATCATTAAGATCAAAAGTTGCCAAAATATTTCAGAAAATTATTTATGATAGAATTTTTAAATGAAAAAAAAACATAAAACATTATCTAATAATTTGGTATTTTTCAGTGGCTTAACTATCCAAGTCGAAGCCCCCATGCGAAATGTAGCTCGGGGTCCTTTAGTCACAGTAGTGTGGATGTTTTAATTTTTTTTACCAGACGATTTTATTGAAAATTGAAATTGTTTTTTCAAAACAGCAATTGGCACGCGGACGTAGGCATGCCGTCGGTTCAGAGATGCCATAACTCAAAACTCTTGTAAAATCTAAACAATTCCTCCAAATTTTACGATTAAAAGACTTCTATATTTTCGTCAAATGCTCAAAACAAAAACCCCATGAAATTTGATGTAGATTGATTTTTTCCTTCTCAAATTAGTCACTTAAGTTGAAGTATTTCAACACTTCTATATTTCATAACATTTTGTTATAATTTAGGTTACCCGTAGTAGATAGACATATGTAGCCGCGGACTTCTTTGTAGAACTCTTCGAGATCAACAATATTGCCACTCATAGTTGTCATTTATCTCTAACCGTTTGGACAGCGTACGGGAATATGGCCTTTTTGCAAATTTAAAATTGGTCTATGTTCATCCTAGACATTTAAACTATCTCCTTGCTAAATTTCGTCACGATCGGTTCTGTGGTTTAGTCGTGATTAAGTAGCAAACGGACAGAAACGCTTTCTCATTACGCATTTGTATAAGAGTACGGATTTTATGTTCTAAGTAAAAAATACTACGTGTCTTAGAAACTGTTGACTAATTTAATTTAATTATATTTACGTGTCATGTATTTTTAATGCGCCAATTGTACAAGAAATCCAATGATACATTTACATTTTCATACGACGTAATTTCGTTTGGAAAAAACTTACTGATTTAATTTACTTCTTAAATCATTTGCAACCTCATATTTGATGGATAAACCACTTAAACCACTTAATATGTGTTGATTCATGGATTTTAGTAATTTTTGACGATTTTCAGTTTCGAAAATGACATCTGTAGTCGCAACTGTAACTTTAAAAGGTAAAATAGCGTGAGAGCTGTACACACATCCGGAAAACTGACCGATAGCGTAAGATGATTAATTAGAAACATTGAGATTATAAAAAGTTCGTTTATTAATTATGACTAGATTACGTAAAATAATAGTTTACGAATCAAAATGATTTTGTTTGAATGCTAAATGTTTCTTCACAAACTGTTGAAAACCATGAAGAAGGCCCCTTGTCACTTTCAGAAGTATGTGGCCCCATTAGACTGGGGACCCCCGGGCAACGTCTGGGTGTACAGGGTGCTAGTTACGACACTGACTTTTATTAAAGGATTAGGAACCAAAAATGCTTTAACTCACATTACGAATGTGATAACCAAGTGCATGGACAAACGTACGCGAATTTTCGGTACCTTTCTTGATTTAGCTAAGGTCATCGGTAATGTCAAACATGAAATTTTATTAAATAAATTGTATTTATTTGGAATAAAAGGTAGTCCACTGAAAGTATTGTCTAGTTATCTAAAAAGCGACAACAAATAGTTAAGGTAAATAATGTATCAAGTGAGTACAAAGAAATTAAAACTGGTGTACCACAAGGTACCATCTTAGGCCCACTACTTTTTGTTCTATATGTCAATGATCCCTTGTTTGAAATCACTGATAATGATATTGTATCATATGCTGATGGTACAGCTGTAATTACTGAAGAAAGAACATGAGAAGGTGCTAAAAATCAAATGAGTTGCTGGCTGAAATAGATTTATGGTTTGAGGCTAATACACTTACGTTAAATGTTGACAAAACTGTCTTTATTACTTTTGGGAATTACTGCAATAGTGTATCAAATGATATACAAATTAAAATTAAAAACAAATAACTAAATAAGAATGAAAGTTGCGAATACCTAAGAATTATGATTGATTACAATTTAAAATGAGGTAAACATATTGAATATAAAGTAAAAAGAACTAAAAATCTTACTTTTATTTTCTATTAATTATCCAAATTCGTGGAAACCAAAAATTATTTTTTTGTCAAAAGACATATTTTTTGTAACTATTTTCTTTTACAAGAAAATTCTTGCATTTCACTTTTGAGTGTGTGAAAAGGGGTAAAATTTTCCTGATTTTTGCCGCTCACGCTAATACTTACATTCCTACCTATTCTTAACGAATGTGCCTCCCAACACTCCTACAATTATGAAAAATATAAATCTTTTTCCGACTAGGTTTATATTACTGCTTTTTTCAATAACAGTATTTTACACGAAATGAATGTTATATGTTTACCCGCAGTAATAAGGATGTAAAACCTACTGTTGATATAATACAGAAATACGATAAGTAATTTGTTTATTTTCTTTGTTTGTTTCGATCTCATCTTTCTATTTGTATTGATTCCTCAACTGGAGTCCAAGTAATAGTAGTTGTTTCTTTAATTTTAAGATTGTATGTTTCTTTCTCGTATTTCATCTTGCTTTTTAAACAGATTATGATAACATGACATATCAACATAATGTAAGTGCTATGTTAACATGAAGACACAAAATGGCAGATCACTTAGATATTGATACTTTTACTTCTGATGATTCATGAATACTTGCTTCCTTGGTTAGACACACCTTGAGAGGTTTTCGTAAGGATAGTTGAAGGATGAACACATTACAGTAATTTTTTATTATCCTCGTCACTGAATTAGGTAGTGTGTCAGGCCGCTTAAAGGGAAAAACTTAAAATGGGAGGTGAAATTTATTTGGACAGTAATTATGTTTCAGTTCCTTACTAATTATGTTTTTTTCAATTTCAGTATTAATAGTATCTTACGTACACTATGATAACCTATTTGCATATTGTGTAGAGAATGTTCCTTGCAATGAAAGAGGAGCAAGCGAGAGCTAAATTGTATTTTCTTTCCTACCCGGGCATCTTCGATGGCGTGCGTTCCTATTCGCTTGAGAATAGGCAGGAAGTTTTTTCTCTTGGATTCTCAAAAATAAACGAAATAAAATATGTGAAGTTATATCAGCAAAAATTTCACCCCGAATCAGCTGAAACACCAGACTAGTATTTACACTTAGTAGTATGGCGTATTATTCCGACCATTCGATGTCATTTATTTGTTTCGCAGGATTTTGTAAACCATATATCAGAGATGAGACCATAAGTGATGGATTTGCTTGTTCAAGTTTTTCTGAGAAAACATGAACTCATTTAACGTCCAACTTAGATGATACTTCAGGTTCATTAGTGTTTTTTAACGAATTTTTCATTTAATTCCTTCTAATTTGAAGGTTTAAGTTAATTTTTCTCAGTAAATGTTCCTGTTCTAATGATAAGAAAATAATGTCTAATGAAATTTAACGAAAAATACCGGTTGCAAACCCTGAGCTATGCCTTACTCGCCTATGCCTTAGATTGTATGCATTAAGTGACGCACGCTTAAGAAAGTCGCTAATTGTAATTTTAATGGGAAACCTCAAGCTGTATAAGTCCATGACCAATGACCAAAACTAAGAAAATTAATTATCCCTTACTATCAATGTAATACACACGTGTAAATGAAAGTATTTTAAAAAACTTAGAATTGATAAATGAATAACAAGAGACTTTTACCTGACTTATTCTATGGTTACACAATTTTACAATACGAAGACACATTCAACAAAAGGTCAGATGAGGATGATTAAGAAGAGTATTACATCCTTCATTATAAATGATATCAATTTTTTTGTAAATGAATAGATTATAATTTTATTTTTCATTTTAAGAAAGTTGTTTGTAAAGAAGAGAATGATAAATTAATAGACGTTTCTATGTTGCTCATTGTTTTATTGTTAGAAATCTTTTTCGGCTGCATAGCAGCCATCGTCAGTAACGTACACTGAAAAATATATATGTACATGAAATGACAATAATAAGAACATAACATGAAAGTATACAATAATTGAGTAAAACAGTATCGAAAGAAGTGTAATTTTTGTTGCTGTTGTTGAAATAAAGAAAAGAAAACAATGAAAAATGAATAAAAGAAAACAAATACAGAGTGAGCAAACCGACAAAATTACATACCTGATTATTGAGGAAAATTTTTGGCAAGTGCGGAGAGCGCGCAGAACGGAGGTTATTATATGGAAAGTGATAGTGGGTTGCAAGGTGGGCGGAGGGGGGAAGTGGTTGTCGGAGTTTTCCAGGAACTGGCGGCAGAAGACGGAAAAAATTTCTCAGGGTTTTAACTGTTGGTAGGGTGCNCCCCGCAACCCACCATCTTTTTCCACAATATTGGGGTGACGGCAATAATTTTTCATTAAACACATATGAAACTTGCAATATAATATTTATTCATAATAGTAACATTGGTAAAACCATTAATAAATTTTGATATAACTGTAAATGCTAATTTATTCTGGAATAATCGTGTTGATTACGTGAATAACAGACTCCCAAAAGATCTATTTATGTTACTATGACTGAAACATTTTCCAGACTTATCTGGGTTATTATATGTTTATAATCACGACATACTAAGTTTGCTATTCTATGGGAGAATGCGTTGGGGTTATAGTTCTCATCTATTTAAAATTGTATTTCTGCAAAAATAAAAGACCATTGGGATGATATGCAATATTGGTAGTAAAACATACTGTAAACCTCTTTTCTGTGAGTAATGTATCCTGTATTCGCTCTAATTGTATATCTTATGTACCGTAAGATATGTACACAATAATGTAGATCAATTTGCCATAGACAATGATTTTCCTTAACATAATCCGTACTAGACATGGAAATGATTTAAGAGTCCGTCAACTCCATTATAGTAGTTCTCTGCGGAAGTTTTATTAATTTGCTAGTTGATTCAATTTTTGTGGTGCGAGTCCCTAGACGCGCGTCTATGTAGCCTGTGATTAAATCCGCTTCTGGCAATGCATATCATAATTTTGTGTATAATCTCGTGAAGATCAATTATTAACACATAGATGACTAATTTAATATAAAGTTGCTTGGATAACACTGATTTGTACTTCTGTATTTTTATTATAAAACAAATATGTATTGAAAAACTGTATAACTCTATAATATTTACTTCAATATGTTTCTTACTATTATGAAGGTGCTAAATGATGTAGATGTTGACCTGTGTAAGAGATGGAGGAGAATCCTGCCTTAAGTTACATGGACATAGATAACAAGGTATGAGACTGTTATATTCATTGTATTTCCGGTTCCATTATGGGAATGCGTTGTTTGCATAGGGGATAATTTGAGAAATAATGTTCTTGAAAATAAAAAAATGAATTAAATAATTTAGGCTATATCTACTTCTTTAAATGTATATCAAATTTTATAAGTATAAAATAACTCATGTAAAATTTCCTTAGTTTTCAAATGTTCATTCTTAAAAAATGTGCAATATGTTTTAAAATATTTTCATTATGTACAATATTGATAGTAACGAAGACCTACGCTTATGTTATTTTAACCTCCAAGATGATTTCAAATACTACAGAAATGCTGGCAAAATGAATAGGAATTTCTTTGTACATCGATAAATCACACGACAACGAATAACCTAGGATATTCTGTTAAACAATTATTAAACTTGGACGTATGGAGGATAAGATGACAAAATACTTGCATCTCAAATATCAATTCTATTGAAACCTTTCTCTAAACATAACCACTCTCATTATCCAGTCAACCATAACAGACAAAATCTCAGTAAATAACATAACCAAGAGAGTTCTCCATTCAAGTATCCAGTTACAAAGTTGTGAAACGAAGTATCATTCATCTTTGTGTAATTGTTCAATGAATTCAAAACTGATTTGATACTCCAAAATCGGCTACTCGAATGAAATAGAAAGTGATGGGGTATCACATTAACTGCGGACAACCGTATAACGTATAGAGACTCAGTTTCATTATGATACGTATTTTCCAAAACGGAAATGTCCCCGTAATTAAATGATGTACA
Source organism: Laupala kohalensis (assembly GCA_002313205.1). Lineage (NCBI taxonomy): Eukaryota > Metazoa > Arthropoda > Insecta > Orthoptera > Trigonidiidae > Laupala > Laupala kohalensis. Next base: position 612,173 of record NNCF01126387.1, on the reverse strand, counting down.
TATCGGGTGGCAGCAAGAAAAGATACAATGAAGTAGTTTCTCCCCATTTACTTTGTATTGAAATATTTCTTACTTACACTACTGCACGACAGATCAAAAAGATGTTCAATGAATCATTTAGATCTATTTATCGATTAAGTACATAATTATTTTCAATTCTGAAAATAGTGTGTTGGAGTAACATGATGATTTATGGGTAAATAAGGGTTTACAGAAATCTGCTTTCTTAAATATCGTGTTACCATTTCAACGCCGTAATTAATTATCGAGGCAATGAAATCGCTCAAACGCGAAATACATACACGACATCTGAACATCATCCGTGAAGAACAAAAATTAATTTCTCATTCTTCCAAATCTGATGATCCAAAGATATTTCAAATCGCGTTTTTATTCATTTCGATGCTTTCGCGATACATTCCAGGACATCGGAGCCAATTCTTAAAGTAATAAATAATTTGTGTTTTCAAATACGAACTTAATGTATGACGCATACTCTGCGTGTCTGAAACTGCGCGCGTCAGAAAGAAAATATGAAAACAAAGCGATACTTCCTAATGTCATCGCCTCACATCATTCCGCAAAATGACTAATTTCCTGAATTGGAACAGCACTTGCGAGGAAAATAACCTCGATGATTATGTTAGACATTTCTAGTAAATGAAAATATTTGACACAAACAGGATGTGACATCAAGACGTTGAAACGAATACAATTTACAAATTAAAAATAAGTTGTAAGTTTACGTGCTGACTCATATCTTATTTTCTAAAAACACACATTAACAAATATCCCTAATTTAAAATATTTTGAATCGTTAAATGTCTGGCGGTTTCGTGAACCCCGCTAAAGAACAGAGATTGAGAAAGGAAGTGTGAGAATAATCTGCCCTTTTATATCTGTAATTTAATGGTCCTTTTAAGATTGAAACATTAATTATCACTTTATTGTTAAACCGAGGGTAAAGAGAATAGAAAATTACAGTCATAGATAAATTTGTAACAAATCGACACTTAACCTCGCAGAATTCTCAAAATCATGAAACTGGTTAGCATTTTGGCGCATTTTAACAAATATTTACTCACTGCGTATTCGGTAAGTGGTTTTACATTGTCGAAAATGAGAATTACTGAACTAAAAAAATCATATTATAATCAAACGGTCGTGAAGTTTACCATCTTTGAGTTTAGCCAGTCCTCCTATTTTCTATCTATTCAGGCGAAGAGTTCTCGTAACAGTTACCTCTTCCACACTTTGAATGCAGAATACCTGCACACACGGAATCATTCACCAAATTATTATATGAGAAAGAAGTTTGGAATGCAACGGATAGAATTGTGAGTTTAAAACAGTCACACGAAACTTACAAATTACAGTAGCATTTCTCAATAGTTACATGTAAGATGATGTGAATAGAAGATGCTTTTCATGGTATTAAAATATTGACTTGATATATCCACTTCCTATCCACAGATATTCGCCTTTGTTGCTAGGGACTGCGCTAGACATGCTCTGAGTCGACAGCGAGTTATCAAGCGGTTGAACTGAGAATACTAGGGACACGTGACAACGTAGTTCTATATACAAATTACTGAGTGCGCTGTACGTGAGCAGTGTGCGTTTCGATTGGCCAGCCGTTGTCATTGTAACCGCTTTGACATTGGCAACTCAATTGAAATAATCTTAGAAACCCAACGTGTCATTCGCGGATTCACATACTAAACCTGTTTCAAACGCAAGCAGATGACGCATTTACGGGGAATTATTACTCCCTTTCTCCTGGTATTTCAGTAATTATCATGATTCTCAATGAGGAAATTAATCGAAAGAAAGAAATATAATCAAATATATTTTGTAGAATGGAATATATTCTTATTAACTGTAACACGAAACAACTCACTTGCCAGTTGTAGAAATACTATGATTGAAAATAAATCATTTAACTTATAGTATTGGTGGATTCGAATGTCAAAACAACTTTATATTTCTTTGCGGGTTAAGATATAACATACAAAAACACCCCTAATTTGATAAGAAATAAAAAAATACGACCACATCCTCAAATTACTCTCAGTATTAAGCTGGACAGAGATGTCTTAAGAAATATTTACAAATTAAGTAATATTTACATTAATTTAACTTTTAAAAACTCTCAACTCTTCTTTACCTTTTTTTTAATTTTCTCACAAACTAGTAACTTCCTGAAAACGTTTCGCTTGAATTAACGATTACGACAGTCACGAGAAAGTAGAACAGAAACGACCGCGACTCAGATCATCGGCGTCGTAGTCGCCGAGTAGAACTCGTAGGCCTACTGATCAATCGATGTTAAGTAGTTCAAAAATATTTAAATTGGTTGCTCCACCACTTTTAATTGTTTTATTTTTACTGCATGTATTAACATCTATTAACTACGCGAAAAGCACTTCTTTTATTTTTGAAATTTTTCTTTTTACATTTTGCCGAAGGCGATCATTTTTGTGATGGCGGATGTGTTATTTTCAGTGATTCCTTGGAAAGGCTATCTCCACTCATATTGGTTCTAGAACATTGAATCAGAAAAAACTTTCTTCAAAAGAGCATGATCTGAAACATTGGTTAAGCTTTTTGTCTACTTGTAACCTACTCTAATGGTTGTAACTTTGCTCTGAAGATAGTGAATTCACATTTACATAAATCCATTTTACTCACGAAGACAAGTGACTAATGGTTTATAATTATTTTACGAAAAAGATCCACATATAAACTTCTAGTGGGCAAAGTTAGAGCTTTGAGAATTAAGTAGATTCGTTTGCAAAATAATTTTAAAATGCGAGTTTTGAAATTTTTAAAAGTTTAACAAATATCTGTGTTGGGTAAGCTAATAAAAATATTTGTTGAAGATGTGGTTTAGACCTATCAGCGGGTCATAAACACGGTGCCCTCCATCCATCTATTTACTATTATTTTCATAAAGATGCACTACGATTGATAAGCAGCCGATAACTTTGAAGATGAAAAAGTAATTAAACAATAATCAGAATTCCAAGAAAGTTTTAATGAATGTTTTAATTCTCTTTTGAAAGAATATTCCTTCTATAACCGTACAGCCTTTATAATTTGACCTTTGGTTTATTCACAATATCTGTCTATTGCTCTAGATCTTCAGCCTTCCTCCTCCACTGCCTCGCACCAGTTTTCTTTAAATCTTATTTTACATTATCTATCCATCTCATTCATGGGTGCCCTCTTTTTCTTCTGCCAGTTGGGTTATATTGGAAAACTCTTTTAACCATTCTTTCTTCGTTCGTCCTCATTACATGACCCATTCTCCTCACTTTCACTTTATCCACTATGTCTGGGTTCACTTAGTACCTAATTATCCTACTATCCTCTTCTATTACCACTCCATAAAATCCCCGTATTACTTTCCTCTCTCTCCCATGTCCTTATCATTTCTGATGCTTTGGCTGTCATTGTCCCTTATTCACACCCAAACGTAAGCGTTGATTTAATTATTGTCTTGTAAATATTGACTTTGACAGTGCGAGAGATGCATCTTTTATATAAGATTGGATACAAGGCATGGAAGCACCGGTTACCAGCCGAATATTTCACTCACCCTAAATCCTCGTCCAAGCGTGAGAGTCGGATGAACTACCTTCTTAAAAAATTTGTCACAACTCGTACTTAAAAAATCAGTCATTTAGAAAACATTGTACATAAAAAAAATCAGTCATTTAGAAAGTGTTGGAAGCTGAGTAATGAGTTTCACATACTTTTCTTGCGTTGGCTCTGATTATGTGATATTCACGTGTAGTGTCACAGTAGAGGCTCAATTTCTTCGTGGCAGTTCTCATCAGCAGTCATAACAAATTCTATTCTAGCTGTTAACATAACTAACTTTAGTTTCTCTGTAAGTTGGGGCTTCACAAATTTTTCCTTGATTATTTTTCAATTTACTATACAGTCTGAGTTCTCATATCCGAACTCAAGAAATCCAAAATCCCGGGAAATCTGAACAAGATTTAGAAAAATGCATTTGAGAAAAGCCACACAGACTAAGAACCCATTTATACTACTACATATAGAACTACCATAGAACTACAATATCATATGAGACCTACCATTTTATTCAATTAATTGTTGAAACATGAATGAAATCGGAGTCGCATGAATATGGACGTTGGGTGTAGGAGCATCGTCTCAACCCTACGCAACATTACCGGACCTACACTGTAACTAGTGTTGAATATTTTAAAATAACAATAATTGACTTTTTAACTTATTCAAAAAACATTTTTTAGTAAACAATCCCATTTTGGTAAAATCTTCTAAATAATTTTTTTTAAATTCATTTCAACACATTTTTCAATTGCAATATCCCATTTTCAAAATAATACTACTTTAATTTGCGTAATAAGAGGAAAATTTCAAATCTCCCACAAACTTTGAGACTGCTAATGAAATTTCTTCAATAAATAAATAGTGGTGTTTTTGGTGAAAAAAATCATTTAATGTCTCTAAGAGGTGCTTTGATTCAGAGGTGCTGCAAGTAATTATGCAGTATTTCACTGCAATGGCATTGAAGATTTTCACTTTTATTTACACTCAAAAAAACAGAAAATGCTCTGGGAGAGGAGAAAATAACAAAGATCATATATTTTCACAGAGCACTTAACAAATTTATATTTTACTTATAATAATATTTATTATTAATTTCAGGAGAAAAATTAATTTTAATAATCATTTACAGTTAAATTCGTTTATTTAACTACATCTATTCCATAAGCACAAAATAAAAATCATTAAAATAAAAACCATAAAGCAAAATTTATATCGCATCAGCCCTTCATTGTTTAAATTGGCAATTTATATATCATTGCTTTTGCTTTGCATGGTATATAACATCCCACAACAATAATACATTAAGTCCATAAGCATGCGAGGGATTTATTTAAATAAAATCCATCAGCTTTTAAGTATTAGTCTCATTTTAATCGAAGAGTACTTGGTAGTGTAGATTCTAGTCTCATGCAATGACATTTTGGGTAACATTAACATTAAAACCAAAGTAATGTAATAACAAATTTTTAAAAAAGATGGAGATATATCACATTGTGGCAGACATGAAGGTAGTGGAGTGAAAATAATTGAAAACAGCAACTTCTTGTTGACCACAAAAAGTAGTTAGCAATAACTCATGAACGTGAGGAGTACGTTGCGTATTTACTAATAATTAGTTTCCTATAATAATAAGTTAATTTACTTTCCGCAAGCAAGGTAGGGACCAAAGTATTAATTGTAACTAATGTTCTCAAAGGAAAACTGGGCCCCACGTTGGCAAAGTGCTACAGAGGTCACATAAACTACAGTGACGACATTGAGAACAGATAAAAAACTAGTGGTGCAAAAACATTGCACATACTTTCCCATATACTTTTCTCAGTCTGGATTAGAGAGCGGCATTAAAACATTTTATTAGGAGAGGGTTGAGTTTCACATGTTACTCTATATTTTGATCGTCTTCATTTTACCCAATTTAAAAAGTTTATTAAAGAAATATTTTACTAGCATTTATATAAATGAATCTATAATATACAAATTCTGTTTTTTCGTTTTTGGGGGAGAAAAGATCAGCAAGATATATCAAAAGATATATTTATTAATAAATATAAAGATAAATAGGATATTATTAACGCGAGAACAAAGTCAGCAAACCATAAATATTCTTATATAATTTAATTAGGAACGAAAGAGTTAATTTTCTTGCAATTTTAAATTTCAAAATTATATTAACAAACATTAATCGTATATATTAATTATTTCGGTTAAATAGATTATACTGTTTGTTTTATTTACTTCCTGATATTTCGTAACGCTCCTTATCTATCTCGTCAAGGAATTCTGTGTTAAAATATATTTTTAACAACAATACTATGTTTAACGATTGAAACTGCTATAAAGCATTGAATTTAAGAAATCATGAAAAAAAAACATAAATATTTTTCAAACATTACCTTCAAAACAAAACAAAAACGTAGCCAAGGTGATTCTCCAAACTATAAGAAATAATGTAAAATAACATCCTCAGGCTTCAAATAATATACATGAACATTAAATATGACATACAGCATGCACAAGTTAACAAGAAAATCCGGCAAAAGAAGCAGTGGACACATCTGATACGTAAGCTCACGCAGCAAAATGAAGCAGCGTCACTGGATGTGAGATTACGACAAGTGCATAGTGGTCGCGTGGGTGGAAGATTTACGATACCAAAAGGAACATAAGATGCAGACATTCCTCTGTTCTCCTTTTCAAAGTAACATATAAAAATGATAAATCTACAAACATATACTCTTTGGATTCACACCATTGGCACACTTAGAACTACGCGCCATAAACGTCAGAAGTCAATTCTACCCTAAATACGAAAAATGAAAGAAAAAAAAATTCCATTCGGTCAGGAGTGCTGCGCACAGACGGACGTCCTGCCAAAATCAACTTTTTCGGAATCAGGGTTTCCAAAATGGATATTTTCGCAAATATCTCGTTTTCGAATTGTTTCACAATTGCAGTACTTTCTATATACTATGTATATGACAAAGTAATAAAGTAAAATAAACTAAGTTTTTTGTTCGGCGTTGGATGTTATTTTAAAAACCACTTTTTTGGAATCAGTAACCACCAAAACAGATATTTTTGACAAAATTACATGATCGATTTTTTTCCGGTTCTTTTTGCTCCGTATACGACAAAAGAAATTAACTATAACATTTTCGTCGGGTTCAAAGCCAAAATTCAACTTCTTAGTGTCTTTTATTAGATATTTGAAAGTAAAATAAATATTCAGAATATTAATTTACTCTACCTCTGCTTCATCCATGTTAAATAATATTCAAGGTCCTTGAAATAGTAAATGTGAATGTAGCAGATAGAAATTATTTTACTGCGACTATACCAAACTTTCAAGCGAAATACCGCTAATGAGGATGTAATGCATACTAATTTACTTTACGTACAGAAAATTTACGCAAAATCGTTGGACCAGTTTTTGAGAAATATTAAAAAATGTACTTTTACCTTCATGTGAAGTACCCTTTGTGTTCAAGTAAAAAGAAAACTGAAAGCACGTCCTTATGTCAGAAATAAATTCTACGACATACGGCGTCATGTTCTGGGGCATTTCCGGGCAGAACGTCCAAACTTTCAGAATTCAAAAGACGATTGTTTGTAAATCTCACCCCCGAATCCCTTGCAAACCTTTATTCAAGGAATTAAATATTTTAACACTTCCCTTCATATATATTTATGAAACTATCGTGTTTGTTAAGACTGTACTACTGAAGCACCATCCTTGTTTCATACAAAACAGTTTTGTTCACGAACACAATACTCGCAATAGGAATAATATCCATCGTCTGAGAGTGTCAACCGCTCTTTGCCAAAAATGGCCGTACCATCCGGGAATCGTTCTAAATAATTCCCTGTCCAAAAATATAAAAGATAATATTAAATTATTCTTCTCCTTCTTCATCTTCTCCTCCTCTACCTTCTTCTTCTTCTTCTTCTTCTTCTTCCTCCTCCTCCTCCTCCTCCTCCTCCTCCGCCTTCTTCTTCTTCTTCTTCTTCTTCCTCCTCCTCCGCCTTCTTCTTCTTCTTCTTCTTCTTCTTCTTCTTCTTCTTCTTCTTCTTCTTCTTCTTCTTCTTCCTCCTCCTCCATATTCCATCAGGAACATAGGGAGTCAATTATTTCTCTCCACTGGACTCTGTTTGCTGCTTCTGTTTTCATTACAGTAAGCCAATGTTCGTCAACAGATCAGTGCGGCTCTTTCTATTTGACTATTTGGAAATAAGTATAATTTCGGGTTTTCATGAGTTATTAGCCCAATGATCCCTAATCTGGTGACAGGGCTGCTGTCTTAAGACTCTAGACTGCCTTCTGCCATTCTGGCGATGTCGGAGCATTTCCTCCCATGACAGGTGTTAAGGTTATCCCGCCTATACTCGGACACCAGAGCCTCGTTTGTATTAATAGGGTCCACCACGGAAAGGTGAGGTTGGTAGTTAGGGAGGAACGGTTGTTGGCTTCACTTCACTCCCCCTTGGACCCAATTATTAAATTGAATCTCTTCAAAACCTGTTAAAAGCTACCTTCTGCACCAGTGCTTCTACACTGTAAAAGAATTTTAATAAAAATTAAAGCCGTCTTGTACATTATCACGCCATTGTTGTAGCACTTTCAAAATATCTGACAACAATTTGAAAACTATTTTCCTGCATGCTAGTATTATATCTTATTATTCATATAAATTTAGTTGTATATGTACTCAACTAAACTACTATTTAGTTGTGTTGTACTGGCACGGTTGTGTACATGAACTCTGTAGCCCCATCCTGGCCCGGGTTTTTCTCCGGTTTTCCTTCAGGTAGAGACGGATTTTTTTTATTAAGACTCGCTAGGCTCTTGCCAAGAGACGGCATCAATTAATATAATTATTAGCGAATTAAGTGTTATTTAATAGTGACGAATTATCAATAATACTTTCCGAATGATTTATAACTTGATAATAATACGTACTTGTGAAATGAACGTTTCTGTTTTATTAATTACAATATTTGTTGGTATTTGTTAGTACTATAACAAGTGTCGAACTATTTTTTTTATCGTTAGGAGTATGTTGAATGTTAAATCTGCCTCTGCCCTAGGGCCCTTGATCGGAATTGATAGGATGATCCCTTGCTTGCTTCCGGAAAGTAAATTAGTTTATTGTCCTCCACGTGGTCATACACAGTTTGTAACTGCTTTTTTGACAATAAAGTTTATTTATTTAAAGTTTATTTATAGTCAACACTAAATACGATAAATGAAAAAGAAATATTTTTCCATTCGGTCAGGAGTGCTGCGCATAGACGTACAGACCGGACGGACATCCTGCCAAAAACCACTTTTTCGGAATCAGGGGTCTGCAAATCGGATATTTCCGCAAAAATCTCGTTTTCGATTTTTTTCACGATTACAATACGTTCTATATTCTACGTACATGAAGTAAAAATCACTGAAATGACTTTACAAAACAAAGAGAAGTATACATTAAAATAATTTTATCATTAAATGTACTATTTCTACTACAATTAACATCCATTATATTTTCAGATTAAACAAATAACACAACACTTACAACCTATTAGGGACGATAAAAGGTTGTAAGTCTTGCATTATTTATTTTTTAATTTTAAATGTACAATTACAATGTTATGATAAGTGTTTTCAATAAATTTGACAATTGATGAATTTACATTAATATACTTATTATTAACAAGAATATAAAAAATTTGAATGGAATTATTTTAACTTTTATTTTCTTTGAATGCAATCAGTACATTCCTGACCGATACAGATGCAATGGTGAAATAGAAAACTTAACGCAATCTTTAGGAGATTCAATGAAGTGATATCTTGGGTAACATATATAATGGAATTGTACAGAATGATCCCTGAACTATATGGTTCTCTTTGGCATTGCAAATACTTGTGAAATATGAATTCAGATCTATGTAGCGTACCATATACTCATGTACTTGTTGGTGTTATGGGTTCATAATAATTACCCATTATATGGCTCATCCATACTTTATGTAAGTCTATTATTTGTCAATGAAGCTTTGTGATTAGCATGTCATGAAATGTTTCAAACACATTAAAACATGACAATATGGGAAATTTCTGGACACGTATATAGTGATTCTAATTGGAAGCAAATGCCACAGAGTTAAAATAAATGTTCCATTCACACATGTTACCAAGAAAAATAAATATGAAATTATTGATGGCCAAAAATGCAGTTGAAAACTCCACATGACTTCACAGATAACAATAAACTAATTCCACTACTATTAACGTCCATTATATAATTAATTAAATAAATAAATGTCGCCATATGGACATCACTTCTAAACACATATTTCCTATGTTGAAAGGAATACGTTGTAACTACTTTTTTAGTAAAATGATATTTAACAAGAAAGAAAGATTGATAAATACTATTCGCAAAAAAAATTGAACTTTAAAATTAGAGGTAAACAATTTTAAAAAATGTATCACGACAGAGTATAAATTTGATTGAAAACATTTTGAAGACATCAGTACCAACAAATACCCTTGAGATATTTTATGATAACCAAAGAACTCGATTGAATAGAATATACAGATATAAGTGTGCTAATCTACATTGTAAATTTAGTAAAGAATTGATTTCTAGACTTCAAGTTTTGAAAGAAGTTAAAGGAATTAATGAAAAATGGTTTTTCAATAACACACATCTCAGTGTTCCTGAAGTAGTCAAGCAAATTGCATTCCTTGGAAGTAGCTTCAGTTTCACCAGCGAACATTTGAAGTTTAAAGATGTGTTGGAATTTATAAAATGTTTAGAGTTAAATCTTAAAAAGGTATCTATAGAAAAACATAATAGATTTTGAGTCATTGATCTGTTTTATTATAATGGCACAACAAAAAAGCAGAAATGACAGGCACAAACCATGTACAGTGAAATAGTTGTTGTTCAATAGAAATATATATTTACAGAAGAATAATGTCTTTTTAACTCTGGCAGATAAGGGAAATGTAACAATTTTAGTTTCTAAAGATGAAAACATTGCAAAAATTGAATCAATGTTACAAGATAGATCTACATATGGATCTATTAATAGAAATCCAATTAATGAAGTATTAGGATATTTATAATCCTTACTTAGACAATGGAAATTAAATAATTACATAGATACAGAAACATATAACAGTTTATATGCCACCTTGGGTAACATTTTTTTCGCTTATGGTTTACCGAAGAAACACAAACCTAATGTCCCATATAGAATAATAATATCTTCCCAGGATAGCCCATTAAATTTTTTTTCTAATTTATCTTTAATATACTTCCCAATCATTCTGTTATTAATAGTTTACATTTTATCTACAAATATAGAAACACTAGTCTTGATAGTTCTATGAAATTAATTTCATTAGACATTGTATCATTGCTTACTTGTCTTCCTAATGAGTTGTGAATAAATAGAATTATGTTACGTTGGACAAGTATTAAAATTCATTGTGAAATTCCAGAAACAGAGATGGAAATAACTATTTGATTATTATTGTAGAGTACATATTTTGCATTTAATCAAAAAATTTAACATCAGGTGGAGGGGTGTCCCATGGGAAGTCCTATAAGCCCTATTATGTCATAATTTATATTACGTGATGTAGAAAAAGTTAGTCTTAAGAAACTAAATTTTACACCAGTACTTAATGCCAGATATGTAGATGATATATTTTGTATTGTGCCAGAAAATGAAATACAAAACATTTTAGATACACTTAATAGTTGCCATCCTAAGATAAAATTCACATTAGAAATAGAAAATAATAATAAACTTAATTTTCTTGATGTATTAATTAATCAGGAAGACATTAAACTATCTATTAATTGGTATAGGAAGGACACTTATTTAGGTCGTGTGTTAAATTTTCACTCAGAGAATACTTTAACACAAAAGAGAGCTAAGATTTATAACTTAATAGATAAAGCTATAGTACTTTCGGATGAAATACATCAGAGGGAGAATTTACAAATAGTGCATAACATACTTTTAGCTTATTACTATCCCATAGAATTTGTAAATAAAATATAAAAAATGGATTGAATTACCTTCGAAACAGGCACTAACTGATGCAAAGTCTAGATATAATTTATGCAATTTTTCCTTAAAGCAAGATCGTAAGTCCTTTGCTTCATAGATTACTAAATTGGTAACAAAAGGGAGAGATAAGAAAGACCACATGAACACTAACCACATGAACACATGAACACATGAACACTAGTGTACAAAATAAAATATACAGATTGTAATGCTAGCTACGTCGGTCAAACAAAATGAGGAAAGAAAACTAGAATCCAGGAGTACAAAAGAAATTTAAAATCAATTGAATAAAGTATAGTTACCTCACATTACATTAATAATGATCTCTTGATGGATTGGGAAACTACATTTATTTTGGACAAAGAAGTTAATTATTACAAACGTTGCATATCAGAAATGATATAAAAAATACATACAAGACTTTGAATTTACACACAAACACTGAAAAAGACTCTGAATTTACACACAGACATTGTATCTGATTTATGTAATACAATATTATATAACATATTTGTTATTTTGGATTTTTTAAAACATATTTTGTGTTTACATTTATGTTTATATCATATTCATTTGTCCTATTGTTTGTTTATTGTTATAATATGTTATTACTTGATCACCTGATGACAACTTAAATCCACGTCGAATCGTAGTAAGCTCTTCCCAGAAAACATTAATATTATTCATCTATAAAAGGTCGTATGTTTTTAATTATTTATTTAATTCAATAATAAACTAATTTACTCTCCAGAAGCAAGCAAGGAACCATTCCAACAATTCTTATTAAAGTACCCAAAATTACATTTAAGTCTTCACATCAAGTATAGGTTTAAATAAATAGACATGAAATAAATTAATAATGATTATATTAACAAAAATAATGAATCTCTGTAACAACCAAATGGCATGTCAAAAATGAAGCATGTTGGTATAAATATTTTTTTCCAAAATATATATAATATATCAGGAGCAGAACATGTGCATCATCAAGTTGGTCATGAGATATGAATTGTTTAAATATAATGTGGAGGGCTGACGAAAACAAACTGAAATGAATTTCAAATTCATCAGGTACAATTCCATATAAACAGACGACACCATATAACAGAGAGCACATATGCAGCATGAAAATAACTAAAAAAATTAATTTACAAAACAACTTTTATGTTAAAACTTTGTAATTTTGTGGGTCCCACATTTGGTGTAAAAATTTATGTTGTTCGCTGTGAAATATTATCATTTGTTCAATATACTTGATTACCACTTCATTTACCGATATATAATATAAATCGTAACTCATTGCCTTAATAGTGCTATGAGACAATGTACGCTGAATATATTTTTGTCTTCTTCTTGAATATTGGGTTACATGAAATAGTTTTAATTTCCCACCTCTCTAGATTCTCAGATTAGTCATTCAACAGGACTCATGAACAATAATATTATCTCAGATATTTTCTGCTTTGATGGTTTGTTTTTTCAAATATTTATTTTTCTATGTCATTGTTTTATTTGTACATGTGGTTAATTTGTTTTCTACTTGTTACCCAGATAAATCAAACATTTTTTTATATGTTCAAACACATACATTACTGACAATGGCAGTAATCTTCTGCTGAAATGTGGCATTAATTGTCTACAAAAAAAAAGGTTAATTTAGTGAAATCTTATTTACTTGAAACTGGAATATTTAGATTATTGCTATTAATTTGTTGAAAAGGTACTTTGATAATCAGGGCTATTGCATGGATTCACAAACTGTTCAGCAAAGTAGTAAATTGGAGTGGTCTGTTGAATTCAAAATTCCAACCACATATTCAGTGGCTCACTATAAAAATATACATAGTGACTGAGTACTTTTTGTTCAGATGCTACAATAAAATCTAAAAGTGAAAGGTTTTACATAAATTAGTTTATATTTATTGTGTACCCATGAGCACAAAAGAACATGAATACTAACCAGTTTATTATTCTACAAATCTCTATTAGGAACTAAATATATCACATAATTTCGATATATAGTAATACTAATATCATAGATTTCAAATTACAAAAACTCATATTGGGTGAAATTATTATTATTATTGCGGTTTTAGGGCTCGCCAACTACTAGGGCATTAGACTTTATTGGTTGTAATAACCACCTTAGTAGGAATGTAAAATGTCAACTTTTAATGCATTTGAAGTGACCTTGATTGCATATATTGATTTTATTTCTTTCTTTCAGAATTGGTAATGAAAGTCCTCGAATACTGCATAATAATATCAAACTTGTGATCACTCAAATAATGTAACATACAATTAAAAAAAGTTTTATCTATAATGCTGCATTTAATTTTTTCTCCATTTATCTCTTATCCATTTTTCTGTTTATGTAATCCCAAGATGTAAAAAATAGGCAGGAGTAGTAAGTACATGAAATGGCTTGGCTCAAATTGGAGAGTAATACAAATAATGGTGATTTTCAACTTTTTCTCCGTGGAGGTCTTAAATTGAAATAAGACATGTCTTTGTTTGCTCTGGTGAATCCTTTCAGGGTTCAAAAGGTAAGAAAATGTTAAGTTTTTTTTTTTGTTCGCTCTCAACTTTCATGCAAAAGAGAAATGTCTCAGCCAGCATGTTAAGAGTTGTTCTTTCAATCCAGCAATTGCAGCCAGACAATCAATTTCCAGCAAAATGCTTATCTGCTTAAAGGTGATACAGCTCAGCATTTATGATTAAACTTGCTAATGAAGGGTGTAATTCAGCAGGTTCACATATCTTATTGAATGAGTCATAGTGTATTATGGTGGTGGAAAAAGCTTATAATCACCTTGGGTACAGCTGGGTTTAACTTTTTCTAATAAATAAGAGGCCGTTCATGGTGAATTAATAGATTTTGAATTTACTTCTGTTATTGTATTTTGTAAACAAATAAATAGTTATTTTTAATGTAGATGTTATTATATTAAATGAAAATGAGCGTTTGGTGAGTTTCCATACAGTTCTGCTAAAGCATTCCACAAGGGCGCTGAGTGATTCATGAGGGCGCAGAGCGTTTCACGGGTGTTTGAAGAGCGTCCGGTGAGCGGATTATCGGGAGTGAAAGTCCCCTATCGGTGTTCGCAGAGTGTCCCGTAGAGCGTTGCGATGCTTACGAAACACTCACGGAAAGCTCAGCGGACAATCACGGGACACTTACAACGTTCGACAATCGACCCAACGGACACTCTTCAGCCACCCATGAGACACTCTGCGCCCTCATGGAACACTCAAGTAAAATACGAATACTCACCGAACACCCTATTTTCACTTGGACATAGCCGAATTTTTTAGCAAAAGGGAGGCAACGTCTTGACAAACGTGTGGGTGAAGTAGCTACGTCTCCTTGTCTCTGCAGCACATGTGCGGAAACGTGAAACAAACCTCTAAAGTTTCTGGAGCTCGTGTAGTTCAGCAGATATTACTAAACCTGCATGGGTTGAAGACTGTAATTTGACAAAATGCTGCAGTACAGGTGATATAACCACACATACATTATTTTTAATTATATAATACTAGAATCCGAATGTTTGGCAAAAATACCTTATTATTTCCCTGTATCTTCAGAACATAATCTACTTTTTTGTTTCTACCATCGTAAATTATCGACAAATTATAGTCCTACTACGGAATATCGACGCAAACCGAGGTATCACTGTAGGCCCTGCACGAAAAGCATATTTGGTCCAATTGTGTTTTAGACTGTTTAAAGAAATGTGCTCATTTTTAAAGCGAAAATGCATTGAAACATCAAATGGTGTTATTCAGAGAAAAGTGAATGCAGGCAATATCGTGTTGAAATCTAACTGTAGGGTTTCATCATTTTCAAAAGCTTTTGTAATAAATTAGTTCAGTCTTTCCTGCGCCAGCGTATAACATAAATGTGTCTTTTTGAATTTTGATGTACTACAATTGCGTTCAACGCTCAGAACTAGTATCAGAAATCGGCAGATGTCTACAAAAATATATTTTTAACTCAAAGATTTGCAAACAGGTCTTCGCTGTTTTCCTTCTTGAGTCCTCTACTCAGATGGCACATATGCTTACGATATGGTTGACTTTCACTAGACCGGGTGAAGTATTATCGCACC
The DNA here is from genome assembly GCA_002313205.1 of Laupala kohalensis. Taxonomy (NCBI): domain Eukaryota; kingdom Metazoa; phylum Arthropoda; class Insecta; order Orthoptera; family Trigonidiidae; genus Laupala; species Laupala kohalensis. The sequence continues at coordinate 596,379 of NNCF01126387.1, read as the reverse complement.
AATCATGAAACAATCATGTAGTCAGACTCTTGAGCTAACGATGTTTGCGCCGTCCATGTAATACCGGCACTTCACTTTGCGTTGCTTATTTGTTAATTTGCCAACACGACCAAGTGTAGATAAGCTATTTGTCTGTATTCGATGTATTTGCTCTACTGTGGCAAATACTCAAACACCCGTTCCCGTCCTCTGGTGGGTTTTTAGTCGCACATTAAAGGACTCAAATAAGGCAAATATTTGCGTGAACCGTCCACGCTTGATTTTCCGTGTTTCACCCAGTAGAGCGCGGATGATCGAAATTTGTTGATATTCTTGTTCTTTAACGTATATTTTGACTTTTCTTATTCTACAATTTCTTTACCATAGACTGGAACATTTATGTGGTCTGGAAAAACGAAACAGTATAAATATTTCTTGAATTATATCAAATACATCCTGTCCATTATTGAAATAAGAAAACACATTCGGCACTATAGAGTTATTTGCGTGTTTGGACCATGTGAGGATGGCATGTTTGTGATATTTGTGAATACGTCAAATATTTTGCCAAATACAGCGAATACGCTGCCCAGATACCGCAACGTCAAGTGCCAGCATAACAGCAATGCACAAACTATCTTCGATATCCAGAATGTAATGCAATTACTCGCGATAGGCTAGGAAGGATAAGATGAATGCCTCCAATCATTACCACCTAGATACATAAGGCCTAACAACAGAAGCGTTGCTTACGTGTGACGTCAGCAGCTTGGGGCCGACCACGCTTGATTTCGCCGACCTCACGCCAAGACACATTTTCGGCCTGCATTTACACGCTAATTGAAGTCTGGGAGTCTGCGACGGAATCGTGTCTGTTGTCTCGATAAGTCCTCGTGAAACATAGTTTAAAAGTGAGGAGAAAATGGTGCAAAAATGCTGTGTACCGAACTGCCGGGGTAACTATACAGCTAAACATGGATGTGAGAAGGTTCGTGTTTTCAAATTTCCAAAAGAAGAAGAGTATAGGAACAAATGGTGTACGGATATCAACAGATTTATACATTGTCATGTTGGCCGACCTGCAAATAAATCAGTTATCACGGTGTCTTGTGTGCTTCATTGGATCCCGTATTTCACATATATTTAAGTTAAAATAGGATCATTACATGGTGTCAGGTGTTTAAATCTAGTTTCTCACGAAACAATCGTGTCGTAAGATCGACGACTGCAGGAGAGCAGGGGGAGGGAGACGGAAATACATCAAAAACATGAACGAACCACCTCCGCCACTTGTTGTCGCAGCAGAGGCTAGCGAGTCGTCTTCCAAGGCGAAAGTTAATCTTCCTGAGAAATTTTTGTTCACCCCAGAAGACTGGCCAGGATGTATTTGGCGTTACGAACGGTGCCGCAGTGTCGCAGGACTCAACAGAGCACCCGAAATTGAATAGGTAGATCATTTCATGTACTCCCTGGGAGAAGCAACTGCCGAGGATATTTTCGACACATTTCAATTTGTTTTGGAGGCACACACCTCGAAATACGAACCTGTTAAAGAAAAAATTGAAAATTACTTCATAGCAAAGCGCAATGTCGTATTTGAACGTACAGTATTCAAAAGGCGTTCGCAACGTGAAGAGGAAGACGTTATGTCCTTTGTCACAGACCTTTATGTTCTGTTTCAACACTGTTCGTACAGAGCCTTGTGTGAAGAATTGATCAAAGATCGCATTCTGGTTGGTCTGCTTGATGGCGAAGTTAAAGATGGACGCTGCTTTGACGTTGGAGAAGGCAAAAAACCGTGCGATATTGGCAGAACAGGTTAAGAAACAGCAGTCTGTGCTCAGAGGCACCGTCCAGGCTCAATCGCTTGAGGTTAGCGCCATCCGCAAAAAGATCTACCTTGCTAGAAGGGATACGGAGCCCAGTTCCAGTTGCTACAAGGTCGGAAGCCCGAGCGGTAGGAAGGATAAGAATGAGTGCGGGTGTCAGTGTCGGCGTTGCGGGGAGGTGCAAATTGAGGGGACACATCACTAAAATGTGTAGAACCAAAAATGTGAACATGGTGGCCGAGGAATACGTATCGTCCAAGGATGAATATTTTATCCGAAAGGTGGGTACTGACAGGAAAGCTCGACCCAGATATAGCCAAGGGTGGACCATCACCATCGAGATAAACGGCATCCTAATCGCATGTAAGGTGGAAATCGGCGCGGACTGTTCCGTCCGGAGTTGGGTCGACATCAGAAAAATTCCCAATGTCTTTGTGGCTGAATCGAACATGAATCTATATGGGTCCGGACACAATCCGCTCGACATAGCTGTGAGAATAAACGCCAAATTCAGCTGGAGCGGCAGATTGGCCAATGAAAAATGTTTACATTGGGTCACAGGCTAATGAATATGAATCGCTGTAGGGCTGCCGGAAATCAAGGCCATGAAAAGAGGCTAAAAACTACCAGTCGGTTCTGCAGCAATACCCCAAAGTTTTCCAGGGTATTGGTCAACTCAAGGAGCCGTGCCACATTAAGCTGTCAGAGAGTGCGGAACCATACGCCATCACTACGCCGCGTAGAATACCCATACCACTTCGGAAAACAGTGCGCGAAGAGTTGGAGCGCCTGGAACAACAGGGGGTAATTGAAAAAGACGAACCGACTGAGTGGTGCGCAGATAAGGCCCCAGTGGCAAAACCTAATGGTAATGTGAGGATCTGCGTCAACCTGAAGAAGCAGAACGAGAGTATAAAACGCAAGCGTTTCTTAATGCCAAAAGTGGAAGAAGCATTAACCTTAATAGGAGAAGTGGTACTGGTGTTTAGCAAGTTAGACCAGAACTCAGGATACTGGCAGGTTCCGTTTTCGCCAGACTCGGCAAAATACACCTGCTTCCTAACACCTTTCGGTCGATACTATTCTAAGAAGCTTCCAATGGACCTGACATCAGCCTCGGAACATTATGAACGCAGAATGAGAGATACTCTGAGAGGTCTTGAAGGAGTAGTAAGTCTGCAGCACGATACATTGGTGTTCAGGAAAACCAGAGAGGAAGTTGATGCTCTGCTACATAAAGTGCTTGCACGTCTCCAATAAGCAGGAATAACCTTCAACCGGGAAAAGTGTATATTTGGATCAAACCGAACAAAGTTCCTTGGACACATAGTCTCCGAGAAAGGTATTGCTGCAGATCAGGAAAAGGATGAGGCCTTTACCCAATTTGCGGTCCCTAAAAATGTATCCAATATTAGGAGTTTCCTGGGTTTGATGGCACAACATGCAAGATTTGTTCCCGATTACGCACAGCACTCAAAGCCATTCCGGGACCTATTAGTGAAAGACAATGATTGGTGCTGAGCTGATCAGCAGCAGACCTTCAACAGGTTGAAAAACATTGTTTGGCAGTCGCCAATCCTTGCCCTATACGACCCCAACCTCGAAACAAGAGTGACGTCGGACGCGTGAGGATATGGTATCGGGGGACTGCTGGAGCAAATGCAGAAAGACGGTACATGGCGTCCAGTCGCATATTGCTCAAGAAGCTTGAGCCAAACTGAAACAAGATATACCATATTGGAGAAAGAAGCCCTAACAGAAACGTGGGTATCCGAGCGATTTTCCGATTATCTGCGCGGTATCAAATTCATGATACTGAATCACAAGTCTCTAGTAGCGCTGCTAGGAAGCAAAGAGCTTAATCAACTCACCCTTCGAATCCAGCGTATGCGACTGATGGCGTTTCACTATAAAGTAGAATACCAACCTGGGAAAGCTCTCGCAACTGCCGACGTTCTCTCAAGGTATTCCGTGAATCGGTCAGTACATCGGGATCTCAAGTTCGAAACAAATTAGAAGCAAGAGTAGTGTGTATTTCAGTCAAATTCAACTGTACGGATGAAAACATTGAACGAGTACGTACAGCTCAGGAAAGGAACCGACGTCAATGGCATTGAGGCAGCGAATCCAGAATGGTTGGGAGCGAGATTCGAACAATGAACCCATGACGATGAATCTGTATAAATTTAGAGATAGCTTGGCTTACTTGGATGGATTAATCCTGTATGAGGATAGACTGTACATCTCTAGCGGCCTGCGCAGGTTCATGCTTGGAAGGCTCCACGAGGGCCATCTTGGAGAAGGAAAATGTCGGCGGAGAGTCAGGGCAGCCATTTGGTAGCCAAACATAAATATGAATATTGCTGCATACGTCTCTGACTGTGACATCTTCCTGCAACACGCAGTCAACCCCAGGGAACCGATGATAAGCACAAAGCTACCTACAGGCCCTTGGAGACAAGTCGGAACAGACATTGGCTATCACAATCAAAAGTACTATCTAATCGTGGAGGACTTTTACTCACGATACCCAGAGATTATCAACTAACAGAACATATCGGCAAAGACAGTTATAGACGCCTGCAAATCCATGACATGGAATTTCATTAGTAATGTCGTGACTCCACCTCGAGTTTGCCCAACTAAGCATGTCAGAATGAGACCAGGCGCGCTAACAGGCAAGACTGGGTTACGAGGTCGTGACGTCAGGCTATAAACCGTATATATAGAGTAGATCAGTGGATCGACTCTCGCTTCCCCTCTCTCTGCTTCAGTGGTGAGTCGTCATTGGAGGAGACCAGTTCTTGCTGTGGAAGATGCTACCTCTCAGCGTCGCCCCAGGAAGCTGCCTCTCCCTCTAGCCGGATCGAACCCGGGACCACCAGCCTCAGCTCTGACCGAGCTGCTCACTGGTACTCACCCTCAGTGGATAAAATGAACTCGTTAAACATGGATGCAATTTAACAGTTAAGGCACTTTGGCCTTCAAATTTGAAAAGCAGTGTTGGTTTAGCATGCCAAGTTTTTAATGCCAATACTGTCAGTGCACTCAATGTACTCGGGAAGAAGTTATCTCTGAGAGAGTATGAAGGCACAGCAGTGTTTGTGAAAATGATTAGTTCCTGGTGGCAGGTTGTTAATGTGAAAACTTGTGAAAGGCATGAGATTAAAAAATCAATTGTAAGAATCACTCACTCATTCAAATGCCTATGATCGGAGTGCATTTTTGAGCCGCTTTATATAATGGCTTAACTACTGGGAAGGTTTCATGACATCAGGAAAACTGCGCCAACATTCAGGGCACTTAAACAAACATCATGATGTCTGTTACTATTGACTCAATATTATACAGAACATTATAAATTTTCTTATCTGCTGCCTGACAAAATTTCAAACTGATGGTTTGGAAGCCAGATTTGGAAAATACCGACAGCTGGCTGGTGGGCAATATCATGTATCCATGAGGCAAGTGTTTGAAATTGAGAATAAGTTAAGATTACTTTCAACACTAGAATTACCTATTTCATCAGGTTCAAAAATAGTACTGAAGAATTTTTTATGGGGAAATCGTAAATGAGCATTCTCACTGTGAGTCAGATTTTCCGGAGTCATTGTGGAAATTGATGAGTCTGACTTTGTTGAAACATCCGAAGTGTTGAGCATCCTTGTGTACATTGCTGGTTACTGTGGTCACTCGTTATAAAAAAATAATTGTATATATTGTGAAAAAGTATTGGTAATGCAAGATATAAATATGACTTGTCCGTTTTGTGTCATAAACAACCTTAATCTAGCCGGATTAAAATATCCCACAGATGAATGTATTTATCTGATAACATTCACATATATTGTTGTCAGAAAGTTACTAGAGACTGAAAATGAAAATAGGTTTCTGAGATAAAAAAACAAAGAAAATTTGTTTGTGATCTAACTCTCAAACTGAGGTTAGAGGAAAGTTATGAAGACTAATTGCGTGGCGATTGTGAAATACACTGTCCATATTTTGTGACACAGAATTCAATTATGTCTTGTACAAACACAAAAAGTTTTAAATCATGTTTATGAACTATTTTCACAATAAATTGTACGTTTTTTTCCTTCTCTTCCTGTCTCCAATTGTAAGTTTGTATCTGGCGTTGGGAAAACCAACAGAAATGAGATGCACGGCATAGTTGTGTAATGGAAATTTGATTGTTAAAAGTGCACACCAACGTTTATATAGAATTGAACTCGAGTTCTGCTCTATTGGTTAAGAAATAAATTTTAGGAGTAGCTACGACTTGGGTTTCATTACTGCAATGATTAGTTTATTACGAGTAATAGTGCGAGCTGTTCGATTCTTCGGTTCCAACAGCATGACGTCACTGAGCAGTTGGACGGCCTTGTGTATCTGTGGTAATGTACCAATACCGTCGACACAACTGACAGATACCATTTGGTGACAGTGTGTTTCAGTAATTGGTAGGAAGCAGTTGAAATGGTTTAAGTACTTTTACAGGAAATTGTGTAAGGTACTCTCAACAATGTTAACTTTGTACTCTACTGTAGCCTTCTTTACTACAAGCCACGGCCTAAGAAAGACAACACTGTATTATCTGGCACAGGTAGTCCGATGAAATGGAGCGTAGTCCGAAAGAGTCCGAAAGCAATATTACAAAAATATATGTTTAAACTAAACTTAATGCCTTACGATACAATGATTATGACAGTTTGAGGTATAGTATAATTAGTGGCATTTTAGAAAAATGTTTTTTCCTAAAATCGGCGGCGTCAATGAAAGGTTATTTAAGACAATACAATGTTTTGAGAGATTTTTTGCGTTTGTCATAAACTGAAAAAAAGTAGAACACATTGAAATTGGCTATTGGCTATATGCTATCGCGACTCTAAGCATCATTTAACATTTATTAACACTACATATAAAATAAAAAGTCTCGAATATAAGACCCTTTCTTCCAAGTCCAAAATCATATTCCAAAATGTAATGAGTGCGCACATATATTTCTTATAATACTTATTATTGAAACGAAGATGAAACAAGTTGTAGTTAAAATTTGCAATAATATTCGGAATAATATAACATTTTCTTCCCAGAATTAAGAATTCAAGACCGACAACTATGGTCTTGAACTTAACTGCGTACTCCACCCATGTCTTCAGGTCGTTGTTAGCTGAGACTCCAAGGAACATAAGGATAAAATATAAGGAAAGGTGAGGTTGTGGCACATAAGTAGGACTTGCGTAATTGATAATGTCCATCGTTTTTCTTAAGAAACCTTTTTATCCGCAACAGAACAAACATGTAACCATATAAACAAACGAAACAGATTGATATTACCATAAACTATTATTTGTCTCCACTACGAAGAGTTATTTACGATATCACAATGGATCTCTACTGAAGAAAACACATCGTCATTTTAGGTTATGGTTTTATACTATTCAAATTATCGCATCTATCAATTACGCTGAGAAACAATTACTTTCTAAATCACAGATTTCTTGCTTCACTATTCTTTAATCCCTACCGATGCGAAAACACAAAGTTATTACGATAATGCAACGCAAATACTCCGAACTCTAAAAACCAATGGCACCTTTTTCTTCTGTGATTACGGCTATGAAACATGTTTAAGAACAATCTTAGATATATCATGCAAGGTTGCCAAATATGAGGACCACGACATGTAGTAAAGAACGCTATGACTCTAACCATCATCATTGTTTGTTAATAAAAATTCAATGTCTTCTCAACCAACCAACATCTTCTTGTCATATAATATAGTTTCTCCCGGAAGGAGTTCTGGATGGTTGTGAAAACATGTAAGTTTATGAACAAACTCTGATGAGATAAGTAGGCCTTTCATGAAAAGTGTCTGACATTCATCACGCTTACTTGTAAAATAAGAACCGCAATCCAAAATGTTTGTGTTTTTTACGACGATAAGTATTATAATGTAAATAATTTTTGTATTTTAGTGTCGTACTTCAGATTGGTGATTCTTTTTTTATATTTCCAAGAATATTTTATGAAATCCGCGACGGTACTGCTTACAACACATTTGGCGTATTGCAAATATGGATCTTTCCTTAGCGGATACCCTTGAGAATCACTTAATTCTGTGTAAACCTCTAACCTACCGAAAACCTTTAGAAACCATTACCCCGGATGATCTTAAACTAAAGATACACCTATATCAGTACCTCCCAATATAGGCTGCAATGACCTATACCCATAAGCTGAGTGTACACCGTTGTGCTAGCATGTATTGCTAACTAGGTAAACGTGTCTTTGTATTCATTCGTTTTCTTTCTTGCCATAATATTAACTTTACATGCAGTAGTTCACTGATAGGATAATTCCTATTAATGTGTAATACTCTTTCATTGTCATTAAGCCAATTTTCCAGGTCCAATTGTAAACATGGTCACAAAAGTTAACTGGGTAACGGCGGTAAAAAGCAGTACAACATTTTGAAACGCTCATCCTCCTTCGGTATGACAGTAATACATATTGATATTTCATTTCATTATTATTGAGCTTCATTTTGTCACCGCAACACGTTTTACTTAATAATGCTTGATCTCTTACATTGTTTGCTATCTAACAATAAGTAATTAATTTCCTTACATGTTGCAGTTGAACCAAGTACCGCTAGGTATCAGTAATATCATTCGCTCTACCTTCCTTCTTTCTGTGACATTAAATTTCACATAATTACTCCTTGACATTCATGGAATATTAATATTGGTTGTCCGCGTGTGTTGACAGTGTGTTGAGCTTCTGCGGGAACTGCGGGAACAGTGCGGGAAGTTGCTAGATTTGAGAAGCGTAAGATTTTGCAGTGATTTTTGACTAGGTATGTTATCTGCCTTTCTTATCATGGTCTTGTTTATTATGGTTTGTATCTTTAAATTTGATCATGTCGAGTACATTTACAGGAATCTGTTCATGTAATTGCTGCTTTAGTGCGGTTTGAACGCGATAAATTGGAAATTGTGTTGTTCAATGTTCGAGTTAATTATAAATTACTTCACAATATGTTTAGATCCTTTATATACATAGAGGATTCCTTTCCGACACTTTTTTGTGGGACCGGCGAAGTTTCCTCAATAACATTTTATATTTTTCTTACGATTTTAAAAGCCGGCAAATCTACCCACGACAGCTTTATTTTGGTATCTACTTGGAAAAATCGAATATTCAAACGTTGCTTTTGGCGCGTTAACGTCGGCGATTATGTAAGAGCGGTTAAACAATATTGTAGCATTAGTATCTTTATAGTGTATGTAAGAATTTCTTCTAATATAATGAACATTGTCCAGTGGTCATGGTTCATATTGTGGATAGAGAGGGTCAATTTCAGTTTTGTGTTCATTCATTAAAAAAGTTATTGTTGGTTTATGTTAATAATTTTGGTTTCTATCAAACTTGACATTTTTATGTGAAGCTAGTTATTTGCAGAATGTTTGTATTCTCTCTGAATTTTTGCCAGGACAAGTAATATAGTGTAGTAAATTTTCTATTTCTTGTTTCTGTCCTCTCAATTACATTTAAGAAATTGTAAAAAAGAAAAGAATATTACACTTTTTCATAATTTTGAATGTTTATGTGAAATATTAATGAAGTGCTTTTATTGTCCTTTAGTTGTGGTATTGTTTTCCTACACTGTTGTCATTTATGTACTGTTGTACCATTTTATGCTCTTTGATAATCGCAATATGTCTTGTATGTCTAATGATTAGTTTCAAAAGAAATGGATACCTTGCCATTATATCTTCGATATAAACATGTGGTATCATATGTTTAGTTGTGATTTGTCAGTGATGGGTATTATTTGCATATTGATGTCACTTTCGATAAGGAAGTATGTGAAATCCATGATAGGCACCATCTTTGTATTGCCTGATGTTATGTTGTTTATGCCTGCCTTATTTTCCCTCATTCAGTGAGCTATTTCTTTTGAGTATATTTTTATTTTTATTATAATGTACTTGTATTGTAGAAAGCTAAATATACATGTACAGGATAACCAAATTTTAGAAAATCTGGAAAAGTCTGGGAATTTTGTAGGTCAGGATAATAACAAAATTGTGTTAATTGTTTTGTCTAAATAATATAAAAATTTTATACATCTACATATTTTTGAAAAGAAAAAATTTTTTTTTGCTATTCAACTGGAATTAATTTAAAAATTAGTTTTATATATGTCTATTTTCAACTTAACATGTTTTATTATCCAAATTTCCCACTTTGAAGCGTATTAGACAATGGATTATTCAAAAAATATTCCCACGTACAAAAACATATTCGAGATAATTTGTCTCTCTTTCTTCTAATTACTTTATCTTACATGAATAAGAAACATACCTAATTCATGTTGTTCAAAATTGTTATAATTTTTATCATGACTCTTTAAAACAGAAAAAACGATCAAAATTGCAGAAACAAAAGAAAAAGCTAGAAAATGCCAACGTACACAACAATTGAGAGAACTTACTTGTAGGATAACATTTTTTTTTGATAAAGCGCGAAGGAAACCTAATATAAAACAATATAAATAAATTGAATAAGACTGGGATTATAAGTGATAGTTTAATTAATAACACAATTACAATCTTATGATTTATTTTATAAGAATTATTTATTTTTACTAGTACTGGATGTTAATGATAATTTATTTTATTCAAGGTTTGTGAGTTTAAAATGTACATTTAATTTATGTTTAGTGAGATTAATACACATAATATACAAACGGATTCTTTTGCACTATTGTACTAATTTTGATCCAATTTCAAAAATTGTTATAATTGGTTAATAATTTTCCAAATATACAGTTATTGTCAACTTACAATTTAGTGTTCCACAAATTATTTTCAAAATTAATTTGCAATAATAAGCCAAAAAGTCTGGGAAAAATTAAAAATTTTCTCTGGAAAATGTGGAAGAGTTAGGGAAATTTGTCTTAGAAAAATACTGACCATCCTGATTCAGATATTTTGAAATATCGAATTAATTAAATCCTGGCTAAATCAAGTGTATGCTGTAATCTTACATTTGTAAGGCAAAGAATTACTAATGAAGTTACTATGTGATCAAATGAGTTTTAATAAATTTTCCTTTATGCATATTATAACCGTTCATTTGAAATTCTAGACATAATAACCAGAATGCCGGAACTTACGGAACTGGACAAAGCTTCCACATCCTTGACTGGTGAGACGGCTTGTGCTGCCGCTGCTGCAACAGCGACATCGTCTGCTGCAGTGGCTTCAGGGTCTGTTCCTGGCTCAGGAACAGAGTCTGACTCAGATGATACCATCCCAGAATTGGAGGAGCCAGGCACAACATCTGGCACTTCGGGAGTGCTAGGTGGAGCTGCTGCAGCTGCCGGTCTTCCAGTGGATATGGTATCTAAGGCCAAGCAGAGTCGAGGAGAAAAGAAAGCTAGGAAGATTATGTCGAAGTTGGGATTAAAACCTGTGAGTATTTGTGTGTTCAGTGAAATAAATATAGGACTATTATAGTTCACAGATTTCATGTCATAGTAGTTGTACATTTAATTTTCAAATGAAGTAATCATTCTACACAATTCCCTATTATCTGTTTCATCTGTACCCTGTACCGTTTACCAATTCAGGTATTGTTCCTGGTTTTACTAGTATTGGGACAAACTAGTTAAATTGATAAATGTGACTTTATTTGTACATAATTTTTTTATTATTATTATTATAAATGAGAAGCTATGTTGAATCTATTTTCTCACATTAGAATCGGTTTCATTTTGTATCAAGAAACCGTAAATAAAATCCTTAGAGTGGATCTTAACAAGATTTGTTTGCTACTCTACGTTTTTGTCAGGATGTGTTTTGGGGGTCCTGACTCTCGCCTTCAACTATTGCCAACTGATTCATTGGTAACAATTGAGAGGATGATGTCTTTTTTTAGTACTTTGAAATTCAACAGACTTATTTTGTGAGAGTGGATGAACAATCTCTCCCAAACCGACTGTTTAAAATGCTGTCCATCAAAAATGTTAAAATTTATATTCTAATATAGTTGTAATAAAGTTGTAACAATTACCTATGCTGCACAACATAAATTCTACATCAAAATCATTCCAATTTAAAAGAGCCAATTACAAAGAAAAAGTTCCTCCTTACTCGAAGACAGACATTTCCTTAATTTATTGTTTAGGTAGCAATAAAGTTTTCGGGGGGCAGACTGAAATTTTTAAATTTTTATGTACATTTATTTTAGGAGAGAGAAAAAATTTTTGAATGAAAAGATGAAGTGTAAAATTGATGTTGCGACTTTAATGTAAAAGTTGACAAACTGCAGGTTTGTTTGGAATTGATTGATTATTCACTGTACAAGATTATATATACAACCATTAAATTTTGAGATGCTGTTGGAAGAAAAATTTAATTTTGAAATCTATCCAACCACTTGCCACTAGGGTAATGCCAGAAGGTAAGTCATAATTTGTTCCAGATGAGAGAAAGAATTCCCAAAACTGATAACTCATGATTAGTTAGTGGCTGACAAAACCTTTTTAAATATTTAAAAATAATTGTATTTTAATTTTATGATGCAGGATCAATAATTTTATAATACTATCATTTGTTTTTCAGTAACCTGTTTTTTGTAGTTTTGATAGTACATTGTGAGTAAGTTGTGTCCTGGAAATGTTGGTGTTATCCTTATTAAGGAAGAATTCAGAATGTCTATTTAATTGCTGCTCATAATAGAGGCACTGCCATACTGACACTTAACAGCTTGCACATGTTCTTTAACTCTTTTATCTCTTGTCCTTTGTGTGGCTTTTTTGTTTTCAATCTCAAATTGACATTTCACTGTTTTCAATCAAGGAATTTTCTCTCTGATTAGGTCTACTTATATTTACTTAAAGCTATATTTACTTTATATAGATACTGTGTATTCCATTTCACATGATAAAAAGGAATACTTTGAATAAATTTTTTTTCTTCTGACACTTATTGTTGAATAATTAAATTATTTGTTGGGTATTTTCTTAAATAGAAAGTCTTGTTTATATTAGTGTAGATCAATATTTTGGAACATACTTCAAGTTTGATGTTTCTATATCAGGGATGGTGATACTGGTTTCATGAGCATTAAGCCAATAAAAAAATTCTGTTGGGTTGATTTTATTATCCTCTTGGCCTTTGCTGTTCAATTAAACAATTTTTCTAATTAATCTGTATGTATGAACATGGGTATATGTTGAACCGATAAACGAAGGAGATTCCGTAGGACCTGAATACCGTAGCATAGTGTTTTCCTCAACATAATTTGTTACTTGGGAATCACAAGTTCCTTTAAATTTTAAAAGCAAGAACCAAGATTTTTTGATCATTTTAGGAAATCATGGCGTGAATTATTCTTATAGTAAATATGAAGATCTGTGGCACAGGTCTTTAAAAATGTACATACTTCTGAATTTCCCAGTGTTCCAATGTAGATATTCAGGACATTATATATGTTACCAGCTAAGTACAGAATCTGGCCCATTTGAGAGGAAGTGATCAAGGTTTTGTTAAGTGCCACTAAGATCAAGGCCCGCCGTACATTGGATCCATGAAACAGTACATGGTCAGAGCCCCTCCGTGGCCATGGTTCTCAGCTTTACCACACATTCAGCACTGGCCCACGATGGAAATACCTAATGCGCATTGGCACCACCTGGCCACCTTCTGTCTCCCCTTTCCCTGGCAACCTGGAAACTGACCTCTCAGAGAAGCATAAGAGAAACTCTTTCCTTATTGCCCATGAAGATAGATTTGCCATTTGTGCTCAACGGCTTTGATACTTCCAAGAAAATTATTCTTTTCAGCATGGGAGATATTTTTAGATCTACCTTTTAAGTACTCGTCTCATTTGAACATTTTTGTTGAATAAAATTATATTAAATTGTAGACATATGTTTAGCTGTAAATGCTCAAGTTTATTGTGATAAAATTTAAAAAATCTAAAACATTAGTTAATTGTTACAAATACTTTCTCAATTCCCACATAAACTTAAATTACCCAGAGCCAGGAAACTAATTCCAAACATTTCAGCTATATTTTGATTAAGTTCTCTGTTTAATTAATCTTGATGAAATTGGGAGAGAGAGCAGTGTTTAGAAACACATTGACAGTGATGAAAAATAGCTCTGTACTTGAGGTTTGAAACATAAGATACCAATTACTGTAACAATACTATAGCATAATAAGGAAATTTCTTATTGTTACTGCAATTTACAATAATATCGGTTTGTGCGATTATTTCGTCTGTAAGACGATTTATTTGACTTCAAAGATTTCTAGAGGAATAATTAAACTTAGAGCAAAATCATATTCAAATGTAATTTTTTGTATTCTTTATATTACCGTAAACATACATTTGTTAATTGATAATCATATAAAATGTATAATATATTCGGAGGATATATAAAACTAGAAAAGATGTAAGGAAGAGATGTGAATAGTATGATTCATAAATTGATGTTTTATTTCCATTTTGCTTTACTATGATTCTAGAAAAAAAACGTACTGCATTAACTTCTATGGTGTATCATTTAAAGTCCAAATAAAAATTCATAACTCGAGAAAACTGTTTTCCCCATGAAAACAACATTGTGACTGCTTACTTTACGGTATTTGTGGAGTATTTGGGAAACGTTAATGAAATTAATAAACTTCCAAATACACAAATTGTTTACTAAAAATGCAGTATTTGTAAAAGCTTTTTTATTTGTGGACCGATTTCAATTTAAAAAGTCTTCTGATATTGTTAAGTCTAAATTCAGTATGAATGGCAATAAGTCACCTCTTGTGTCCTTAATCATGGGTGAGAAAGGGAATGAAAGAAAAAAAGAATTGCAAAGGAATGGTTTGCTTTGGATTCATGGTTTTCTGAGTTGAATTAATATGCTGCCAGTGTTATTAGGCTTCAGTTCTGATCACAGTGGTGGGTTACTGTGCTCTTTAAGGTGGGGTGAAAAGGGTAAGACATGAAGAAATAATAGAAAATAGGAAACAATTGATATTGGTGTCGAATCCTTAGTTTTCGGGGATTTTCAGATGAATAATCATATTCCTGATGCTGTAATGTCCAAGGTCGGACTACATAGGGTGCATGATGCTCCCAGAGATGGGGTTGGGAAGGTTAGGCATGTTAAAAATATTTAAAACAACTGATGTTAGCGTCAAACTTCTGACGTTATGTATGGATACAGAAACCATGGGGGTGAGGGAAACATCTCTTGAGTATGGTGAGGGGGTATGTAAAGTAATCGAAATGTCCTATAATTTTTTTTGATTCAGTAATGTTTGGGACTGTTTAGATGAATTGTGACATGCATCACATTGGATTGTGATGCCACCTAAGTACAAGTTCAGCACTAATAGGGGGTGTGGTGAGGTACCCCTAACATTCCTAGGGGTGAAGTAGTGTTGTTAAGCTAATGGGTGAGAGTTGATGATGTCGCATTCAGTGCGTCTTAATTTCACCTTTCCAAACCCTAAGTTTTGGGGTTAGGTAATAAGACTGAATAGAAGCATGTGATTTTGACTACAAATATGGACAGTACTCTGACTGAAGTTGAATAAAAAGAAATACAGTAATTGAAAACTATTACAAAATAAGAATACAATAGATGTCTGATTAATTCATGCTCCCGGGCAACGTTAAATTTATAAAGCTAATAAAATGAAGTGTTTCAACAGAACAGAAATTATTTTTCACTTTGTCTCTAGATTGCATAAGAAAAGTACGAAAACCTTTTCCACAAGAGGAGAATTTTACCCATTGCCAAATAACTCCAGGCAATCTATAAAATACCTAGATATTGTTCACATTGCCTGAGTTGCATACTTTGCCACTAACGTATACATTATTTCTCTCCATTACTTATGAATGAGAACAAAACAGGAAATACTAAATGCCTTGAAGATAATCTATAAAATGTTTACTTATCCATACTAATATATAAATGCGTAATGCGAAAGTGTCTCTGTCTGTTTCCTACTTAATCACGATTAAACCACTGAACTGTTCATGATGAAATTTGACAAGGATATAGTTAAGATGTTCAGGATGAATATAGACTAACTTTTATTTAAAAAATGCTGAAAAGAAAGATAGAAAATGATTTTGACTATAAAAGTCTATGAAATGGAGAAGAAAAGAAAGGTATATTTGCTTACGCCACCTAAATGTTTAGAGATAGGTGATAACTATGAATGGCAATATTGCTCGCCTCAAAGAGTTCTACAAAAAAGTCTGTGACAGCATATGCTACAAAGGTTTACCTACAGTATTGAAAAAACGTTATTGAAAATAGGAGAGTTAAAATACTTCAACTTACGAGAATAATTTAAGAAGAAGCATCATCAAATTTAATATTTTTTTGTGCATTTAACAAAAACTAAAAATGCCTTTAAATCTTAAAATTTGAATGACTGGTTTAGATGTTAAAAGCATTTTAATGAAATGGTGCAGCCGCACTGGTGCCATTATGTCTTGCCTCGGAAGTGAAAATTCGACTTGAGTCGCTTTGTTGATCTAAAAAGTAAAAAAATTCCCTACAATGCCAGGCAATCAGCTAGTAAGTTATAAATTATATTTTTCCAGTTGGAAACTGTGTATGACTATACAAAGGACTATAAGCTACTCTACTAATATTTATGTAATATTTATTAAATGAATGGTTCTATTAATAGATGTTGTTGTTAATTTTGATTTTTATACTGTAAGCCCAAGAACTTGATAATTATTAGATTATACATCAAGTATAGTTTTTTTTTTGCAAGGTTCTAAGGAACTATATTGGTAGAAGCGATTAAACTTTTATTTTTAAATTAAGAAAGTACAAGATTAGAACTAGTGAAGTTATTGGAAGTATGTTTTATTTTTATAATGTGGATCTTTATTGCAGGTTGACTTATGTCTCTTGTTTAATTCACAGGTGCAAGGTGTGAGCCGGGTTACAATACGCAAGTCTAAAAATATCCTTTTTGTGATAAACAAGCCTGATGTATACAAGAACCCTGCATCTGATACTTATATTGTTTTTGGAGAAGCTAAAGTAAGTATTGATTTGAAAAATGTTAAATTTCTTTTGAAAATTTTGTCTTAACCTTTTGAATTGAATTTTTTTAGTTGATCTCTCATGTTGCCTTTTCTAATAATGGAATCATTAACTACCACACTTTGTGAACTAAGGACATTCTATAAACAGTAAATAGAATATATGTTATCTGTGATATGGATGTTATATGCTTTCCTTTTTGTTATTTTCTTTCAATAATTTTGAATAAGGGGGATTTTGTATGTGTCAAGAAAATGAATTACAATCATCATTGAAATATCTTTTTGTACTCGTTTTGAAATCATTTTCATCCCACAGTTAATACTAAAATTCATTTTACATTTTTTTATGTTAGCTTTTTTTCTTAATTGTAATTTAATACCAGAAATGAAACTTACAAAAACCATAACACAACAGAAACACAAAAATCTATCTTTTATTCAGTAAAAAAACATATTGCAAGTCTCAAGACTGTGATCATTGCAGACATTACTCATACAATGTTACCTGATCATCTTTCAGTCATTATTAAATAGACACATATAAAAAAGTCACTGTCCCATGATGGGCACTTAGGTGTGACTACAGGGTTCATGGAAGGTCAAACTCCCCAATTACTAGGCCTCCTCGCAAGGAGGAGATGTGGCCAGCATCTTGCTTCACCCAATTTCACCCCAGGATAGACCTGGCACTCACTTACAGCAGGCTAAGGAGTCAGTCTGGACGTTGAGGTGTGATGAAAAATCCTGCACCCCACCAGGGATGGAACCCCAGCTGACTGGCCTGCAGTTCAGCTCTACCTACTAAGCCTTGCTGATTCTTTAGACACTTATATGCTTTTTTCGTATAATTTTGTTTAAAATTGCTCAAATTGCGATAAATAATTTTGGTTTCTTTTCTTCATGTTTAATCTATAGAGAGCAGTATGTCATGTATCACTATAAACATTGGTAAGTCAGTGGAGGTAAAAAACAAAAAGGTTAGAAAAATGTGTACCTACTGACACTAATTCTATTTTGATGTAAGGTTCACGATTCAGTGTTCTCCTGTTTTGTTCCTCTTAAACAAATGATTAGTGCAAGAACTTAAGTGGTGGAGAATTAAGAAAATGTGTTCAATTATTCTGGAAAAAGATCTCATGATTTGTACATTTTTTCCTTCCTTGAAAAATATTTTGACGTATGAGGTAAGTGAAATTTTTCAAACTTCTTATTGTTCTAGATTGAGGATTTAAGCCAGCAAGCTCAGGTGGCAGCTGCTGAAAAATTCAAAGCTCCAGAAGTGTCGCCAGCTGCTGAACAAAGTGGAGGAGCTGCTGTGGTTGCCCCTATCCAAGAGGAATCTGAGGAAGAAGAAGTTGACGATTCAGGTGTTGAAGAGAAAGACGTAGAGCTAGTTATGTCCCAAGCCAATGTATCACGTGCAAAGGCCATCAAAGCACTCAAAAATAACCAAAATGATATCGTCAATGCCATTATGGTGAGCTTCTTGATGTATTTGATAATGTGTATGAGGAATTATAATACTTTTCTTCTTCTTCTTGTTCCAACTTTTAATATTGCCTACTTTTAACAAGAACACTAGAGTAGATTCTCACTTACAAATTCCTGAATTTTACATTTTCCCATTGTTTACTCTAATTTTTATTGGTCGCTTCATATTCCTTATTCTTTCAATATGACTATTTCCCCACTTTTGCATGGACAGGATTATTTATTTCCCACTTACTGAAGTAGTGCTGAAAGGGGAAAATATGTGGAATTAGTATAAAATGGTGACCTTGTCCTTCAGTTTTCACGAGACTAGCAATTTCTGGCAATGCAGTGATCAATTAGAGTTCAGTACATCAGAGTGTGACCAATCAGAGTAAGTCTTTGGCAAAAGCTGAAAAACTCGTGTTATCTCAAATCTCAATGAAATGTGCCAATTTTATTCTGTTTATGGGTCATTCCATGCCAAGTCATCCAGGTCGGTTTGCCCGCCATCTCAAATTTTAGCGTTTTATTTCTTACTGTTTTTGTTGTATGAGCATTCTAAGTATGAAATATTCAGTATATTGAACAAGCAGAGATTGCGAAATGCAAGTTGGTAATCTTTCGGGAAAAAATCATAACTTCTATATTTTGCATCAAATAATTTTGAAACTTTGTAGTTATATACTTGTAAGTATGTAAGTGTAAGGATGTTAGAAAGAAATACACTATATATCTAAGTATAACTATAAGCTCTGGAAAAAATGTTTCATTTGAATAATTCTGGGAATATTAGCTATGTGTGTAGTTTTTTCAAGTGAAGGCTCAATGCCGTCACAGATCGGTGGTGTACTGGGGCAAGTAATAATTGTTATACATCACATGGACTTCATGCAAGCATTAATTTGTAAGTGGAACAATTTTTACTATTTAAGGGAGTGTGTTTTGTAAAGTCACAAGAGTTGTGTCCGAGATCCTGGACTGTGTAGATCCACTCAATAAAACGAGATCAAAATCTTGTAAGTGTCATCCTCAAGGCTAATTTTATAATATGTACAATTTGTGAAGTGATTTATCACTTACGTGATTTTATCAGACTATAAAAGGTGAAATATTTAAGTGATATTTTTGCTATTTGCAACTGTCGTCAAAACCTTATCTCACAGCGAGATAAAATTTCACTTGATGTTTATGACAGTGTAATTACTGAAATAAAACAAAATGAAATTAAGAGAGTTCAAGAAAAACTATACCTAGAAGTTGAACTTGGTCTACCATCAACCAAAAATAATTCTCATGATAGCACAACTTTAGAGGATGTCAAGCCTGATTTACGTGCCCATAACTGAGAATATTTTATTGAGACAAATGAAGAGCACAAGAATGAACTTGTGGTAAACACAATAGAGTTGATGAAAAATAATAAGCCTATGTGTACCAAGAACATGTAACTACAGAAGTTAATGAAAATTTGGAAAGTGAGACGACTCTACCTTTTGATAAGGTTATTAAATCCAAAGAAAATGGCTCAATTGTGAGGTGTTCTAAAAGTGATGATGTGTCAAGAACATGTGATATATCAAAAGATGTACGTGGGAAATAGTATGTTACAATCCCACTGCCACCAAAACTGAGAATAAAAATTTTTGGTTTTTCGAGAGTTCAATAATATTGAAGATACGAAACATGACATTAATGAACGTAACTTTTATTACTTTATCACCAAGTGCAAGATACTGCACGTTTCCAAGTGTGCATTCAGTAAAAGAGGTGCAATTATCAAACTCATCAGATTTCTATGAGTACTTAGCTGAAAACAATTACAAAATTGATATAGGACGTCAATGTTGCAAGGTTTTCGATGCTCTAAATATCACTCTTTGTTCCAAGTGTTCTAGGTAAATTCATAATGCCAAAAACTGTACCAATGTGCCTAAATGTGTTTTCTGTGCTTGTAATCACCTCTCAAAACATTGTAAGAGTTAACAATTCTCGCGTGTGAATTGTATTTATGCTAACCAAAATTTTGATAAATCATATGATATCTCAATCATATTTTAATAATAATTTTTAATTTTAATAAATCTTTTTTTTTTTCACACTGCATTTTTGAAATGTGCTGCTCGCCATGAGGTGATCTACCTGGGTTTGAACTCAATCCAATGTCTTTTGAAAATTTTGCATGATTTACGTCTCAAAATTATGGTCTCTAATAATTCACTCATTAACCCAATAAATGGATTATCAGCTTTGCTAAAAAGTATAAAAATAATACCAAAAGTCAATCTAAATTTATCCAGAGGAGGAAGTGTAAGACCAATGCAATTGTAACTTCTTATAACAAAAAAGGAATGTTGTGCCTAATGTGGAAATCTTTTTTATTATTATTAATATTATTATTATTTTTATAATTTTTATTATTTGAGTTCTTTGCATAGGTATTTACAAAATTCTTTATATCTGGCAATGTAGGCAATATATTAAAATTTTCTATTATGCTAGCTAATTATGTATAAAAATAGTATGTAAAAAAGTGCATGACTTATGTAACCTACGGATTTTTTTTTCTTTCATGGGGCTTTAGGGCTCATCAACGTCAAGGTCCCCCCCCCCCAGGGGACTTACATCTAGTAAGTACGTGTTTGGCGAACACGGGGCCCCAAGCTGAGTCTGGCATTACTTCCACTTGTGAAGGCTCCTTCCTTTCTCTTTCCTGGCCTTTCTAGGTCACCTCTTGTTCTTTTTTATCCCAACGCTAGGGTATCTTTCATTTTCCTCTTTCTTTGTCTCTTTTTTTATATGATATATGTAATGTTTTGAGATACGTTGATATTTGAGTTTTGAGTTGTAATTCAGGAGGGTTTTTAGTGGGTATGGTTGAGTCATTCGGCAAGTCCCACACGTGGGGATAGTCATGTTGTCTCTTCCTTCTATGTAACTGCATTTTCCCTACCTGTACAAGTTTTTAGGGCTCTAATGACCTCGATGTCAACGAGCCGTAAAGCCCCACCAAAAAAAACAAAACAAAAAAAACATCAAGGTCATTAGAGCCCTTACTCGGATTTTATTGCAAATCCATGTGTAGGTCTTGTAGAAAGATTATTTAAGAGTAATATATATTAGTTCAAATAATTCACATGATGTAAGTGTGTACGTAAATAAATTTTTAATTTTTGTATTTTTTAAATACGGAAAAAAATAATAAAAATAATACAGTATCACATGTACTGATGTGAACCATAGCTATGAGTAATAGCTGTATTGATTATGTTTCAATAGCTGTATTGTTTATGTAGATTGCAAAATCATTAGGAATGCGTTTAACTTGATTTGCAAAAGCTATGTATTTAGTTTTTGATATATTGAGCACTAATTTGTTTTAGCACATCCAATAGTTATCAAAATCTAAGACTTGATTAATATATTTGCTATCATCCCAGCTATCTCCATCACACAGAATTGCAGAATCATCCGCGTAAGATATAATAATATCTAGAATATTTAATAGATCGTTTATATAAATTGTAAAAAATAGAGGTACCTTGAGGTTCTCCGTGTTTAACACTGGTCACTCCTTTTACTCTTAACACATTGCAATCTACCTGTTAACTAGTTTTTTTTAATTATTTTGTGGGCTATGCCATGTATTCCAGTCTTTTCAAGTTTACTCATTAGTAGCTCATGGTTGACTGTATCAAAAGCATTTGATATGCCCAGGAAAGTAACTATTGTTGGTTGTTGTTATGTAAATTATTATGCAGAAAATCACTTAGCTGTTGCTATGGCATCTTTACTTGTGCATCCGGATATTTTTACAAAAACCTAATAGCCTTTAATTTATTAGCTTAAACTTGTGTATAGAATCAATTCATCTATTGTAAAGTACTAATTCAAATATTTTTACATTTGAGATGAGCAAGATTGGATGATAATTACCTTCAGTTTCTTTACTACCACCTTTATGTATCAATACAACTTCAGGTATTTTGAATTGTTCTAGTCAGTGATCAGAGGTGAGACGTACATTAATTATGTTGGTAATTGGCAACATAATGTATCGTGCAATTTCTTTTTCAGAATTGTTGCTTGTAAGTGATCTATCTCTCCCTCTCTTTTTTTAAGATTATTTATGATTAAAAATATTTCTACTGGACTAGTGGGATAAAAAAAATGTCTGTTAGCAGGGGTTTGGGGCAGAAGATATCTATTTACATTAGACATATTGACACTACTAGCTGCTTTTTACCTATTTCAGAAAATAACTTATTAAAATAGTTGGCTTTCAACTTGTTTTTGCATACTTTCTTTCCATTAATAGTTATAGATTTGATATATTCTTTTTAACTCTTTTCATGAAGTTTTTTCTTTACAAAATTCCAAAGCATTTTGGAATCTGCTTTAATGAGTATTTCATGCTCATATTTGGTTTTAGTATAGTAAATTTTTTAAGCCTCTTTTCGTATTCTAAACACTGATTTCAGAATACAATTTTCTATGAGTGCTCTGGTAATCCAGGGTTTCCTTGGTGCACATTTTTTTGTCATAATTAATTGTTGCCTTTTCACATAAGGATTGCATTTTGTCAATACACAATTTTTTTTGGAATAATTAAAATCATTTACATTTTAAAGATGAGACCAATTTTCCTCATTGCACAACTTTTCTAGAATTTTGTAATTCATTTTTTAGACCTCTTTACTTTATTTGTAGCTCTTGACTCCATCACTGAGTGTTGGATAATGATCTGTAATTCTATGTGCAAACTGACAATCTACCGTGTTAAGTTTGCTCTTCATTATATGGTCAATGCATGAGCCTCCAGTGTTGAGGAGATTGGTCTGGTATAAGGTACTCATATAAGGGCTGTTCCGTATTTACCCGAATATAGTGCCCCCCCCCCCTTATTTTAGGAGGCAAAACGAAGAGAGAGAAAATGAAGTTGAGTAAAACCAATTTTCTAAAGGGACTTTCTGAAGGGAAATGCTCATTCAAAATTCCATGTGAAATGATTGGCTCTAAGCATAATCAAAAGTAACTGATGCAGTTCAACTTGTCCTCTTGACATCGCCAGATCCACGCGGACTTCGACTCTACTTTGAATTCTCGTTCTGCTGCTTTATTTCTCTGTGACTGAGCGTTATTTAGAACTCGCAGTTTGATGTTAGCGTCGAAGCTTCTTTGATAG
Organism: Laupala kohalensis; assembly: GCA_002313205.1. NCBI lineage: Eukaryota > Metazoa > Arthropoda > Insecta > Orthoptera > Trigonidiidae > Laupala > Laupala kohalensis. Next base: position 572,816 of record NNCF01126387.1, on the reverse strand, counting down.
CTCAACTTTAGTTGTTTCGAAGATATCCCCGTCTCGAAAAAATCGTGTGTCACGATCGTCGCTGTCGCTGGGTGAAGGCAGTCGATCATTCCTAGACGACGTGGACCAGGTCGGTTTCTATTTCAAATGAACGTGAAATCCCGCCGTCATCGATTGCTTTTCTTTGTGTTACGTTACGCATACGGCTTGTGTTCGCGTAACTCGTTATCACTCACGAAACTTTGAATTAGCAGTTTCCCCGTCCTAAACTCCTAATATAGTCCCCCCAGGATTTTTGGGCGATTTTTTTAGGAAAGAAGGGGGGACTATATTCGGGTAAATACGGTAACTCACTATTGGATTTTTTATTATAGACCCCTCACTTCGAACTGCTGTAGAGGGCACAATACAAAATCATAGAAAAAAATAATTGACACCATTAAATTTGTTATGTTCTTCTGCATATTCTCTAGTAAAAAAATGGTTCTAAGAATAAATAATACTTTTTAAAACAGAAATGTTTAAAAAAAACGGAAATTTTTACCGTTTTTTCCAATATGTTGACTACTATTTTTTATACAATAAACTAAACGTGTCAAAACTAATTCTTATTCAGCAAATGATTACTATTATGTTTGTGACAACATTTAAATATTTTGAGCTTCTACATGCAAAATATGATGATAAAATAATATTTTCCGGGCCATTAGGTCGTGGTCTATTGGGATAGAACCCGAACGTTTCGCCTGCGACTACGGCGAAACGTTCGGGTTCTATCCCAATAGACCACGACCTAATGACCCGGAAAATATTTTATCTGAAGAAGCCGGTCGTGAAAGCCTACAAGTCTACAAAAGTATGATGAGTTAACTTTTTTCAACAGCATTGCTAAAAGCAACCAGACACATTTTTAAGAAATAAAAGTTATACTATGTAACCACAAATAAGTGATAAATAGAACTGTTTTCATTGGGCATTATGTCTTGATTTTCTCCAAAAGATTAGCAAGTTGCGTTTCATGATCTCTGCTTCTTTGATACACCGAATTTTCGAAAATTTGAGTGTGTGAAACAAAAGTGGTTAGAGATAAAAAGCAAAGATTTGATGTGGTTACCTATGTATGCAAGGAGAATAAATAAGCTAAATTTCATCAAAATCTGAGATTGTGGGTGAGAAAATTATTCTTGTTTTGGTTGATTTCGCATGGAATGACTCTTAAATTCCTGGTGTAGAGATGTTTTCTCTATTGCTTACTGATTTTTGGATTTTGGAACCATACTTTAATTTTGACTTTAAATTATTTTGACCTGGCAAAACTTATGTGATTTTCTCTGGTACCATGTATTGTTGATCTAATTGAAGATTAGTACCATTAAGAAAAGAGTAATGACCCTTTCGTTGGAAAATGAAGTAAAAATTCTTGAAAAAGTACAGGTTTACATTGGACTATGTGACCATGCTTAACACTATATAAGAAATAAAAGCTCTATTTTGGAAAGTGCAAATGAAAGTGGGCCAAATGCAAAGAAAAGATAATATGCAAGTTATTCGAAATGTGAGGAGCTAGAAGAAATTTGTAACAAATGGTTCCAGACTGCACATGCTTCTAACATTCCAGTGAACAGCTTGATGTTCCGAGAGGAAGCACTTAAGGTGGTAAATTTGCTTGGCATCAAACAGGTGGATTGATAGATTCAAGAAGCAACATAATGCGGTGTATAAAACAGTGTGTGTCAAGGAAAACTGTTTGCGAAGAAAGTGTAAACAAATGGCAGAGTGAAAAATTAAACAAACTTACAAAATGCTATCGACCTAAAGACATTTTTAATATTGATTAAACTTACTTGTTTTGATTTGTCCTTCCTCTCAAAATTGTCGCGTTCAAGGTGAAAATTGCTTTTGGGGAAAACATAGCGAAGTTCATTTCATGGTAAAGTTGGGAGTCGATGCTGATGGATCATAAGTTGAAACCCTTTGTTATTGGCAAATCAATGAAAACACATGCTTTAAAAATGGCAGAACACTGCCCACTACTTATTGTGCCAATTGCTAAGCATGCCAATTGCTGGATGCAAAAATGGGAGCACAAAATAGGAAAATTCTTCTGTTTGTTGATTTTTGCCCTGCACATCCCATTTAAGAAAAGTGTAGTTGGAATTCTTGCCACCCAACTGCACGAGTAAATTACAGCTGTTGGATTTAGGTATTATCCATGCTTTCAAGGCACATTACAGGAAAACTATTGTTCAGAAGGCATTGATTTTCATGGAGGCTAGAAAGGACTTTGCCTCCTTCAGGATAACAGTTTTAGATGCTTTGCAAAGGCATGGAGGGAGGTTCGCAAATCTACCATCTCCAACTGCTTCCAAAAAGCTGGGTTCTTCACAGAGGAAGAAGAAAGAAGTGACACCAGGTCCCTTGGAAAATGTAAAAGAGAGGTTTTAAAATACATATATTTTTAATTCCTGATTTGTGTCCAATTGTATAGATCTTTAGGGAGTAAAATATTTTTAATTTCATTGCTTTTCATCGTATCAGTCCATCTGGTAATTTTGTATGGATGTTTACCAACTGGCCAGACATTTTTTTTGCATTTTACAAATTGTGGTGTAGTAGTAGACTTTCTTTGATTTTTAGCCCCCTAAAATTGAGAATACATCTTTAGGACCTCGCTTCTACCTTTTTTCAATATTGTGTTGATAGTTGGGGAAAGGAAATCGAGAGTAATGAATATTGGCCTTACAATATAGTGATATGTATGATGCCTGTATTGTATGAAAACGTGCTACTGGGAAATGCAGAAGAGAATCTGATACACGTGATTTATAAACATATTAAAACTGGTATCAATAATACCTGGACCTACTTATTTGTAAAATAACACCTCATGAAAAATGTATTTTTTAATTATTATTGACAATTATTATTTTTATTATGCTTTTACGGCCTTATTGGACCACTTTAGTCAGTTTGACATTCAAAGGCATTCTACCTTGTATGGAGCAAGCTCTGAGTTACAACTGTGGTTGTAAAGCACAGAGATTGATGAATGATGATGAGTGAATGTTGTGGTGGAATGATAGGCAGGAGAAATGGGAAAACCCAGAAAAAAAACCTGTCGCGAACACCGCTTCGTCCACCACTACTTGGACTATGTCCGCGAATTCTACTTGGATCGGACCCATGTCACCAGAGGTAGAAGGTGAGTACGCTAGGCACTATGCCACGGCTCGCCCGATTATTGACAATATTATAATGTGAAAAAATATTTTTGAAGTATTTCCAAATATTTCTCAGGGTATTTATATTGTATATTAGTGAGACGGGGCGACCCGTGGTGTAGTGCCTTATGCACTCACGTTCTATCTCTGGTGATGCTGGTTCAAACCCTGTCTAAACCAAGTAGAATTCACGGTGGTGGACAANAGCTTTTTTTTTTTTTTTTTTTTGGCACTCCTGCTTCCCCTGCCATTCACTTATCATCATTCACCCTCGTGTCATTCATAGATCACCCGCCTTGGGAAGGTGTGACAGGAAGGGCATCCGGCACCCTGGTAATTCCCCTGCCACATAAGAGAGAGGCACCATACCATCCTCCATCTCGGACCCCTACTAGACTAGGAAAAAAGGAGTAAAAAATACATACATACCTTAGTGAGACAGAATGTCTGTTTGTCTCCATGTGTTGCAAAAGAGTCAGATGGCTGAAGCGACAGATTCAAACCAATTGGAGCGTTGTACATGTCAATATATAAACTGTTTCCCTTAGAACATATAGGTTTCAATCTCCATTGTTTGTGCATGTAAATTGTGTTTTCCTCCTCCATTCCCTTATAAAATAATGTTATGAGCTTGTTTTATGTTCAGTGAATCAATTTAGTTTTAATGTATCTAACTTGTGGTTATCATTGAAAATATATTTTTCAATTCTTTCTTTCTTTTCTGTTTCAGGAACTGACTATGTGAATTCGGTTCTGCGTCTACAGATATTAATTCTTGTTGTGTACTCTTACGTACATCAACGTTTATATGCTCCACTTTTGTTTGAGTAATTTTTTTTGCTGAATCTAGTGGACGTGAATAATTGTTGTTTTTAGTTGTTTGCTGTGTTTGTTTTTAAGCTTATGAACTTCGACTGATTTTTAGAGCAGAAGTCTCTTTTTCTTTAATTTCTACTTCAGATTAATGTTGTTGATGTAGGATAAAATGTTTAATGTAATTTAATGTTCAAACTAAATTTGTGTTCAATAAAAAAGTTATTTTTAAGTCTTAAGATTAATTTCTTTGACCTGAGCTTGCAAATGTAAAAGTAATAGGTCTCATTGCGGGGATTTTGGTATTACATCACTATGCCGTTGTTGGATTGGGAATCACAAAAGAATGTGGACCCAAAATCACTAGGGGCTGCAAACGTAGGTTTACCCATACAACAACAAGAACAACAACTCTTGATAAACATTAGATGTATTCTATTATAAATCATTTACAAGTATTCATATTATTTACATTATTGTTTAACAGGTTGTATAATTCATGTTTTTATGTTTACTATCAATATATAAAAACATGTTTGAAGTACACTTTAGTGTTTTACTAGAAACTACACTTGACATGTCATTAAATAAAATTTACTCATACTAAATGCAAGTTTTGACTTTTTTAAGAAGCACATTAAAAATTATATATATTTCACATTCTGCCTCATATTAAACTTCAAAGTGAAATTAAATATTTAACTAATGAAATGTATGTAGTATCATTATTTTGAGACGAGCATGAAACTCGAAAAAGTATTTGAAAAATTTACCAAAGCTAACGGTAATAGTTTTTGTTATTGTTGTTTTTGCAGAAAGTTATCTTTCAAGATGAATTAAATTGTCAACGAAGCTGAAAATATTACATATTTGTTTCTTACTGAAATTCTAAAGAGAAAAATAATCGATTTGTTAGAACAGTCTTACTGTCCATGAGAATTGTAGTGGTCCACAGTTCATCTCTGAAGGAATATTTCTGCAGACTTTCCTAACATTGCTAAGCTGTCTTACACTTGCTATGGCAGGAAGAGATATCGTTCACTCACTGCATGCTGGCTGGATAGATGATCCTTTGTAAAGGCACTCGATTTAAATCAGAGGTCCCCAAACTTTATTTCGTGGACTGGTTTTTCGGTTTTGAGTAGACCCCCTGCTTATCTAATATTGAAATTTTACAAATTCATCAACTTCTAATGTGTTGTAATGACAGCTGGTATAGTGTTACACATTTTGAAAGATTTAAATTTCTAACTAGTATGAAAAACATAAAAATACATGTTACCTTTTATACATTTATTAATTCAATTCAAATTGAAATCAACCAAATTAAAATTTCGTATCTATTACATAAAAAACTTGGCAAAAAAGAAATGCTTTGAGTGGCAGGGATGAACCTGATGCATCAATAACAAATTTTCAACATTTGGCATCAATTTAGTTAGGGTTAATCTCAAATCTCCTCGTTCAGTGATGCCCAGTCTGTTTCTTTTTTTTTTTTTAGGAGATTGGCAACCATGCTGCTACCCTTTTTCCACAGGTATGAAGAGGGAAAAGTAATTAAAATGTTTCTCGTGATATTCCATAATATGGGATAAGTAACAAGTATGATATACACATGACATACGTACACTGTATGTCAATTATTCCATTCATGGAAAGCCAAAATTAAGGTCACAATCTTAAATGAGATCCACTATTTCATGGATCCCCAATTTTGTTTTTCGGTGAAATGAACCCCTTGCAGGTTGTAGTCGACCCCTGGGGATTGATATAGACCACTTTGGGTAACAGTGATTTAAATAGATGAGGTGATGTTTATTAAAAGACCAATGCATTTTATAAACAGCCGACAGGCGTTTGATTACATCACTTTGTCCTTGCATAAAGTTTATTATCTCTTTATTGCCCATTGTAAGCTATGTGCGCACTGAGGAGGGCAGCACCGCCACCTCGGGTTGCCCAAAAGTTGTTTCCATTGCTTTGCATTGGTATGAACTGACTGAGCCGGCATGCACATGCAGCCATTTGTGAAAAGTCCCCAGAGTACTTAACTTTATTTTGCTCAAGGCACATTACAGAGTACAAATTGTACTCGTATATTAATTTATACACACAAGTGACATGTGTTTGATGAAGACAGTTTTCCTTATAAAACGATTTTTCTTGGTTGTTTTGTTGTTAGCATTCTCCAGAAAGTTCATCATTTTATTAATTTTCTTGCAAATTTGAAGATATTGGGACCACATTTCAGTAAATTACTGCAAGAAATTTTTGATCCCGTTGCACATATTTGAAGGTGGGTCCTACCCTTACCAAATCATTAATGCAGTTCTGCAAATTATCACTGTTGATGAAAATCATTTTCTAACAAAATATGCAGGAACGAATGTAATATTCTAGCAAAGACTTAAACCAATGTAAGAAAATCTGACATACTTTTGAACCATGTGACAATTCTATATCATAATATTATATTCTTGGTACCAAGTCAACACGAACTTTTATAATGTCCCGTTGATTCTCCGCTTCTCCTACACGACTGGAGCTAGTCACGCCTTTGACATACATCACCTTTTGGTTACACGTTTCTATTCCTACATGCACATGTGACGTCTTGATCACAATACTTTCGCCCCTGTCACCATTGGTATCGGGTTAGTTTTTGTGATCTGTCATTGTTTATCGACATCGAATTTGTAAAGGACTTGACACTCACTGTTCCGTTTTGTTTCCGGCTGCCAATATTATGCAGACTCAAGAGTCCCCCTTCCCAAGAGGGTGGATAGGTCATGGCTCTAGTAGTATGCCACACGACCCCAGCCGGTAACAGATACACGAAATAGATTTCTTAGAATTCCTACGTTATTTGCGATGCGATGAGCCTGAGAAGCAAACAACCCAATAATACACCCGTACCCTCTAAACTTGACTTCCGGTCAAGTTTAAACTTACAAAATTATTAGAAACAACAAATTGTATAAATGTATATCGTGTTGAAATTAAAGCATGTATATAAAGCTGACTATTAAAATTCGTTTCTACTCAGTTTATGATGCAGAAATATCATTTTACATCAAATCGATATTTGTAAATTTTTATCTTTGATATTATTTAATTTTAAGCTTCTGATGGGACAGGCATCTGTCCACGCCTACACCATGTTGGCGCTCATCGTAGATGGTCTTACGGTATAATAGTAACGTAATATATAGGGGGGTATAACGGAAAGAGGAAGTATGATGAGGGTCTGAAAATTTGAAAGAGAATTTGTAGAAGAAATTTGAAAGAGAGTCGCAGGAGAATTTGAAGAAGGAAAGAATTAATGATTATTGAAAGAAGAGAAATTTTGGAAGATTAAAACGTATGAACAGGTAGTTTGAGGATATCTTAAGGGAATTTTCGGCGTGAGGCCGGATTGACTCTGCGTGCCAAATGACGTGAGTATTTTCTGAAGTTGTGAGGGGTGGGGTCGTGGAATGCTTTCCGGATGTGTTTCCGGGCATGATGGAAAATAAATTTAGTTATGGGTTCTAATTTAGAGAGAAAACGGAGATAAGAGTTGGGAGTGCGTAAAGGCGGTCGTACAGCCATCAGCAGGAACCGGTTGTCGATGATGTGAAGGCGGAGATGGTAAGGTCTGGAAGCAGTTGGCCACGTTTCGCAGGCGTAAAGCGCAAGGCTGCGAATGCACGCTTTGTAGATAAGGAGTTTCACCTTGAGCCGGATCCTGCGATTTTTAAAGATCGGAGATAGACGGGCAAGCGTGCTATTCATTTTGGAGTGGATAGATTTGGCATGTTCTTTCCAGCTGAGTTTCCTGTCCATCGTGACCCCAAGGTACTGGACACTTGTGGACCAGGTCACAGTGTTGTCTTTGACCTTGAGCGACGGCAGGTTTTGGAAGGCTTTGTCGGTCAGATGTTTGCCAGTAAAGTTTATTCCCTGGCACTTGGAAGGGTTCAAGGTGAGCCCATTAGAGGAACGCCAAGTTTCCAGGCGAGAGGTAGAAGATTGAAGGTTAGAGATAGCGAGAGGGAGATTGAATGCACGTGCCGCATACGCGATGTCATCAGCGTAAAGAAATTCGGAAACATGCCGAGGGTCAGGAAGATCGTAAAGAAAGAGAGAGAACAGAGTGGGTGCCCAGACACTACCCTGCGGAACCCCAGCGCAGATGGGGCGGGTGGAGGAGAGGGAACGTTGGTAACGAACCTGAAAGGTTCGCCCGGAAAGGTAACTGCGCGGGATGTGGTGAAAAACAGGAGGGACTAAGGAATAGATTTTTTGAAGGAGTAGATCATGATATATAGTGTCAAAGGCGAAAGGAAAGTCAAAGAAGATAGCAAGAATGACAATTCTTCGAGAAAGGATGGGCGCTAGTTCGTGTGCCAGTCGCAATGTCTGCAAAGCTGCAGATTTGTTGCGCCGGAATCTGAACTGGGTGGGACGAATAGCATGAGAGGATTCGAGGAGAGGAGTAAGTTTGGTGAGGACAAGGCGCTTGAAGAATTTGTCAAGAAGAGAAAGAAGGTTGATGGGACGATAGTTGTTAGGGTCCCGAAGATTTTTCCCTGGCTTGGGAATAAGAACGATAGTGGCATGTTTCCATGAGAGAGGAAAGTAACCGATAGAAAGGCAAGAGTTGAATATATTAGTGAGAAGGAGGACAACGTTGTGAGGAAGATGGCGAAGATAGACACCACGGAGCTTATCGGAGCCACCCACCTTCTTGGTGTTGACGCTCTTCAGTGCGGCCTTTACCTCCCAGACTCCTAAGGTGCACTCATCGTCTAGGGTGATGGGGCAGAAGAGTGGTCAAGGAAGTGGGGCGTAATGATTGGAGGCGAGAAGCGGATTTCTAAGATATCGCCGAAGATCTCAACTTTTCTGGCCGGGTCGTAGGTGGGAGTGGACGTACCAGGAATGAGGAGAGGGGTAATGGCAGTGGAAGGGTGTCGGAGGGTCCTCTGGATCTTCCACACGTCGTCGGAAGAGGAAACGTTGGCTCGGGAAAGATAGTCTTGCCATTGCTGGGCATGAAATTCACGGAGCCTGTCTCGTAGTGTTCGTCTCATTTGGAGGAAATGAGCCTTATCAGCAGGATCCCTGGTGCGGTAGAATTGCCGTTGTGCACGGCGACGTTCCCGCATCAGAGCAAGAATGTCTGGGGGAGTGTCAGGGTGGAGGCAGTGGTAGGTGTAAAGGTAGTGTATTGTCGGAAGCTAGTCAGTATGTGGTTCGTAACGTGCGAGATGGCATGGTCAATGTCATCGGGTGAGGTAAGTGGGAGATGGGAATCCACCTTCCGGCTAAGCCGGGAGGTGTACCCTCTCCAGTCCGTCTTGATAGTCGGGGCAGGTTTGAAATCGTGAAGGAAGGGGCCTAGATAGGAGGAGAAAACTATGAGGAGATGGTTTGGATATTGGAGGAGTGAAGGACAATATCGAGGATGTCGTGGGGAACATTGTAACTAGATGGGTAGGTCCAGAGGGAGGAGGGAGGATGCTATTGGGATGTTGTGCAAGGTAGATTGCCAGAGTCCTACCACCGGCGTTACAAACTGTGCAACTCCAGTCGGTATGCTTGCAGTTGAGATCTCCGGCGATGACGATGCAGTTACCCAGGCTCTGGAGAGAGTCAAGGACCGCACTGTCGAGAGTCTTTTTAGGCCTCCGGTACGCAGACACCAGAATGACTGGGCCCATTGGAGTGCCAAATTCCAAGACCGTGGCTTCAAGAGAAGTAAGAGGAGGAGTTGGAAGTGTGTATCCAATCCATATACAATCAGCTTCCAGCATAGTTTTTTATTAAGTTTACCTGTCCATTCCCACCCCTACCCTAGGGACGCTAGGGGTATATTATCAGCAATGTGAGTCGATTGTCAGCTTAGAAAGCATCTGGGACGTCCTTATCCATCCCAATGTCACCGAAAAGTATGGTTTCGAATCTAACATCGGATTTTTCCATTATTTTTACGTCATCACCTTTTAACCCTCTTCCCTGTAAACATACTTTTCGGCGACTTTGGAATGGATAGTAATAAAAACAAGTCAGCTGGTTGACCTAGAGCATTTCGACGATATCAATTTTGATGTCCTACGACGAAAAAACTTTAGTTCAAATCATGGCATAGCAACATTTTTATCAGAGGATAAAAAAATAGGTTGGAGTTCGAGAATGTTGTCTACAAAATGTCAAATTTTGTTGTAGTCAATGCAAGAGGTCTCATTAATTTTTATAAAGTAATATTTGCTCTACACAATGTTAGCAGGCTATTTTTGAAGTAATAATTGTCTGGCAATACGATTCGAAATCCTTCCGAAAGAATACAAGTCAAGTACACTTCAATGTCAATTCGATTTTCTTTTTTAAAAATATTTATTCACTATGACTATTAACTTTATGGTTACAATTGGCCGTTACGTTTTGAATGCCCGGGTCTTAAGGACGAGCAGGAACATACTTACTTTTCCCATTATACGTTATGTATCGTTAACAATGCCTGGACAATATTGGCCATCAACTTAACTTTATGGATGTAGGCATTATTTACTTTGCCGAGGCATTGTGCACAATGCCGGATTTTCTACTTCGTCAGGAACATACACATGGAGTGACTCGTGGAGCACAAGCGTCACCAATACAAAAAACAAAATGAATTTTATGAAATTTATAGACTCTGCTTTTTAAAATTCAACAACAATTGCAGGCCTGAAAAAACATGATAATTGAATATTATGGTATTAAGAAACATGTATACTCGATTTGGCTGCTGGAGTGCTAGTATCGCAAGGTCTAACAAGGAATTAAATAAATCCTACTTTGCTATATTTCAAGGTCAATTCAAGGCTCATAAATACATGGATTTAAAATACTTTCTTTATGTTTTGTGCAGAGAATTAGTACAAGCAAATTGACCCCCTGAGTGATAGCTTCGCGAACAGAATGAAAATTAAATATTTTTAGATTCATAGATTCTACTCTGTTAAAATGCAAGACCAATTGAATACTCTAAAGAAATATGATTGTAGAATGCGTTGAAAACGTGTGTATTACCGAATTGACATTTTGAGCGCTAGTTCCGCCAGGGTAAAAATATGTATCTTCTTAATTTTATAGATTCCTCATTGCTACAATTGAAGATACGTTCCAGGGTATAAAACAACAACAGGAATTTAATACTATATAGTAACGAAAATACTAATTGATAATTACGTATTGAAGTATCGCGTATAGTCGAACTGACACGTGGGGCGCTAGTGTCTTTCGGATAAGCCAAAATAAATCTGGTTAAATTCATAGTTTCTACAATGTTATAAAGAAGAACAATTCAGAATTAAAAATACATTAAATAAAATTACTAATTCAAAAATGTGTATTAAAAAATCACTTTTATTAAAAATGATACTTGGAGGCTAGTGTCGCTTTGATTTATCAGAAAATATCTGATTAAATTCATAGATCCTACAATGTTATAATAAATGATCAATTAANCTGTCTCTTATACACATCTAGATGTGTATAAGAGACAGGAGCAGTAGTGTCTTTTGGCTAAATCAAAATTCATTTCATTAAAACTATATATCCTACATTTATAAGATTAATGATCTAATCAGTGCTCCAAAAATACATTTATTGAAATTATTAGTGTAGAAACGCGTATTGATGAATCAGGTGTCGAATTGATACATGGAGCATTATTATTAGCAACGCAAAGAAACAAATCTTATGAAATTTATAGATTCTACTTTCTAATGATTCAACTTCAATTGCAGCTCTGAAAATACATTTATATACTCATTTACATATTCATATTAAAATATCATGAGTTTTCGAATGAATATAACATTAGTGAGCTCAAAACGCCGCACTTGTTCTTTTTATCACCCCCCTACACTCCCGGTGACAAGCTTATCAGTGTGCTCTAAACGCCATAAGTCTCCTACTGGCGAGGTGGGGGAGTTGACCGTGGTGTCACATACCGCTAAGTTTTATAGAGTTAGATTTTCAGGGTTATTTTACTGGGTACTTTAAACCTACGAAGTTTGTCCCTTGAACAACCACTCAGTGAGAGCACAGTGCTATGAGGAAAATATAATTAAGTCAGAGTACCAAAGATTGTTTCAACATTCCCCAGAGAGGAACAATAAATTTTCTTGCGGTTAGGGAGAGTGGGGCTAGCGTTATGTAATTATATGGGGGGAGGTAAGAGATATCAGAACAGGAGCTTTATGGAAAGGAGAGGGGTGTGTTTAAAAGGTAATTTTGAGTTACGTTATTGATGGACGACCTGTAGTAAAATACATAAGTAAACAACAAAACTTTGCAGATGGCACCCTGACATGGCGGCCGTGTGCGGTACACAGTCTCATGTTCTTGTAAAACCATCTCCGATTACGAGATGCTCAATCACGTAATTAACAGTGAATGATGTTAGAGGACAGAAGGATTCGCACTAGTTGTCCAGGGCGGAATCTCCATCTGCATATGGACTCTCTCCCCAGAGTCCATGGTTTGTGTTGCAGTGAAGCAATAACTCCCACCATTCAATTAGGGTGAGCACACATGAAGTGGTGGCGAAAGCACGACAGTTGACTAGCTGTAATGAAATGGTAGGAAGGCAATGGACACGTTTAACTGCAAACTCGGATCACACAGAACTTCAGAGGAAAACGAATAAAATTACAGTGAGCCAAATAAACAGTATTAAGAAAGCTAAGAACACTACGAACAAAACTACCAACGTACATTTTATGTACAAGAAAATAAATATGACGTTTATTGTGTTATGAAAAGTCAAATGAATAATGTAAATATCATTAAATAAATTTCAGAAAATCAACTACTGGAAACACCATGTTATTCACAATGTCCACCAAAAGTGGTACCAAATGAGCACGATTCTAAGAAAAATAAATGAAAAAAAATTACAAAGAAATCTTTTTGTAAGGCATTAACAACTTCAACAATGGATTGAAAATTAAAAAGTCTGCAGATTGGCGTAACTCGGTGCTATAAATGTCCTTAATGTTATCGAATATTTCATCACGGCTAAACAGTACTGAAAATGGAAGTGTGAGGGGCGTGTCAGTACATAAATCAATTGAAAGAATTTATTACATTCAGTACAGCGTACGTTCAGTAGGCGTACTATACAAGTTCGATGACACTTAACATCACCATTACAATTTACCAAGTGAACATAATAGTTCTGGAGCATACGTATTATAATGAAATTCTTCAAAATGAAACGCGCCCCATTCTTTTATTTCCTTCTCTGCTTAACGGTGATGAAATGATTATACAATTTAAGGGGATTTCAAATATTGAGTCATAACAATGCTCTAGTAACGAATCGTATCTTTTTTACTTAAAGTCCAATACTACTTTAAAATTTCTGAAGAAAACTTATAGCTTGTATGGAAGTGGGAGAAAAATGGATCAAACAGTTTCGTGGGAACATACACCAATTATATTTGAACCGGTATGTTCAATAAATCCCCGAAATATTTATTTACAGTGCTCGAAATACGCATTTAAAATATGCACCTATCAGCGATGTATCCACTCAAATGATAAGTAAAAATTCTCGAAAATGCACTTATTTCCAATGTATTCGTTAAAATATCCAGAAACATAATTTGAAACACTCTTAGAATGGGGCGAACGTTAAATAACACCTAAAACCCTGCTCTTACGATAGTTCTACTGAAGTAAACTAAGAATAACCATCATATATCTGCATTAAGTACTGTAATGCTAGAATTAAAATAAATACACAATTACTTACTCGTGTTCGTAGAAAAATCATGGTATATCGTCGTGTTAATAGTTGTCTTCTATTAACGTATTCTCAAAATTTTCAACTTTGAGATTTCGCCTGTGGTCAGATATTTCTACTTTTACGTGGACAACGATCATTTAACTTCACAAGATACAAGTATTGCTATTGGAAAGACAAAAAAACCTGAAGCAAGTCTACTCTCTAGTTTCCATCATTAGAACTATCAAAAAAAATTGTGGGGATTGTTACGAAAGATAGTCCAAAAAGAAAAGCGAGGTCACAGATATTCCGAAAGATGTCCAAAACGAAACAAGGTCACAGATATTCAAAAAATATTTTTCATAATGCAAAGCGAGGTCGGTAATAAACAGAGAAGCAGAAGCACGGTAGCAAAATCAAAACCTAGGCAGGCTGCAGGCAGCCACTTGAGAGCATCGGTTGCACGCTGCCAACAGCGACGGGGGCGTCGGCAGGTCCTGGGAGCTACCCAGCGCCCAGTAGCGGTTCTTAAAATCCGAATCAGTGCGGAAGCGCTCCAACTTTATACTAGTCATTCTTATTTTCTGAGAAAAGTTTAATAAGCACTCACCCGACACTTCCTACGTAAAGAAATACTGAAATCACAAACTACACTGTCACCATGGAACAACCTGATAACGCGTTGCAGAGAATTAGTTAAAACTGAAGAAACACAAAACACCACCACACAATATATAGGTCATAATAATGCTTAACTGGAAATTCTCGTGAAGGAATAACCCAAATCTTAAGAAACGACCACTTAGGCCCAATTACACCAAGTTCGTTGAATACCTTAAACGAGATTTTCTCTGTTGTAAATCGCGATTATCGAAATGCGCGTTTCACCAACTTCGATTTACACAAAAATCGCGATTAACTCTTAAACGCTCGGGGACCCTTCGATTACCAGCACAAATCGCGATTTTCTCCAGCACTGCACGAAATTTGTCAGCCATATTGCTTGTGTACTTCCCTCGTGCTTGTCGTTTTGTTGGTTAGGTTCGTGTTTTGAATTTTTTTTTCTTTTCTCTATATTTGGCTTTGCTTGTCGCAATATTCTGCTACGGTTTGGATGAAACGGTGGAAGACATTGTATTTGTGGAGCCACAAAGGCGTCCACGTTGGATTCGAGAGAGATCCAATTCTTTTGATGCGTTGGACGAGGTAGATTTCGTTTCGCGATTTCACCTGTCCAAGACATCAGCCCTGAATGTCCTGCATGAAATTGAAAACCAATTAGAGTTTCTATCAGACAAGTAAGTTCAATTTACACCTCGTTTACGTACAACAACCTCAAGATATCAGTGATATTTAATTTATATTTTCGATTGCTGCTTGAACAGAAGGAAGGAATGTTTGATTTGTTTCTATATGCTAAAGTAAATAATGATATTGAAGTTTTATTATCTACTTATTTAAAAAATATACATATGTATGTATAATAATAATGATCACATACATATGCTTTTTTTCTTCTTTAAACAATCAACCACCTTGTAATTTTATTGTAGGAATGATCCTGTATCACCAATGAACCAGTTATTGGTAACATTGCGATACTATGTTACCAACTGCCATGTACAGGAGCTTGGTGAATTTTGGTGGCTTCAGTGCGCCCACTGCCCATCGAATCGTCCACGGAGTGAGTGAAGCAATTGCGAGACTGATGCTTCGCTATATTAAATTCCCCACCACGATACAGGAGATGTGAGCAACACAGCAAAAATTTTACTTTGTTGCTCGCTTTCCCCGTGATTTAGGTGCTATTGACTGCTCGTATGTGCGAATTTCATCACCGGGCAGTCAAATTGCAGAACCTTTCCGGAATAGGAAAGGGTACTTTTCCATTAATGTGCAAGCCATCACAAATTAGTGTATGGAGTTCTCAGACATTGTGGCCAGGTGGCAAGGAAGTGCACATGATAGCACAATTTTTAATAATTCCAGAATATGTGCCAAGTTTGAAAATAGTAAATACGAGGGACTTCTATGGGGTGATTCTGGTTACCCATGCAGAGACTACTTACTTACCCCAATAGAAGTTTCACGAAACCGAGAACAACATGTGTATAATGTGAGTCA
The DNA here is from genome assembly GCA_002313205.1 of Laupala kohalensis. Taxonomy (NCBI): domain Eukaryota; kingdom Metazoa; phylum Arthropoda; class Insecta; order Orthoptera; family Trigonidiidae; genus Laupala; species Laupala kohalensis. The sequence goes on along the minus strand of NNCF01126387.1, from coordinate 556,916 downwards.
CATACGAACAAGGAATGTTTTGGAGAGGACCTTTGGAGTCTGGAGAAGATGATTTCCAGTTCTAGCATTAGGAATGCGACTACATATACATACATATTTTACTGTTATAGTTGCCACAGCAGTGCTTCACAACATTCTTAGAAACGCGGGTGAAGAACTCCCTCCAGATGACCCTGATTTGATTCATGTACCTTGGGAAGAATTGATGCAGCAAGGGGACATGGGAGAAAGGGAAGCAAATCCCCAAAATGTTAGATTTATTGTGAGATGGCAGATAATTAATTATTATAGAAACTTAATAAATTGAAGAAATCGTTTTTTATTGATTTCTAATATATTGGTTTTAAGTTTCTCGTGCTTCAACAACTCCTTCTCCCTTTCTAATCTCACTTTTAAAATTTCGTCCATTGTATTAGACAATTTTCTGAAACACTCGTGCTGCTGCTTGTAAATCTGGCACTAACTGTGCCAGTTCCTTCGAGGCTTCCAATATCTCAATTTTTGCAGATTCCATGTGGTTCTTCTCCTTGGACAGAGTAGGCCGTCGTCTACTCTGCCCCGATTTCCAATTTCTAGGTCCCCCTAGATTTTGGTGGTAGGTTGCCTGAGGAGCGGGAACGTCCGGCAGAGGCGGTTCAATTGCCTCGATGGGTTCTGGGATGTTTTCTTCCAGTACACTCTAATACTAAAACAGGAATGAGAATATTTTAATAACATTTAAAAAGGATAGAAGAAAGCATGTAAACTATGAGCTCAACAAGTGATGAGAGTTGGTTAACAAAACAAGTAAAGACAAATTGCCATCACTGAAATTAAGTTAGTTCATTTGTATAGAATCTGTGCGTAATCGGGATTCATTATTTTACAACACTTCATTATGAATATACCAGGTGGCAGATTGTTGTGCCCCGCCAGGGAACGAATCAACAAGTACAAGTTAAAACTCAACAAATGGCTTTATTGCAGTAATTGTTAAGTTGATAAGTGGCCTACTTTGTACAAGTGTTACCACGTTATTATTTGTTATTAATAACACCAGATTAATGATATCATATTAATAACTTTAATAAATAAGTTACTTTCTATTCCAGATTTGATGAGTTCACGTACTTTATTAAGATATAATATTTATAAAAAATTTGTGCTGTAGAACCATTATTTTTAAATAAAAATATTCCCCGTTTAGCCCCACCCCCCGTTTGATTACTGTCTAGATCTGTGTGGTATGCGTACCACCAATTGTATTTGCCGCCGTCGCGGCAACGATCGGGGCAACTCGGGCTGCCCCGGCCAACGTCGTGCCGGGCGCGCTCAAGCAGAGCGAGCGAGGGAGGAGCCCCTCCTTCCCCAACAAACAATCTTGTCCGGGCCAAGCGGACTACAGAAAGTTTCAAAAGCGTAGCCGTGTCGTCTTCCAAAAGTTCTAGCTGTCCAGTATTCCGGTGTCCAGTGAGAGAGATCCAAAGTCAATAGCAGCGTGGTCGTTGTCGTAGAAAAGGTTGTAGATCGTGGTAACTTGTAACTATCTCTGCTCACTGCGCTTCACACTTCGTCTGTGGTGCCTTGCCGCCGCCCTTATATAACCACCACCCTGGAGGTGGCGGTGGCGGCGAATGTTGGCCGGATGGCGGCGGTGGCGGTGGCTTGCGCAGAGGGTTCTCTGCGCAGGTCGTTTGTTGGGGAAGGAGGGGCTCCTCCCTCTCGCTCTGCTTGAGTGCGCCCGGCACGACGTTGGCCGGGGCAGCCCGAGTTGCCCCGATCGTTGCCGCGACGGCGGCAAATACAATTGGTGGTACGCATACCACACAGATCTAGACAGTAATCAAACGGGGGGTGAGGCTAAACGGGGAATATTTTTATTTAAAAATAATGGTTCTACAGCACAAATTTTTTATAAATATTATATCTTAATAAAGTACGTGAACTCATCAAATCTGGAATAGAAAGTAACTTATTTATTAAAGTTATTAATATGATATCATTAATCTGGTGTTATTAATAACAAATAATAACGTGGTAACACTTGTACAAAGTAGGCCACTTATCAACTTCAATTTTATCTGTTAAGAGTTCAGGTCCAATGATAGATACGCCACTGAATATATCACATAATAAAGCAAACAGTGAAGTTGCAATTAGTTTATTCTTGTGGTAGAAAAGTGTTAACAACCGTAAATTTGTTTTCAAATCACTTTTTTCATGCATAAATAATCCCACTATACCTGAAAGGCGGGGCCTTCAAATGTGACACGATATCCGGTCTGGATGACGGTCCTGCTTCCTCACGATCTAAGGAAAAACAAATATGACAACATTTAGTTTGTGCTTTCCAATAATTATATCTAACCAATTATTACATAATTATATACGTCATATCTGACCTTGGTCATAACCGTCTCCATCAAAAACATTGCAGTATCCTACTGCACCACTTCCCAGCAACACCTTCACCCTCTCCAAAATGGGATCATATGTACTTTTTAATGAGGGCCCTCCTAAAAAAACATCAATTTGATGAATAAACTTCAAAATTGTTGCTGACGGTCTCTTGCAAAATGTTTACGTGCATTTTTTTAGATTCTCCTACGCACCTTTCAGATTTTCCGGAGTTCTAAAGCTCCCAGCCACTTCGCAGACTTCCTTCGATATATTGCCCCACATGGCCATCTTTCCTGTGTGACGGCATCCGTCCTCGTATTCTCCACTACGGAAAAAACTCTCTCTCCAGGATGAGAAGGAGTACTTCCTTCTCTTTCACAGAGAAATTCGGGCTACGCATGCGCTTCTCATTCATTACACATTCAGCCATAGTACAACGAAACACACAATCAACGAAACACCCAAACAAATACTCTTCCAACAAACACTCAAAGTCACACTACAAAAAACCTGTCTACTTTTACACTATATGGAACAACAAAAAATAACACACACTAAAATACCACCCAAAATTTAAAATAATACACCCAGAAAAACTAACTAAACCCAAGAGAACAATTTAAAAACGACTAAAAAAACACAGTAAATACCACAAATAATATAAAATACAACCAAATACAACCCTGAAACCACCACCCTGAAATAAATATAATGTAAGAATGAAAATAACACTACTAACCTAGAATATAATAAAACTTCAACCCCACCCTGAAATTAATAAAATGAGAAAGCTAACCTAAATAAAATTAAAATTAAAACCACCACCCTGAAGCTAACCAAACACTCTCTCCACAAAATCAAACACCAACTACCTCACAAAGAAACACCACCAGAAACGCAAGTACGAACAAGAAGCCACAAACGCGTCTGTTTGCAGGAGCGCATGACTCTTGTTTCTCGTTTCATTTGTCTTCAAATTACCTACAATGCACTGTACAACTACTACCAACCTAGAGAATTCGTCTAAAACATCGATCAACATAATCGACGATTAGATTTGCTTGGTGAAATGCATAAACCGTAATCGCGATTCCATTTACTTAATCGCGTTTACGGAAATCGCGATTCGTCTACATTTGGTGAAATTGGCCCAGATGAACGTAGTAATATTGAACAACTTGAGTCGATGGCAGAACCTGCGGACCAACTTTTAAAAAATAAATCCAAAATTTCTTCACATATTTGTCTTTACCAGGTACATATTGGAGAATAAAAATTATTGCTTTTTTGCCTTAAATAAGATCTCTCAATAATCCAACGTATACCTTGGCAAATATTAATTTCTTTTTAAATAGGGCCCACCTGTCGAACAATTTTCTGTTGTCTTTAAAAGAATTTGAAAGAAATACATTTTTTTATAGTAAGTACATGTTTTGTAAAAATATTGTTTTGTTCATTGCAAATAGTAGTGACATTCAATATTGCGTAATCACTTTTGAAACTGTAATTTCTTGTACAGTCCTGCGCTCTTAGCAGTTTGGATTTGTTAGGTTTCTTCTCTTCTGCGACGGGAAGAAAGCTCCTCACCTTCGTTTGTCCAATCGTAGGCAAACTTGAAACTGCTTCCATATTTGGCAGCAGGTATAGAAAGGTAGTACTGGTGAATATACCCCTATTAAATTGTAACGAGAGAAAATGTTTCATTACTCCGCAATTAAACAAATATTTTGTAAATTTTTATTATACACGTTTTGGACTTCGATAACAAAAAATATTCTTAATGTTCTTCACTTCAATAAACTTTATTATTCTCTATATTTAAATGACATCTGAAGTTTTGTTGCGTCACAACGCCGTCCTAAGGAATATAAAACAAATTAAACTTCTCCGTAAAAAGACTTGCTTCTTACTGTAAAATCGATATTGTTTAATCACACATTTGAATACCATCGCAATATATCGTATGAATTTCGTGAGATGCGCTTTCAGGAATCATTAATATTCTTATAACCTCTGAATTTTCTTCAGTAACGCAAAGAACTTAAGGTCATTGGCATCAATTATTGTGTTGTTTATTGTAATTTCAAATGATGTGCAGTTCTTTTACACTTTTTTTAGAGGTCAATCGGAAATCAGACATTATAGAAAGGAATTTGATATAAAATGAATAACACTAAATGTTAATTCTAGTGACATCTTCAATAATTTTAAACCAATAAATAAATTACGTCTGTATGTATTGATGCAAGATACAACGCTTGGCTGTAATCGTGCAACATATAAAACAATATGCTCAGAGAGTAACATTACAAAAAAGTTTATTTTTAGTTCTCAGAAAATATAACAAAAGGAACATATCACATTTATTTTGACTTCAAAATACAATTGAGTTGTATTCATGCACATTATCTAAGATTATCAGACAATAAAACATCGCAATTAATATTGCACTTTATTAATTATCTTACTTTGTCCCAGATATCAATTTCATTATTTTCTCCACTTTATTTCGTTACTATCGATGTGCCGTAGAATTCATTGATTTCAATAGTAGGGGGCAAACGAGGCAACTCAGAAGCGTTCTTTTTATAGCTTTTTACGAATCAACATGATTGTTCATATCTGTACAGATAAATATATTGATTTCAAGAGTAAGAATAAAACATCAGCGAAGCAATTGATGAGATGACAATACAAAACTAAAACAAAGTTATTGTGACTAACAGGTTCCAGCACTTCAGATTCAGGGTCAATTTTTAAGAAGTTGTTATTTTAACGAACGAACAAGAAAGTGAAAAAAATTGGTATCAAAACAATCCGCAAATTTGAAACAAAAACTGATAATTAATTAATGCAACCTATATATACATAAAATGTGATTCAAATATAACGTTGAGATTGATTTAACCTATAAAAAACCTGCTTTCAATTTCATGAATGTTACTAAATGCAGATTTGATCTCAGCAAACACAATTGAACAACCACATCAATTGTATTTAAATTTCANCGGAGAGTAAATTAGTTTTTTTCCCCTCCACGTGGTCATACGCAGTTTGTACTGTTTTTTTGACAATAAATTTATTATTATTATTATTTCATTGTTGGTTTTATGCTGGTCTTCAAAGATTAATCTTTCGTTATTTAGTAGGAATTGGTAGGATTTCATGTTCTATGACCTGAAATAATACCACTTCAGAATGCATCGTTCTAGAAGACAAACATAATTTTGGAGAGCGATCGCAATATCTAATTTGTTATCAGCCATCCATTTCACTCTTTTACTACGCATGCAGAGGAAGTAAACTAGAATAATGGTAATTCGTTATTGAAAGCACAATATATTTTGTACTTAATAAAGTGTTCAAATCAGAAGATCTTGCTTACACGCATTCACAGTGACCTGAAAAACAAATATTTTCAATATTTTTGACTTGTCATCTCTACGTATTTCTATGGTCTCAAAGATATGTTTTTTTAGTGCGACATCACTTACCATAATATTTTTCTTTAATCTTGTTATTTTTTTCATAAGACAAGAAGAAATGATACCTAAAGAAATACCACAAAAATAAATATATCGGTGTGGTCTCTTGTTAATTAATTTGTTAACAAGTGAATTTTACGAGATCTGTGACTTTTTGATTTTGTTATCGGTGACTTTAAACAATGAGGATCGTAGCATCGGGACAGATGGCTAGCAGCTTTTGTTAGTGAGCAATTGATTGCATTTTTGGAAATATTCTCCGTGACGAGTTTCGTGCGTGAGTAGGAAGTGCGCGACTCGGAACGCAAGGCCGATGACATTAATTAGAGGCGGTAGCCAGAGACATCAGTGAATGGGGTTATGAGTAGCCGCTGGATCAACCAGAGGGGAGGATCTTCTGGTAGCAGCTGTAGACAGCCCACAGGTCATCGAACGTAGTTTCAACCCAAGGCGATCACGCAGTTTGACGGAGGTAGCCTACCTTTCACCAATGATTTGTAAACAAGGTAAATGCACTGTACTGGTAGCTTCCAGCTAAAGTAGAGTCTTCGGACTAAGATAAAGCGTATGCTTCAACATAACAGACTGAATGGGAAAGACAGTATATTTCCTTAATCAGCAACGAACTAATTAACTTTGTTATCACATTATTAATTGTGTAACGTAAATTTAGGAGAAAACGATGGTTGGGAACTGCTCAGTGTACCCACATCATTGTGAATATTATGTAATTTTAATGTGTGAATTTTGGGGGAAAACCCAGGGAAGTGTCGGTGTGCATGTGTGACGTAATGAGTAGTAAATTTATGGGCTCTAATGACCGCGATGTTGACGAGCCCTAAAGCCCCACAAAAAAAGTAGTAAATTTGAAGAATGTAGTAGATGTTGATTATAACCAATTTTATTTGTGATGCTGCGCGTAGTTATACCAGAAGTGTGTGTTTTCTTGAATAAATGGGAACGAACCCCGCCCGTCCAAATTCCTTTCATTGTGTTTTATTTATAAATCAACGTTGGTGTGGTTATTCAGAGCCACACAACGCAGGGGTCGGAGTTAACTAGTATAACTCAAAGTGATCGTAAGAACAAACGTATGACGTCACCACCATGATGTTCGTGTCTAAATCATTGTATTAATTAATTAGTATTAATTAGGCATCACGCTATTTTGTTTTATTACAATTATTTGTTTTATTACAATTTATTATGTTATATATATCAAAGGTGTTGTCAACATTAGATAATGTTATTAGTTGTTTGTCAAGTGAGTTTGTTAAATACGTTTTTTATCGAGGTTCACAACATTCATTTTTGGCTGGAGTAACTAATGGATCCACATACACTTTTCTGATGAATGGAGGATTTTAAACAATTAAATTCTAGATGTTATTTTTTTAGTTCATTTGTATCATTTATAAGTAAGAAATTTTTCGTTAAAAATTGTTTGCATACCAAATAAACTAAATTTGAAACATGAACAAACAAGCGTTTTGTTTGTTTTGTAAAACCCGTTTATGTTTGTGCTTTAATCATATTCTGTATTCAAGAAGAAAGTTCATCTTAATTACTTCATTGTGTCAAATTTTATTTTCATTATAAACAAATGAAAATTGTAAAAAAATACAATTATACATAGATACCTTGTTTTGTGTATCTATGTATAATGCAAATGTTATAAAATATGTAATGTATGAAAATACATTGGTGGAAAATGATTTAATTATTTCTAAACTGATGTAAGACATTACGTTCTTAAAATTACCGTCTGTTTAAAGGTCAGCATCGTTAGATTGAGAAACAGACCTTTTTCTTAAATTCTATGCCTTTTCTGGAAAGACTTTAGTCATGTGTTTGAAGCTGTGAATCCCTGTACTTCAAGTTTTTTTTCGAGAAACTTAACAGACCAGTGATATTGGTCTTGAAAGATGTGCACTCATTTCTCACGTTCGTTTCAATCACAAAAATATAACTTCATTTTCTTCAAGATTGTTACTTTAATTATTAATCAGTTTTACAGCTTCATGAATCATTTTCATTCTGTTCAAATTGTTAAAGACACTCGATTTTATTTTAGAGATATCGCTCAAAGAAGTTTCCTATAAAATACAATATTTTGTGTACCTTCGACCTCTCAGGTGTTCAACAATAAAAAACTTTATCTTCAAAATAGGTAAGTTTTCAACAAAACTTAAGAAAAAGACAAATTACACACTCCCAAAATCTAAATTTTTAAATCTTCCTTTAAAAAATGAAGCTACTAAAAGTTTTACTTAAATGGGAAACAAAAAAATTGTATAATTAAAACATTTTCATGGTAGAAACTGTAAGTATATTTATTTTTTTCGCAAGATAATTACAACTTGCACGCAAATTCTCCGTAGTGACAAGTGGCATTCCGTGTGCCGAGCTCAGGCAAATGTGCTCGCAGTGTTACCTGGTGGTAACGGCCAAAAATGATCCACTTTAGAAACTCCGATTATTCTCCTTCCTATACCACATATTATATTAGGTTCAGATGGATCACTAGTAGCAGCGCTCCACTAGCAAGGAGTCGAACTAACCAACCCCTTGCTCGCGTAGTGACTGATGACGTTGGCGGCAAGCACATGGTCTTCATGTGGCGACTGCGACTAATTGAAGCTACTGGAGCTCTGCTTGGTGTTGATTTGTGTGTGTTTTAGTACGAATCACGCATTTAGAATTGCTGGTTCGTAGTTCTGGACCTTTCCCGTGGCGCGCAGGGGTAACCATTGGGCTTTTGGGAGTGAACTATCTGCACCTTCTGTAATCTGTGTCCTGTACCTCCATGGCTTAATTTTTGTATTGGAAATACTAGCGCTCCACTTGTCGATTCGTTTATACGTTGCTTATCAATACGAACGAATAAAGGAGTATTTTGAAATCATGTGATTTTTTAATCATTAGTTTACATTTATTTATAGCAATGTATAAGATATAATTTTTTTTCTTCTGGCGACTCTTGCACTCCACGTGACAAATGTTCTGTGTTAAGTGAAGGGTTCATTGTTATTTAATAAACATATTATAGTTGTTCTCTCCTAATCAAATTGTTTAAAATAGTTATAAATACGTCGGATGATTATTTGTGGAAAATATTCTACGCGAGACAATGCGCTAAGCTGATGATTCTTCTAATATTTTATGCTATAACGACTAGATTTAAAATATGATTAATTTAAAGATTATATAATTCTAAATCCAAACAAGAATTATTAAATTTATTACGGTTTTAATGCCTTTACTACATGTTTTAGAATATATACAATTTTCCCCTAAAGCTAAGTTAATGTTACTTATAAGGAGTATGTTTAATTGTTTATAAATTACGATGACTATGTTCTGTATTGATTGATGAGGTAACAATCAATTAAAAAATAAGTTATAATTCTTCTGGTTTAGCTAAATTATTTAACAGTTTATTAATGATTGACAGTTGATGATTTGTAGAAAATATTCAACTTCACGTTTGGGATGAGGTATTTTTCCTTTTCATGCGCGTTCGCAATAAATTTGCAATGTATTTATTTTATTGTTTGTATTTACGTTATTTTTGTTTGTAAACTATTTAGTAGTATATGATATTAAGTTGTGTTGAATTTTTTTGAAAGTGTATTTTTTCATTTTGTTTATTTACCGTGAATGTAAGAGGTTATATTGTTTTAAATTGTTACATTTACTATGAACTTTTATTTAGTAATTAATGAGAAATTGTTATTTACGTACGTTTTCTGAGTCGTGCATGAATGGTTATGCCATGAGCTTCGTATATCTGTGTTATTTGCTCACTTGTGCTAAACATCCGCAATTATTTGTCTAATAAAAATAGTAATGAATTTCTTTTGCAATAAAAAATTTGTAATAAATGTGAAGTAACAAATGCAAGAAAAAGATTTTGAAAATTATTTCATTTGAAGGTGGTTGTTTCAGCTTCACTGTGAAGCTGAAATCTTTATTTTTTTAATTGCAATAGTAATAGACCTAAATGTTATTTTATGGTAATTAATTAGTAAAAAATGAGTACAAAATTCTTCTGTATGAGTTTTTCAGTGGTGCCCTAAAGGTTGTTCCTGTTACACAGAGCTCTAACATTATGAGTCCGCAACTACTTTTCAGATTAGTTTTGCTAGGGCGCGTGGCAGCTTCCAGTTCCGTCCCCCCCTTCATTGTTACTCTACCCTTTCCCCCTTTTCTAGGTACTTTACCTCTCCCCTCCCAGATTCTACTGATACCTCACTTCAAGTGGTATTTAGCTGGAAATACTTTCCTTGCGAAAATTAACACTTGTGAATAGTTAACATAAATATATTACTATATATTTGAAACAGAAAATGAAAACTGGGCACAATTGTCAGGTAATTTATACAAAGAAAATATATGCTTGCTTATAATTTTATTTATTCATAATAAGATTACATGTCATTGTCACAGGAATTACACAATCCTGTGTATAAAATACTTGCATAAAGAAACTCCGCCAACTTTTTGGACCAGTAATAAAAAAATAAAGGAGCCGGATGAAGCAAAAGTTACATGAGAAACAAAGAAAGCAGATAAGTTCAAAAATGTGATTCAATTCTATCAAAATCATGGGGAAATATGATTAAATTCCTACCTCCTCCACTGGCTGCGTAGAAAGCATTCAATGGAATGTTAGATTAATCTTACGCCACAGCGGTGTATAAATACCTCTTCTCCTTGCTTGAGGCGAATTACATGTCACAAATCGTATGAAGGTAATGTAGAAGTAATTGACACGATAAGATTGACTATTTTTCAGTTGAAACAAGTTCAAAACTAAACAAATCTTTCTGCCTTCTGATTGGTGTCCAAGAATCAAATGAGAAACAGAACCAGTTCTGCCTCCTAGAAATGAGTCTGGAAGACTTGTTCTATAGGATGTATTGAAAATGCAGAAACAAAATTAAAAAGAAATAAAGACAATTCGCCAGTACCATGGCTCCCAAGCAATTGATATGTCAGAAAAATAAACTAGTTACAATAATCAATTAATAAACTGTAAGATTTTTCTTTATACAGGTTGAATATTAACAACTGAGACAGGCTTGTCGATCTATGAAGTGAAGCTTTGACTCAAGACATACTGTTTACAGAAAGAATTTCAAGAAACATTTCAAATGCCCATGTTTTTTAATCTAAATTGTCTAGTAAAACTCTTTACATCACTATAGGATATTTTTTTATTTATCTGACTCATGCGTTAAAATGAAACTCTACAAAGTTACCAAGAGAAGATCAGTCACAGTTCAAATATTAAAAATATCCATAAAAATACAATTTAAAAAAGGTGTAAATAATGACAAGTAAAAATATTTGGATGACATGAAATTAAAAGGAAGTAGCTCAATGAAAAACATAACTTGTCTATATACACTCTCTACATCTCCTTTAACTAATATATGTGAAAAATGCTTCACTTCATTACCAACACAAATAATGTTAACAGTTTTAATATTTAACGTAAATATTTACCAAAAATAAAATGTATCGCAGATATAAATAACGATAAAATAAAGTAACTTTCTGGGAATCTCCATTATTTTCTGCTATTCTTAACTCTCTACTTATTCCTAACTAACTGCCACACGTGAGGTTATCATTACAAATGTACGGTTTACACAGAAACGGAATCATATTCTTACATTTTAACTAGACACTATTTCTTTTAATTTTCGTTCTAAAATACAAATTAATTGTAAATGTGTTCAGTTAATGAACTGCCTCCTAAGTAACCCTACTCACTCCTCAAACTTTGATACAGTTCAGGAGTATTATTCAGATTATTATGTTTATATTCCTAATCAGAGACTGGTGAAAATGAATGAGATCACTATTCAGGTCATCATCGCAACATCTGGAAAACATCACAAGAATACAATATTTTCAGTAAACATACATGTATTGAGCAATGATAATTGTTGTGGAAATAATTTCCAATGTTCATTGAAATTCAATCCCCCAGGGGACTTACATCTAGTAAGTACGTGTTTGGCGAACACGGGGTCGCGAGCTGAGTCTCGCATTGCTCCCACTTACTTGTGCCATGCTCCTTCCTTTCTCTTTTCTGACCTCCCTTGGTCACCTCTTGTTCTTTTCGATCCCGACGCTATTAGGGCTAGGGTATCATTCATTTTACTCTTTCCTCTTCTTCTTTTTTTTAAATGTTTGTAGGAAAGTTATGAGATATGTTGGAATTTGTGTTTTGAGTTGTAATGCAGGAGGGTTTTTAGTGGGTATGGCTGAGTCTTTCGGCGAGTCCCACACGCGGGGAGAGTCATGTTGACTCTCCCTAGTGCGTAACTGCATTTTCCCTACCTGTACAAGTTTTAAGGGCTCTAATGANAAAAAAAAAAAAAAAATTGAAATTCAAGGATCACAAAAATCACAAGAGAGATAATTTAACCTATCGTTGAATTCCGCGAGAGAAAAAAAAAACTAAAAGAGAATGTATCATTTATTAGTTTACAACAATATAGGGTTCTATAAATTTAACGGAAAAAATTGATAAAACTACCAACCCTCCACAATATACACAGCCAATGTGGCCAAGCAATCAACGTCTACCCAACTGTTATGCATCAATTACTTAATACGTCAAATTATTGAAATACTTAAAACGTATTACTACTAACCCATTTTCGCATGCAAAAAAATTTGATGTATGGAGCGCTGCCAGTAATGATGTATCCCCAGAAAGTGTCTATAAGACATTGTGGTACTTCTTAAAGAACTAACACAGCGGAGTAAAAACTAACCAACACGTACCTGCAGCCATCGATTGTGGCGACCGCAAACATAACTGGTGGCGCTATCTAGAAAAATGGTCCCGCAATTACTACAAACTTCTGATGTATTCTCCCTACGGACTTGCTAAGGACTTTATTAAAAATTAATAATTAAAAAGTCTAAAAAGAGGAACTGAAAAGAGTAATGAATCAACACTAACGCTGATAAGAAAGTATGACTGTGAACAAAAAGACGTCATGAATAGTGCCCCGAAGTGCAGCTACGACGTCGCATTCACACTTATCTGTTCGTGAAATCAAATGTATCAACACAAGAGATGTAGAGCTACGACGATTCTAAGATCGTCCAAGTTCATTTCATGATGAAACACGAGAGAGACCCAGGATATTTCACTCATCCACGTTTCCGGTTAGTCTCTTCTTTCCCCCTGCTGATGACGATATTCTGTCGTTTGTTCAGATTCCCGGACGTATTGTAAAACTGCTGAGAGCACAATTCTTCTCATAAATCATTTTTGTATCGACATCTTGCTCAAGGGTTCATGGCTAAGGCAGTTACGTTGTTCATTGTTTGTAAGTGTTAAGTGTGGTACGGTGCATTGCGTTCCAGTTCGGAAAAAGTGAATTTTTCTCATTCCTGTCGTCGTTCGTGATAGGCACATTTATTCCTTCATTTTTTTTTTAAATGTTTGCCGTTAATAATGTTAATTTGCACAAATGCGTCAACGATTGGGAAAGGGGGAGACCCTTTTCAAATATGCGTCATGGGATTGAAAATTTCTTATAGTAATTTTCTGAACTATGACTCCAATTATCTTCTAATTTGAAAGAAAATTTAAAAGATGATTTTTCTGGAAAAGACGAGCAACAGGACGACTAAGGCACTGACGAAGAAAAATCGTTTTGTATAGAAAACTGGCCTTATCGCACGTGTATTAAATGTGTGTATTAATTAATACGCGGGTTCAATTTGCACTCCGTAATATGCCCCGGTGTAAATAAAGTTTAAAAGTACTTAAAGATTCCTCTAACACAAGTAATTTGTGCGCGCGCCTTTTCAAAATGAATATTCATAGCGACAACCATACGTTCATATCTCTCAAATAAATTTGGAATCTTCTCTTACCACAGAAACTGAGAGAGATTGGCGGTTGAAATGGACAATGATGTAAAAATAAACTCTATGCGTTAATAAAGTGATGTTATAAATGCTTTATTGGCTGTTATAAAATTCATGGGAATTAAAAATTAATCACTACATCTATTTAAAGTGAACGAAAGGATTTATCTATCAAGTCAGCACGCAGGGAGTAAACTATATTCTTTCCACCGTAGCAAGTGTACGAAAACTACTTAGCAATATTATGCAAACTGTTAAAACATTCTTTCATAGATGCGGACTATGGATCTAAACAAATCTCATGCACAGTAAGAATGTTTTAGTGAACTGATTTTTTGCCTTTTAAAATTTCAGTGAGAAAGTAAAATGTAATTTTTTAACACAATTGGAAATTCAATTAACCTTGAAAAACGAAAATACAACTTTCTATAAAAAATAAAATTCTATAAAAGATTTAAATTTGATGCCGACTAAATTATAATTTCTAGAATCCTTTTTCGAGTTTTGGCCCATCTCAAAATAATGATACTGCATATTTCGCATTAGACAAATATATAATTTTACGTTTCAGTTGAACACGGGGAGGGATGTAAATTTCCTAATGTTTTCAATGCGGTTTTCTTTGAAATTGTCAAACTTGCATTTCCTGTGGGTTAGATTTATTTAATAACATGTCAAGTATAGTTTCTGAGGTAAAATTTTAAAACATACTACAAACATGTTTGCATACATACTGATAGTAAACGTAAAATCACTCATTATACTCCCTTTTAATCATTAATGTAAATAATATAGCTACTTATCAATAATTTAAAATGTAACATATCTCGTACTTATCGAGGTGAGAGCTCATACCCCTCCTCTTGATTATCCAACCCCCACCCCACCCTCATCGGTTGTATTGTTGATCCCACGTTTGCGCCCCCTAACGATTTTAGGTCTGCGCCCTTTTGGTAGTTCCAGTCCGACCCTGTTTTCAACTACAGACTGGGTCATTTCGGGAATTGACGTTATTCAGACTTTTTTGGAAAATTTCCAAATCCATGAACGCTTGGTTTGACTGTATAAAAATTGAATTATTCACAAAAATAACTTGCTGTTGAGAGCTGATGGATGTTTTGTCAGTCGTGAAGCTCCCCGATTTACATGCCATATGAGCATCGGCGCGGCTGCCTCTCCCCTCCCCCCACCAATATATTGGAAAATGTAGATCAGTATAAAAATTAAACGGAAATTATGTAGCAAAAAGGTTTCTCGAAAGTAAACATTATTTAGATAAAATTATGTTTAAACTTCTACTATTTGCCTTATAATTTTACAACAATATGCGTCACTAAGAAATAATTGTAGCAACAAATATCCTGGAGTGACTTGAAATATATAATCTACTGCCGTGCTAAATAAAGAAGAGTGTCTAGTGTTTAGAAAATTAACAAAAAAATTAAAATTGTTGGTAAACGCTAACGTTTACTCAGATACTCTAGAATACACTCATGCATCACTTAGTTTACGGAAATTACCTTTCCTTTTTTGGGTTTACCACATAAACGACACGATGTCTCGCCCTACGCTATCCTGGAAAAATTTCTGCGGGCGCAGTTGACCATTGTCGGGAATGTTCTAAATCTGTGTTGTCAAAACTTTTGTGGTCTACTATATCATATGAAATTATTTACTGATTAGTTGTTTTGACAACAATGAAGTAAGCACTCCAACTTGGCTAACTGGGAGACAAAAGTATTCAGTGTCAAAACTTTTTTCAGTCACGTCAATTTGAGATAGGGTCCAAATTGATATTTTTTTGGTAGTAATCAACTCATCCATCGGTACAACGTATATTTATAATTATAAAACTGTGATAACTTTTGGTCAGGTGAAAATGGCGACGACCCGGGAATCGAACCCATGACTCCTGCTTTAATCGCAGGAGTGTTAACCACTACACCACCCGTTCGCCTTCTTCCACAACTGTACACCGTTTCCACTCAGACCTAAACTCCGGAAGACCTGAGAGGCATTCCGATACAGGAACCAGACGGCACACATTGCTGTGGGCACTTTCAGTTTCACATGAACCTACGTTTTAAGGTTCGTTATACACCATAGGTCTGGGTGGAAATGGTGTACAGTTGTGGAAGAAGGCGAACGGGTGGTGTAGTGGTTAACACTCCTGCGATTAAAGCAGGAGTCATGGGTTCGATTCCCGGCTCTTCGCCATTTTCACCTGACCAAAAGTTATCACATATCTTCTCGACGTGTAGGGTACACGGAAGAAATATGTACAATAATAAAACTTGGGATATATACGATTCACTCCATGCGTATTCACTACATGCGAACAGTACACATTCTATTATTTTCACGTCAAAATAACTTAGTTTACACCTACTCTGGATGACTCTGTGTAATTGATGAAGGTGACGTCAAAATAATGGTTATGAAAATAACATGTCTTCTCGGAAATATGTAATTATAAAGTACGGATTTAAGTGGCCAAGTAAAAATGTAAGTTTGAGAATCTATAATCAATATTTTCGAAATTATCCTGGGCCGGTCCAGACCTGTGTGCGGGAGGGGGGAGCTCATTAAAAACCCTATACTCCCCGGTGCGGCTTTGATATCATTTGTGTCCCTCCCCCCGCCAGAGAAAATCGTAGATTTGCCCCGCTTGCGTTCTATTTAACTTTCAAATAAATGGAAAACGAATTTTAATCACCGGAGTGCAATTTTAGAGATCTCTGATTTTTGCACTTGAGACCCAGTTACACAGGTTTAACTCCACAATATAATAAATATCAGTGGTGGATCTAGACCGTAATAAAGGGGTGGGGGACGAACTGGAGAGCATTTTAGTTTAAAAATTATAGTCTTACAACACAACTTTTATAAATATCACCTTTAAATATGATGCAAAAAATAGATAATTAACAATCTTGTATTTATAATAACAAATATTTATTAAATCTATTAATTTGGTATATTAATTTTATTAATAAAGTATTATTAATAACAATTTTTTAAATAATAATAACAATTATAAATAATAACATTTGTAACTAAAACAATATAACTAATAACAATAGTAACTAATAACAATTATAACTAATTACAATGATTAATCTGATAACACTTTTACAAAGTATGTCATTTATAAACTTCAATTTTATCTGTAAAAAATTCAGGGCCAATGAAGGAGAGCTATAGCCCCTTAGCCCACCCCCTCCCATTGATCCGCCTCAGTTAAGAATTCAAAGATTTAAATCACAGTACAAAGAAGCTTAACCATTGTTTGATTTTTCTCATTCGAGAATGGTGGTGAACACACTGGTCAGCGATTCACAGAATCGACTTTTTTTCAGAATATATAGAGAACATGTCTTGTGATGTAGCTTTTCCTCTGAGGTGCGAATGATTCAACCATCAGCGATCATGATCTAAATTTAGCCTCGATAGTTCTTGATTTGTATAAATTTTATAGAAGTATAAAGCTAAAAATCGGAATTTCTGTCGTGCTCAGTTACAAAACCCGTTGCATAAGTGTAAATTCATCCGACATCGATACGATTTTTTCTTTCTTGAACGTCGCAGAAGGCGGTTTCATGTACTTGAAGGATATTCTGCGTCATCTTTAGGCGTCCTAAAGTGCAGGTCCTCCACCCCGTCCTCCGCTGAGGGGTAGAGCTTCTTTGCTCGCTAGCGCCCTTTGTTCCTGCTGACGTCACGCGGACGTCATGTCCTCAGTGAATGTCATTCCGTCGCCTTCGGGCGGTGGTTCTTGAGAGGGGGGCATACAAACGCAAGAATAGTTGAAACGGAGGGTTTCAGCATGTTGTCATACATAGGCTCGAATACTCATGCTATTGCGCGTATGCCTTGAGTTTTACCTCTGCGTCCTTCTAGATTGCACGTCTGCCTCTCGTTAATCGCTGGTTGCTGAAACACTAACATGTCCAATTCTAATTTGAACTGATTTGTTTGTGAGGAAACATAAAATAATTTCCCCCATTTTAAAATAATATGTACAGTTACTTTATATTCTGGACTTGGTATTCTAATCGTTGTGTTTCTAATTCTTTTACGCGCTCGAGAAGGATCAGACACAAACTCGTCAGCTCATTCACTTAGTACTCTCCGTCTTTTCGAAATGTCCATTTCCCCAGCCTCCCCACCACCACCTATCGTGAATCGAAAAAAGAATTACGCAGGAATTTTGTACAATTTTGTACAATCAAACTTGAATTTTGTACAAGTCGCGGTCATTAGTTATTAACATTCGAAAAGGGGGGGCTGGGGAAATATTTTGCCAGCACGCCCTCCCCTCAACACGAATTCAAAAATTGAACAATGCTATCTTATTCTTAATTATTGAAACCGTGTATGGAGAGGGGGGCTGGTAATATTTTCCTCAATATTTTTATTAACAATAGGTTAACAACATTTTCGATTGTTATACGAAATTCAAAGACTTAGTTAGCTAGCACTGTTTAATTTTCGAATCCGTGTTGGGGGAGAGGGGTCTGGCGACATTGCCGTTATTATTTGTTACAAACAATAGGTTAACATCATTTTCATTTATTGTACAAAGTTGTACAAAATTTAAAGAATACTATAGTAGTGTTCAATATTTGAATTAATGTTTGGGGGGATTGACGACATATTCATATTTATTTGTTATAAACAATAATTTAAGAAAATATTCAATTGTTGTAAAAAATGTATAAAATTTAAAGAATACGTTAGCAGTGTTCAATTTTTTAGTTCGTGTTGGGGGGGGGCTGGCGAAATATTTCCCCAGCCCCCCTTTCCGATTGTTAATAACTAATGACCGCGACTTATACGAAATTCAAGTTTGCTGTTCAAAATTGTACAAAATCTGTACAAAATTCCTGCATAATTCGTTTTTCAATTCGCGTTGGGGGTGTGTGCTGAAGACAGAACTTTTGAAAATACTATCATCCTTGTCTTTGTCATCTATTTACTGACCTGCAAAGGGGTTGCATCCTTGGGGATTTGCAGAAACCGGTGAAGAGTGAAGTCATCTTCATGTTGCGACCCGAGGTATATGCTGCAGGCTTCTCAGATAGGGGCAAATGAAATAGCTTTGTCAACGGTCAAATCGGGTAATTCTGATAACTGTTTTTGCAAATAAATGATTGAATTTGGTAATTTGGTGAGAGACTTCGCCAAAGACAGAAAAACTCAGGACTATGTTAATCTGTTCTTGACGATACTTTTAAATTGTTCGAAGATAAGTCGCATGCACATCTGTACCCGATCTCCTTCAACTGTGATCGTATGCAGTATTATAGAATTTACCATTAATCGTACATTACTATGTGATATATTTTTCTTGCATAAGGTAGATGAGTAATACAAAGTTTGAATCACACTCTGAAATTCCGTGTATGAGAGGGAACCACATCTTTCAATTCTCCACGCAATAGTCCCCTTTCTTTAAACAAGAGTTCAGTTTTATACTTTGTTGAGCTGCCTTCTCGGTAAAGGAACGTCTTCATAGTGTGATTAAAATGTTGTTTCACTCGTCTGCCGTAGACGAGAACAAATAAATGTAAACTTAGTTAATTTTATAGTGATTTTCACGTGGAGCATGGAATTTCTAGAAATTCCAGTTGAAGGAGATCGGTTTCTGTTGTGCATCCGGCTTTTCTCCGAACATTTGAATAAGTCTCCGTGAGAGTTTTTGTATCTTTGGCGAAAATAAGTGCCACACGCTATTCATTTGCTTACACTGTTACACAGGATCGAATCTAACCATTCGTGAAATAACAAAAGACACTTGCATGTACGAATGCTCTGCGATGCGCACTACTCGGCAAGTTGTGAAAGAAGCAGAGGCACACCTTTGTTATATATGCAATTTTTTTACATAAGAATTGGATGGATGACTTCATCCAATGCCGTTGCTTTTCAGCTTCCCTGAGCCTGGCTTTGATATGGATAGTACTCTTAACTGGACTCATTTGTCAGAAAGATTTCCAAGTAGTGGAGATCTCTTGTGAAAATCCTCATTTTTTGAAAAAGATCTGCATAATAATGAAGTCATGTTCCTCTTTGATGTCAACATCATTTCTCCAATCCATTGTTTGTGACTTTGAACCATTTCTAAATGCTTTAAGCTCTCTCTAAAAACAGGTGCATCTTGTTTTTTGAGATTTCCTATAAACATCAGCTTGCTTTGAAGAAGACGTGCTTTTTGCCTAACAATTTCGTTCTCTCGTTTTCTTCTTCCTCCTTTTCTCCATCTCTTGACGTCAGTACTTTAACTGAAACTTACGTCATGCGTCATCAAACCTAATTTGAAATGAAGGGTTATATATCATAGGACTAGGCGAATAAAATACAACTGAAAATAAATGCAAGCTCATCAGTTACGCAGTTATTTGTGATGTTTAGTGCGAATAAAACACAAAATACCTTGAGGATCTAGATTGTATAGCTGAACTGGGTAAGATGAGGAGGTTCATGAAAATGTTTATAAGACACATTTAACTGCGAGATGGCTGTTCATGTAGTGTCTAATAACATTGGTCGTAAATAACAAGTGTCGTTTTTTGATGATGGGTAGTGATTATGTTATTTAAGAGCACACTTAACTTCTCATTGAGAGCTAAAAGGCTTCCTAATGGAGCAGATAAAATCAATAATGCAGTATTGTATGATCCTTCTTTAGTTGGCAAAGTTCCAGCAAATGTGTTATGAATAGTCTTCGGAATTTTAGGTACAAAAGAGTGATGTCTCAGTTTCAGTTTCAATTTGATCAAGTTAGGTACAATATAAGCAAATTTGTTTATTGTTTAACTTAGGCCTAATAATGTTATGGTTTAAGCGTACAAAATAGGCCAGAAAATGCTTAAATATATTTCAATTAATTATACTAGAACGTTATGTACTTCGTCGACATATATCGCGCGTCTTGCTAGTTACTTAGACGATGATGTATAAATAAACTTTTTGCTATTGTATATTAATATCAAAGGCTTGCCGAAAAACGTATTTCTTCAGTTTTAGTGTGGTATGGGTGGAACCTCTTTGTTCGAACCCCTGTCACTAATCGAATAATTCCGATAACACTCTTTATGAAATGCAGCCGAAATGTTAATTTTCCATTCTATGACGGGGCACCAACATGATAATCGATAAATCCATGACTGCTGAAACTCCTATGTATTTTCTATTTATAATGAAGTTACTTGTTTCAATGAGGATGTATAGGTGCATGTTATATAAGTTTTTATAATATATACTTACTTGATTTTAATGAAATTATTTGTACTGATTTCAGTATTGATATTTATTTTTTTAAATAAACGCTATTTCCTCGCAAATCAAATTGAATAAAATAAAATTAAAAACCCGATAATTGAGTATTTTTAAAATTCTTGTTAACGTGCGAAAGAATTGCGATTGTCAAATGATGAATTGTTTGAAACACCATATAATCATTCGAAACATGGGAAATTTTTCCTGATGAGGCAACAAGTGCGAGATCACTTTGTATGGGCTAACCCGAATATGAAACTGATTAATTACTTCACATATTGTTACTTCAAAAACATCATTACTTCCAAAGGAAACAGCACTGTTACAGACTGTAATAAAATTTTGTTTCATAATTACTGAAGTAATATAAACGTTGAGTTGCAAATTTTCTTTTTATTTCCTAGAGGAATCAGTTATCCTTCTGCTTCCTACAATTTTAACTTTTATTAATGATACATTATTTTTCAATTACTGATGTTCATGATATAATCGTAATAAGAGAACTCGAACAAATTTTCAATGAAACAATCAGCTTTTTATCATGTGTGTCTCTTCGAGGATAATTTTTGAAGTCCGGATCTAGGAATGTTCCGGAATCATATGATTCGTGATTAAGTGGATGTTATGAACAGAATTACAAGATAAAGACACAAAAATTCTTCCCCACTTGAAATATTTTCTTTATTAGATTCTGTCTTTTTCTTAGAATGTTTTTCTCTTTTCTGTTGCGTTTCCCAGACAACCACCTAGTCGACAAGGATGGATTGAGGAAAGAATAGCAAGAGTGTTCCACCTGCATCGAGGAGAAGAAAATCGATAGAATAAATTTTAAATCAAAATGTAAGTTCTCTGTTTATACAAAAAATCATACCATAAACGACAACCTTCGAAAGTTCCACTTCCACGAGAAGTATCTATCTACTATCGGACGAGAAGTATCGGTACGAATAAAGTGAATAAGATTTTAATAAATAGGAATGATACACATGGAACTTGGTATCACAACAAAAGTATTCGTGCTAATGAAGTAGAGATATTTTACTTATAATGATTGATGCCCATTCTACTTGGTATCGGAATAAGTGTATCGTTAGAAATTAATTAGCGATGTTTCTCCTGAAAAGAATCGATGCCTAATTGACGTAGTATGGGATAATTAGTATCGTTACAATTAAAAAGATTACTTGTGTTGGAGTGATAAATAGTTTTGTGAGAGCAAAGATTCATTTGCAGTATAAATATTAAAATATATTGGTCTCCCGCTTCTTTATCAGTAATTAGTCACACCAGTGACATGCATAATTCTATTTATCGATATATTGTTATTGATATATTTAACTGATTGTATTAAACATATTTTGGTCACTTCGTTGCATTTTCGGTATTCTCTATATTAAGTGTTTTTTTCTATGACTTCTGGATGACAGCTTACTGCGGATAGCATTTGAACTCATAGGATAGCATTTAAACTCAGGGGTGGCCGCTGAAATGTTTTCTACACGTGTCTAAAGATTACAAGGAAAGGCGACACTTCCGATTGTCCTTTGGCAGCAAGTCGCATTTAGACGTAGTTCTGCTATTAAATTTTAACATGTTAACGGATTAAAAAACCAAACCTTCATTTATGTGCATCCTTCTTTGCGAGCTACTACCACCATCATCACCACCCTTTCTCGTGAACCTGAATTTTTTTCTATTTTAATTTTTTTTATTTTGAAAATTTTTAATTTTTTAAAGTTTGGTGCAAATTCTCGGGTATCGAATCCAAAAGTGTGGACATAGTGAATCTGAGTATCGAGTACTCACTTTCGAAAATCGAACCCTAAAATACCGATACTTACAAGGTATCGGTACTATATTCGATATTAGGAGACTAAAGTACGAGGTCCATTTATGTTACTGAGGCATAAAAATGGAAAAATTTCTGATTGCCATTAAATTTATTTTCGCGAAAAACGTTGCTTTTGGCAACGCCAATGCTGGGGTAATCAGCCGTTGATAGTTAAACTGCTATGACTGTGAAATGATAGCGTGTTTGCAGACAATTCTGCTTAAATACCTGCACATGGATGATGAGGTTAGAAGGACCAAAATGTTAAGATAAATTAAAGAATGAGGAAGGTAGATGAGGTATGGATTAACATTGGTTGCCAACAAACAATTTAATAACATGAAATATGAAAGTTGAAAAAATAATGATGATACAAACCACTGGGATGAGACAAGATGAGATGACCCAACTTCCTTGAAAGATGCAGCTTGGATGGCGTTGGTTTGATGTCGGAGTGATGGTGTTGAAGTTGATTTGAAGACCGATTATCACGTGGTGATTCAACGGCGTGTCGAGGTCTTCACGAGATGATCTTCAAGTTGAGAATAATTCCTCCAGCTGTCTCCTGGTACAGACGGAAGGGGAAGTCACCGGTTAACTTGCCGAACGATGAGAGTACTACATCAGAAGTGATGTTGACTCCTCGGACGACGTTTGGAGAGATGTCCTGGCTCGCCCCTTTGTAGGCTCCGGGCTGCCTGCCCGATTGGTGGGTCGATCGTCCTATCGATAGCGTGACGTCACAGGCTAACCATGTATCGATTGTTTATCTGGTTCGATGACGTGAATATTACGTAATGTTACTTAAGTTCTTGTATATTGTTCCGGCGAGGAAGTGCAGCCTCTTGGATTCCGGTATAATTAATAATTGAGTTTGTAATTAATAAAGCCAGGCATACTCCGTCCAATCATTTCATCTATTTTTTAACTCAAAGGCGTAAATTTTGAATAGGCCTATGAGGTTTGAAGGAATTACTCACAGAAGCTCAGCAATTAAGATATGTCTCTCATTGTGCACAAAGAGTGTAGAATCCATGGTTGATTCACTTGTCTAATGACATAACATTAAAAAATGTCTGAACAGCGTGTGTGTACATCGTCGCGAGGCTAACACGTATTTTGCAATAACAGTTGAGGAAATCAATATTATAACATATTTTTAAAAATATTTCTTCAATTATCAGGTGTGGTAATACACTTTTGGTACTATACTTGGTACTTGGAGCGTATTTTTTTGGAAATCACATGTGGCATTTCGAATATTCTCCATATTTTACTTATTTGGCACGTACAATGGTTTAGACACAGGATCTTAAATTACTTTTGGATAGAATTTTCTTTTGTGAAAGCACCATTAGTTGTCACATCAAACAAGTAATCTATGATAATTTTTCAATACTTTTTCAAAATCAATTATGAAGTTTAATCAGTTCTTTGTGTCTCATGTACAAACATGTTTTTGGCTCTTAGAACGTTTTCCGATTCACATTTTTCATTTTTTTACACAAAGGAACGCATCACTTATTTATGATGTTGTACCTACTTTTTGGAAACTTACTTTAATTTTCGCATTATTTTCTCTACGAAGGTCTCTACCAAAATTTGGTATCTAGAGCGTTATGCTGGTGTTTTATAATTATTGTCTTGCATGTGTTAGGTTTGTATTGTGTTATTCCTCCCAGTACTCTTTTTTCTCCTTTTCTTGAGAAGGGAATTATTAAGAAAATTTAGCAAGATTTCCAGGTTTTCGGCTTCGGTATATTTTAGTTTCTCCGCCAAACCAGTCATGGACTGTTTCAAAACACAATATTGCACTGTAATGATTGTTACTAGTATAATACAAAATTAAAACAAACTACACAGCCACACGTCCACTAACACCTAAACTAACAAACTACAAAGAATACTACCATGGACACTAACGAAATACTTCTATCGTTTCTTGCTTAAGATCCTCATAACTACATTCTTTGACTATATTTTGTAGTCCAGATGGTGTGAGACCAATGCTTTAATAGAAATATTTGGCTGTCTAATTTTATAGTTTACTGTCTTTATATTGTCGCGGATCGATGGAACATCGATCTACGAGAGGGAGGCTTACTCAGAATTTTGGTGGTAGAACTATTAGGATCAAGGATTCTGCTTGGATATGTCCCAAGGTTGAATTACTCTCTGGCAACAAATTAAACGGTATTGAAAGAGCTCATGGAAAGATTACGTGATTCGATGACAAATCCATCGAACATTGCATAGTAAATTACCACAAGGCGTGAAGTTAAAATAATACATGAGATATCGAGACCCGAACTAGAGCTCTATAAAGATTCGCTGCGCAGCCGCCAATTTTTGTTCCATAGTGATGCATTCAGTGTATTGTAAACATTGCGCTACACTTGTTCATTGCAAGTTTAATTTGAAATAATTTAAAAAATAATCATTTATGATTGCAGACAGACGTCTTGGATGTTCATCATGCTGTGAATATTATATCCCATCAGTAAGAAACCAATTCCAACTAAGGAAAAGTATATAATTATTTTCTAATGTTCGTTTGACATCAATTCTTTCTATGTATACTGCAAGAGTAAATGTATTTGTGTTCTTCATATTAAAAGTAGTATAAAAACAAAAGATCAAACAGTTCAAACCAAAATTCATTGTCAATATACATTTGCATTTGTGTAATTGCAGTTAAAGAACTTAACCTTAGTTTATTTATCAATTTTTCGAAGTAATTATATCTTTTAATATCTTACTTCTGCACCATGAAAGCCGTGATATTAAAATGATGAACAAATCTTTCAATGAAACTCTCAAGATCTTGAAGTTATATGCTAGGAATTGGCAATAATAAACAAATATTACGAAGCGCGACGCTAATGATTGTACTTAACACGTTAATCTGTCAGCGTGACACTAAAACGGCGTCGTGTGTATGCTCCCCTCCTTAGAACCTTCGATGAATAAATCTTTTATTGTTTCGAATTTCGATGGTTTGCATTAATCGATACACGAAAAAATACAGAATCAGCTAGAAACTCCGCTTACTAGCTTTTTATGACATAGTGCCTAGCGTACTCTCCGTACCTTTGGTGACGCTGGTTCAAACCCTGTCTGATCTAATTAGAATTCGCGGTGGTGGACGAAGTCTAGTTCGCGACAAGTTTCCCCTGCCTTTCATTCCACTTCTACATTCACTCATCATCATTCATGAATCACCCCTCTCGGGGGGTGGGGTGTCAGGAAGGGCACCATTGAAATTCCCCTGCCAAATCGAAAGGGGCATCATCTCATCCTCCATCTCCATCTCCTTCAAGACGAGGGAATAGTAACGGAAATATATAATTCCGCTTCCTTGACCCTGGAGCTTCTTCTCGTTTCTGGATCCGACGGCTGTCGTTCCTCTTCGCAAGTTCTGCTCGGAGAGTGATAAAAGAAGCAGACCGCCGCTTTAAGAGGGTTGGATCAAGCAGGGGGAATTCGCGTCACGTCAGACATTTCCTCGTTTGATGAAAATTGGGCGGAAGTTTCAGCATGTGCAACAAGCTTAAGAAGCAAGCACTATGCTCGTGGGAGCCCTCACTTGAACCTTGAGTGCCACCGTTGTGGCTGCGGCGGACAGGGCTTTGAGAGCAGACCGCATCAGGTAATGTAGTTGGGACGCTGTTCAGGGGCAATCTATGCCCGCTCGCTCATACGCTGGCGAACTTCCTAAGAGTCTCAAGGAGGGCTCTAGTCACGTGGACTCCCGTGAAATCGCTGCGTCACCCCAGGCAACTTCGCAGAACATAATCCGTATCTTCTGAAATAAACAAAGATATAACGAGTTTCGATTTGAGAAGAGAAATAAGAACACTCTCAATTTCATTACCAAGACTTTTTTAATGGCTTTATTTCTTTAAACTAAATGATAGGCTGACAACGAAGATTTGACAAAAATAAGCGTTGGAATTTCATGAGTTTGTCGAAAATGTTTGTTATTTCCAGCAAATCCATAACCCTGTAAAAGTTGAACCGACGGCGCAAAGAAGTATTTAAATTTCGGAAGATATTGGAAAAGCGTTTCAAGATAATGCTGATGAAGTCAAATTATATTGTACGTGCAGTATCTGAGACTCAAGTGCTCTTAATGCCAACGTTATATTCGCATAGCATGTTTCCGTATTTCTCCAGAAAATCTTTTTCTTCGCGGTTTTAAGATTTCTGCGAAACACTAATTTTGTGGAGAAAGTTGACTAGCGAGAAAATTTCAAACAAAAAAATAGCAAATTGTGAAGATAATCCCGATAATCCGTTTAAATCTTGCGTAAATTCAAACAAAAGAATTAATCATGTTACGTCGAATGAAAATGGGAGACGGGACCGGGATTCGAACCCGGGACCTTGAGCTCTACGCGCTCATGCGCCTACCAACTGCGCCACCCCGTTCGCCTCTTGGGCCCGTCTACCATTCTCATTCAACTTGTGAAACCCAAAGACCTCTGAGGTGGTCTCGTAGAGACTAGATTCCTCATCTGAGGCGACTCCCTTAGGAAGTACTTGATTTGGGTATTATTTTCCATTTCTGGTTCACAAACATAGAAATCTCTTAGATTGCGGTGAACCTCACCGCCAGGTAACAGATTAATCATGTTACGTGGAATGAAAATGGGAGACGGGACCGGGATTTGAACCCGGGACCTTGAGCTCTACGCGCTCATGCGCCTACCAACTGCGCCATCCCGTTCGCCTCTCGGGCCCGTCTACCATTCTCATTCAACTTGTGAAACCCAAAGACCTCTGAGGTGGTCTCGTAGAGACTAGATTCCTCATCTGAGGCGACTCCCTTAGGAAGTACTTGATTTGGGTATTATTTTCCATTTCTGGTTCACAAACATAGAAATCTCTTAGATTGCGGTGAACCTCACCGCCAGGTAACAGATTAACCATTTTCATTCGACGTAACATGATTAATCTGTTACCTGGCGGTGTATATGACTGTATATGACTGCTCAACGCAATCATATACACTGAGTTTTACAGACATTAGATCAGACTTCTGTTCTTCTAACAATATTTTTAGGACACTCACATATAAATGACTATTTAACAAGTATAAACCAATATTTTTCTACAAAACTTATTCATACTACCAAAAAGATCTGTATTGAATAGTTTTTTACGAAAAGGAACTTTTAAAAATTGTCAGACAATGCTTTAAAGATTTTTCTCCCCAACGCTTGTGAACTCTTCTATTTACATGTTTCAAGAAAATAAACCCCCCCTGAAATTATAAGGTTGTGATTCAGTATTTTCAGGTAAAATATCTTGTTAGTATATCCTTTCCAATAATTCTTTATTATAATTCAAATACATGTGTTCTTTCTTTTTAATTTGTTGAAAGTTGTGTCCTAAAAATATGACTGTTATAGAAAAAAGATGAACAAAAATTTCTCGCTATACGAAACTGAACATAACATATTCTTGTTTCTTTTATTTCCACTATCAATCCTACTTTGAATTATCCATGAAAGAAACAATGGAAGCTTGGTAGAGATCTTTCAAGGATTTGATCATGAATTCAACGGAAAATAAATTTTCGAGTATAAATTTGAAAACATCCTTCGATTCAAATCTGTATTTAAATAATGCGCTATTAAAGAACCATTCATCCATTTAACACGTCCATGTTTTGAAGTTTGGTATCCAGTTACGTATGAAAATCCCGCCATGTACAGGAATGCAGAACACTTGATATTTCTTAAATCGCTGCACACGTTTGTACTTGTGCGTGCGCATAAAGCCAAGCGTCCGCGAGATAGGATTATCTCGTTCGTGAATCAGTGCCATTTAGAGCACTTAATGTCAGATAGGAATCAGCGAGTTCAGTCGGATCGTTTCCACCATTAGTTTCAGCTTCACGAGGCCATCAAACAACACCGATGGTTGCTTGTTTGCCACATGGGCATGTTTGTTTCGTGCATATATTAGGACATTATCGATCTATAAAATGATTGTTAGGTGGGGTTGAGGCAATTTTAAGACACACACTGTAGGTATAAGAGAAATTAAGTTTGTTTCTGTATGTAATTTTTATGAGTGTGGCAGAACGCATGAAAACGTAACTTGTCCTTATTTGAAGATGAAATGTGTTTAAGATTTATACGATTTATTTGAAGGTTCAAAAGCATTTTCGACCAAATATTGGATACTCTCTAGCTTGATTTTTATGATAGCGAAATGTCTTTAATCAAAATGGCAATTTAATTTCAATATTTTGAAATAAATAGTATATGGCTAGAACAATTCGTATTTTCTCCAGGTTTATAACATTCCCATCATTAACTTGCCATCTTAATGTAATATATTTTACAAAATTTCTTTTTATAAGATGAAATTTTTTGTACCGATATAGTCAAAACATTTTAAAACCTTTAAATAATACTTTTCCATTCTTCTTTACGAGTACCTCTCTGACAATAAAGTTGAACATGCATTTTTAAGAGAAAAAACACTGGGAACATTTTCGTAAAATCAAAAGTATCAAGTGAATGACTTATTTTGACTTAAACGCAATATCGTTACATAAAGCCAGACATTTTACGTAATCGGTGTTTAAACGTATGATTGAGTGGAAAAATTAATTTAACACTCTAAAATATAGTAAAATATATAAAAAATAATATATATACGATACTAGCACTGGTCACTTACTCTGGTACTCAAATAAAACAAAAGTATGCCCTAATATCTAACAGTTATTCAGTGAAATAATTTTAACTGATTCATAGAAAAAAAATGAGACCAACAGAGAAATCTTTAGATGTTCAATTCAATTAACAACAATACTACAACTATTGCGCAAATTTAATTCTTTTAATAGGGACCTGGTTGCGTAAGAGATTAAGACGGGACATCCAGTCATGACGTTAATTGCAGTCGTGCTGCTTACTGACTATGCCAAGTTCACAGTTTGCAACCAGTTCACAGTTTACATTACTCCCTTTGCAGATAACCTTTTGTTACAAATAGAATTGTTGTTACTTTTATTCACTAATTAATATATATTATACACGATTACTAACATGAATTATAATAAATAAATTATGAACTTACATAAAAACTAGTATTTTTAAATTACAAATTATTATGTAACGTTACTGTATAATTAACTACTTATAATAATAATATAACAGTTTGTAATTTAAATATAAACAAAGTAGATAATATGAATTTTGAAGGATTTGTCTAATGTTACCCTGCCGAACTACTTAAGTATACAAACAGGATAGAATCAGAGTTTTTAAGTAACATCATCGAACCCTTTCCTCCCCTTAAATATTCACGGTTGGACCTTACTTCTGTAGAGTTCGAAATGTAGTAGTGCAAGTCTGAATTTAGCTGAAGTGGCCAAGTAATATGAGTTCGGTTTGACACAAAACGTTGGCATTTGAAATTAAAAGGTTGAAAAATGGTGTTTTATTTCGCTGTAGAAGACTAAATGGAATTAAAAGCTGATAAAGCGAAGACGTGAAAGGGACCTCGTTATTTCTTACCAAATTGTGCGATCACAACAATTGTATTATTCTTGAAATTAAACGTTAACCAGATTTGTCATTGTACAGTTCACTTTAATTCAACCACGTAATAGTATTGAAGAATTTTTCGTAAATAAACTTAAGTGACGTACGTCGTAACATATAAGTTCGTATAGGTGGGGACACAATGGTAAATGAAGTCGCTTCTAAGTAGGCCTGCATAAATATTACTCACAAATTTTCATTAAAACTACCTCCCCAGAACTCAGAACGCGGAGTGGTTAATGAGTATAATATTTCTTCTGAATACAATTGGAGTTGGCAGGTGGATTTTGATTTTAGTTTACCATCGACATCATCTCTCGGATTAGGTTTCCGAAGATGTGACGGAATTGTGTAACAGTTATCTTGAAATGGCTCTGCGATATTCCTTGTTGTAACAAGTAAGTTAAGACGGTATTGTATCAATGAAAATTATTTTGAACGAAACATTTACTTTTAAGCTTTGCTTAGTTTACCACGTTATCTTACGTAAAAGTCTCAAATAAGGTACAATACGGAGACAACGCTGTTTTTTATACTTCACCAAAGATATTTCAGACATTCTTTATCATGACTAAGAACTTCATGCCATGCCTGAATTACATAAATTGCTTGTATCTCAAATAATGGCATCAACCTACTTCCTTTATTTCTGTTGTAATTTCCATTGCTACTGAGAATTCGTGAATGAACTAGCATTTTCTAAACAGCGTTTGTATAGTACATGTAACTTAAGTTTCACTCCGTATGACGCGATGTTCCACTCGGAAATTTTCGTGACTACATATAGCTTTTGTGTATTCAATGACCACATTCTCTCCTTTTCTTCCTTTTGTACATTAAAAATCTTTAGAAGTTCTTTCTGTAGATACCGCAGAAATACGTTTCCACTTATGAGACAGTAAGGGCTCGGTTACATAAAGCTTTTGAGTTTACGCAACAAGTACTCCTAATTAGACTCTAAGAAGGGTAGTTACAACTAACAGCTCCATACATGAGTTCTTTTGTGGCATTTAATTAAGTCTTGGAAAATGAAAGAAAAAACTCTCTCGGCGAAAGAAGGCAGGATTGTATAATTATGCTACTGCATTCCTTTAATATGACCTACGTACGCTCTAATGAAAACATTCCTTAAAACCTCAAAATGTTATTAAAATGCTTATTCAAGAGTGTCTTTTTCTTCTGCCTTTCCAAACATTCGTAGCCCTAACCTGACGCTTTCCTGCAATTACCTCCTCATTGCATTCCTGTGTTTACCCTTGTTCACGTAATGGAGCAATTTGTGTTATTATTAGTGGAGCTATTAGGATATCACATTTTACTTACAGAAAGACGTTCACAGAAAACTGAATTCGAGTATTCCATTGTACGCACCGAATGGTGACTTCCCTTTTCAAAATATGATAAAGTTTCTCATGAATTGTTGAACTTGCAAAATAGCAACATATCGTTACAATGTTCGTTTCTGAATCTGAAATGTTTCATTTCAAGTATCTGCTTGAGTTTCCTGTTCGTGAAAATAATACCTTAACAGAGTAAATGACGTGGAATGTTAAAATGAGTTTATTAAGAAACACAACTAACAATTTTTTTTTGAAATCTTATCTGGATGGTACTGGGTGTAGGAGTTGATTTGGGAGTTACCATGGCTTCATTTCACAGGAAATTTTGATGGCAGGAAAATTTTGAAATTGGTCTAGTAACAAAGTTATTGGACTTGTTTGAAGTGTAGCTGGAAGTCTGAAACAAAATTTTAATTATGAAACATTTGAAATTTCAAGTTAATTTTTAGCTACAGATTTCTGTGATTTTGATGTAGTTATTAAAAGATGTGACGATTTGTGAAAGACGTGGAAAATGTTTTTGGAAACTGTCACTACACACCATGTGTCACATCTGCGAATAAAATAAGTGGAATCCTTTTATAAAAGTTATAAAATTGACTATAAAACCGTAAACAAATATGTTTATCTAGAAATAATATAAATGTATTACAGTTTTGTATCTCCCTAATTTGTTGTAACGGATATGGGAATGTACTAGCGCCGGTTTGAGCAACTAGTATACTCTGAAACACTATGCCTCCAAACCTACAGGCGAATGTTTACTTGTTGGACTATAGGTCGAAGATAATTAGTTAGCTGAGTGTTATATGTAAGTAATAGTAGTTTCCACTAGTATGGATGGAATTTCGTCGTAACGAATTTCATTTTGAAGAAAAATTTGGGAAAAATTTGGGTGCATATGATTTGTTGCATTGAATTTTTTATTTAAAATAAATTTAAAGACGCTACACTGAAGTTTTAGTTCCTGTAATTTCGAAAACAGGAAATCCCTGCGCAAGTTATATCTATCGTGACACCGCAAGTTAGAATCTAAAAGACACATAAATATTATTATGAATGAAAAAAAGGTGGAGGTCCAATCGTATTGAGCAGACTACTCAATTGCTCCCACTCCCGGGCGCGATCCCACCTCTGCTCACCACGGGGGCTTTTGGCTGCTGGGTTTCCCCCCTGGCCCGGTATACCCCTCCTTAGCCAACCTGACCACCCCGGGCTCCCCCAGGGTGCCCATATTGACGATGAGCTAGGTGCGGACGCCCAGTCGACATGAGACGCTCATTGAAGAGGCCTCCTGCCCTCATATTGTCCTCTACACCCGGCCTCCCTGTAGCGGGATTACAGGCACCCGCCACGGTGCCCGGCCGGAGGGTAATGTTTCGTGGAAGTTCTTGATCGTTGCCAGGAGAACCGCATTGCGAGGAAGAACGTTGCTTCGCTCACAGAGGTCGTTGCGGTGCGTCTAGCACAAAACAGCGCTTTTGTTGGCGGGAAGTGGATTCGGAGAATCTATAGATCCCTGCCCACACCCTAGACGCAGCGATGGACTCACAATGAGGGGGGAGGGAGGGATAGTTGTCGACACGTTATTCAAATTAAACCTTCATGCAATAAAAATACTTAATGTATTTAATTTGAATGATATATAAATAAGAAGTATGTTTTTATTTCATTCTAGAAACACTTCTCTTTTTTAATTTAGCACATTTCATTATAGAAGAGCAAGTTCGGAAAATGGCTCACTCTTTCACCCTCGCCAGGAAGAAATATTGCTCCTTTTTGCCGTCCATTATGAATGAAGTGCAATTAAATAAAAATATCTTTAAAAATACCTGTTTTTTTAAATCGATAATGTTATTTAAAAATAGTGTTTGTACTTAATATCATATCCAGGGATTTCAAAATCATAATCTTTGATTTTTCCATGTTATATGACATCGGTAGATATGAAAATGGTTATGGTCAATTTGCCTTGTGTTCATCACTCATAGAAATTACGTATCATGTCTTTTGATGATCATTATGTCTCTTGTTGATCATGTCTCCTGATGATTATTATGTTTCTTGATTATCATCATGGAGGTTGTAGAGAGAGAATCAATGTCACCACCATGATGCAACATGATGCAAAACGAAATTAAATTCACTGGACTTAATATTCCCAATAACGGAGGGATATTCTGAGAGTCCTGCAGAAGATGAAAGAAAACACAAAATTACTGAAGCTTTAAACTACTCTATGCATGTTTCTTCATTTTCGTTTGAAAAGGTTCATCTCAAATTAATCTTAGGTTGCATCATATTTTGCCCTACTCAATAGGCGCCACCACGTCACAACAAGAGACTCCATTGTGTGCTACTTTCGTTATTAAATTAGAATTCATTGGGTGAGGTAGTAGAAAGAAAAAAAATAGATTTTATTACAATTTCAAATTACATATCCGACACTTTCAGACACTTATTTTTCTTAAACACTAATCACGTTATATATTTAGAAATTACTAAAAAGTAACTTTCTTAAAGAATATATTCTGAATACAATTCTGGAATTTCCACATTTCTAATTAAGTTTTTTTAAATTCCAACATTTAAAATTTTGTTCTGGGTTTCTGTTTATTTAGACAGGCGAATAATTTTGGAACTTTCCATACAAATAATTGTAAACAGAGGTACAGAATTTCGTTATTTGGCGTTCGTAACACAATCTTACCTTCTACTCAGAATCTCGTTGCCACAATGAAGATTTGATTTGTTTATCCTTCTCTGCAATGAGTAATTCTCTTTATACACTGTAGGAAGACATTTTACGCCTGGGTAGTAAATAAATAAATAATAAATTTATTGTCAAAAAACAGTTATAAACTGAGTATGACCACGTGGAGGACAATACTTTTAGGAATAAACTTAATTTTAGGAAGAGTGCAAGGGACCATCCCATAATTCCGGTCAAGGGCCGTAAGGAATGCATTAGGCTAGCAAAGCAATTGTAGGAGATATGCATATTATTATTATTATTATAATTACTATAAACAATTAGTTCATATTTAGTGCACAAGAAAAAAATTGATGCATTTTTCTTTTAATTGTAATTAAATTTTATGCAAACTTAATTAAAACCAGCAGAGCACCTCAAAAACACTAAAACATTCCATTAAATTTGAATGCAATATGAAAAATATTTCAGAGCTCAGTTAGTGCTCCAAGAAATATGCCCATCTGACCGTGATCGCAAAAAGTGTTTAAAATTAGTGTCCAAATTCTACATATCTAGAGCACTAACAAAAATCAGTGTGCAATAATTTTCAAAAAGTTAAAAAAACATTTTCCGTCTACAATTTAAGGCAGCAGTGCACCAGAAGAAAACGATAATTTCTTGATAACTGCTTTCAAAATATGCAAATATTTTAGCGCTTGACCTACTAGGAAAATAGACATTTGGTATTGTTTCATCAATTGTTAATAACAAATTCTGTATTAATATATGAATAAGAGAATAGTTTTTCAATTTTTTTTGATAGCATTTACAAGGAGTGCTTTTTTACTTGCAAATTTAGTACTTTAAATTCTCATCTTAACCTCTTACACATGTCTGATAGAAACATATTAACAAAAAAAAATTACTAACACTATTACCAGTTGTCGTATTTTGACGAACTTTTGTTTCATGAACAAATTATATCGTATCAAACTACTAAATAATTAGTTCACAACGAACAGAATCAATGCAACAATATTTCTGAATTAAATACTACTTGTCTTTATTCGTCTTTCTCTGGCAAAACTCAGTGAATATAGGTAGCTTCTTATGAGAATGACTAAAATACATTAATAACTAAATGATGCAAGAAAAATTCGCAACTTAAAATATCTGACAGAAACACGTTAATAACACTATTACCAGTTATTTCGTTAGGAAAGATTGGTTTTCTAACATTTTATGAAGCAATGCCAAATGTGCATTGTCCTTGCAATGTAGGTCAAACATTAATATACGTGCGCATTTTGAGGGAAGTGTAGTGTAAAGTCAGTAATTATAAGTGGTTGTCTTTAATAAAAAGCACAGAACTTAACAAGATCTTCATACATAAATTGACTTTTGAGTCTTCAATTCAAAACATTTTTAATTTTTCAAGTAATATTTTTCCAAATAAACGGTCTATTAATCAATAATTTGCATAGCTTCTACTAATCTGAAACCAATTTATTATTTGTAGTAATAAAACAGATCAATATAATTAATATTCTTAGTACTGACTATTTTAAATCCCTATTTTCCTTTTATAATTTTTTATTATTATTATTATTGTCCCAATTTTGTTATATTTTCTTTACTTTGATTGTAGGCCACTGATGATAACTATATAAGTTTCCGAATGACGCTTTGGCACCCTTAATGAAATATTTTGCGACAATTAAGCTTATTTTGAGTTAAATAAAAAACCGAACACGATATAATTTTTCATATTTCTTATATATTTCCTGTGTACTAATTTTGAATCTCATATTTTCGGTTTTTGGAGGTTAGACGTAAGCAACTTTTGCCATTGAATGTATTTCGTATATTTTTTCCGATGCTACAAGTCATATAACCCCTTTCAATCACCACCTTTCCCTTCCAACAAGACTTCTTCTTTTCCATTTTAGATAAGATGTGGAGTATTAAAATATTGTACTAGTGGATTTGACTACCGCATTTCCAGTTGAAACTCCTTAAGTAAAGACAAAAATGAACTAATATAAATGATAAAAAACAATAATAGTATGCAGGAATATAGTTTTGAAATTTAATCAGTATAAGTACAATAGCACAAATTACGGGCCCCAGGACGAATCGTTCCACCTCCACCCCCACTCCCATGCACCCCACTGCCTCCACCACAACTAAACTACACCCTTCAACGTTTCTTCAAAGTACACTTATACCGTAATGATAATGTTCTTTGTGATACTAATTGAAAATATTGACGGAAAACAGTGTGGAAAGGAAGGAAATGTTTCTAATATGTAATCTGCAATCTTTCAACAATTCAGCGACATGTTGCTTTTAGTGACATCTTTGAATTTCATAAAAATCGTTTGAGTCATTCTCGAGAAAAAAATATATGTACAGAATAAATTTTCGACTTGAACAGTAAGACAGCCGCGCCGGACGGCCTTTAGGAGCCGTGCTCCCGGGCTACAGCACCGACTGCCCCCAACCCTTTCGACAGGTCTGCAATAACAATGGCGTGTTAAATTATAAGATGAATAACATATTACATATTTAGAATAATTAATAAAGACATTTAATGGGATATAGAAATCCATTTTATTTAGAATAATAAATAAAGACATTTAATGGGATATAGAAATTCATTTTAACTGTTATTAAAATCAATGAATACTCTAACATTGTCGTATATATTGTAATATTTTTTTTGTAACGGGGAAGAGGGATGTTTCTGTGATTTGCGCGGTGTTATCCTTACTATTTGATATTCCTCATGAGTATATCCTGCAATACTTTGGAACTATTCTCATCAACGGTATAAAATTGTGTACTATAAATTACGTGCTATAAGGTCACATTCATACTGTGGGACGTGTACTTCCGACGGCGGCGGCCAAGGGTGCAAAGCCATATGCTTATTTTGGTTATAGCCTGGTAGTGGAAGGAGAAACGGAGGTATGTATTTAGGAATACTATGAACTTCTCTTTTCTTATAGTCTTCTCAGGGAACCTTAGTCCCCCCAGGGGATTTACATCTAGTAAGTACGTGTTTTGCGAACACGGGGCCCCGAGCTGAGTCTGGCATTACTTCCACTTACTAGTGCCATGCTCCTTCCTTTCTCTTTTCTGACCTCCCTTGGTCACCTCTTGTTCTTTTCGATCCCGACGCTATTAGGGCTAGGGTATCTTTCATTTTCCTCTTT